>JAMPIV010012163.1:0-240000 GCA_024509875.1 Oreohelix idahoensis
ATACACTACTAGCTGTGTAGTGAACTTATGAGAAAGAATCAACTGATGATTAATTGCTGTTATTAGAGGTACACAGTTGATTATACAAGACCTTATTTAAAGGCTTGTTTCCCACAGAGATTGGGATAAAGGAGCTGATTATTCGAGCTATTAAGAGCTTGTTTCCATTTATTTGGAGATAGATTTCATTATTGCTATTTCAGGTATCTAGTCACATATTAGTATACATTATGTCGACTTTAGATTACTTTATTGAGCAAGGGAAGTCCCTAGGCAAGACTGGAGATAAGTTGGAGGAGTATGCTACCAGTCAATATGAAAAAGCACAAAAATTGGAAATTGATAAACTGAAAGCTGAAGAGAAAAAACAAAAAAGTGAGGATAGAAAATTGAAATTAGAATTTGAACAAAAGAAATTGCAGATGCAGGTTGAGGAAAAGAGATTCCAAATGGAAATGGAAAAAACAAAACAGACAGAGAAGCTGAACAAAAAAGATTAGAAAGAGAAGCTGAACAAAAAATATTAGAAGCAGAAGCTGAACAAAAGAGATTAGAAAGAGAAGCTGAACAAAAAAGATTAGAAGCAGAAGCTGAACAAAAGAGATTAGAAAGAGAAGCTGAACAAAAAATATTAGAAAGAGAAGCTGAGGCTGAACAAAAGAGATTAGACAGAGAGGCTGAACAAAAGAGATTAGACAGAGAAGCTGAACAAAAGAGATTAGATAGAGAAGCTGATGCCGAGGAGAGAAAGGCAAAAAGGGAACATGAGGAAAAACTGTTAGCATTTGAGTTATAAAAATTGAAATTGACAAATATGGGTATTGCTAATCAGTCAACTGGTAATAATGGTAAACCTTCTACTTATAAGGTCAAGGTACCACCGTTCAATCCTTCCAGTGACGATATTACATTCTGGCTGGATCGTTTTGAACGTTCTTGTCGAACTCATAATGTGGATAAATCACAGTATGCTAATCAGTTGTTAGAAAATTTGAAAGGTGATTCTCTTACAAGTTTAAGCTTGGTAGAAGAGGCTGATAAGGATAATTATGATGTTATTAGAGCAGCCTTATTGAAAAAATATCAATTAACAGAGGAAGGTTACCGTATTTTGTTTAAGAAGATGGTACCTGAATCAGGGGTAGAATTCTCAGAATTCATTGCAAGGACACGTCTTACATTTAATCGTTGGATTGAGCTGTCCAAAACAGAAAAGACATATGAAGCCCTTATGGACTTATTGCTCAGAGACAAGATTATGTCAAGTGTAAATAAACTATTCCTTGAATTCCTACATGAGCGTAAACCCAAGACACTAAAAGAAATGGAAGAATATTGTACCCAATACGTCACGGCACATCCGGACGTAGCTTTTAGCAATGCTAAGGTTAAGGAAGGCATGCCAGTTGCTTCAGCAACACCATACAACCCTAATTATTCACACAAATTTCAGGGACCACAAAACAGGTTTGATAAAAAAGGTAACCATAATAAGTATCAAAACCAAGGTAACCAATCATTTCAGGGTTCTTCTGCGAAGAACTGGAGACGAGCCGACAGCCCTCGATTCAGGGGTGGTCATAATTATAGGAATTTCCGCAGAGGAAGTCATAATAGGAACTATCCAAGTCATCCATCATGGAGACAACAAGATCATAGTTATAGAGATACTCATTATAATGAATATGATAATGGTAACCATGAGAACTATGATTCAAACCCAAATAGGGGTTACAATAGAGGAAATAATAATGATTACAGAGGCGATAATAATCGAGGTAGATCGCAATACAAAAAACATAAACCACATTATCAGGGAAACTCTGCACAGCAAGAGTCACATGAAGCCTATAGGCAGACTAAAGATAATAATGATGCTAATAATATGGCGTGTTCCGCTTTTGATTTTGGGAGAGCATCCCAGTGCCCCCAATGCAAAACATTATTTGAACCAACTACGGTGTCCACTTTAAGTTGTGGCCATCCTCTTCCCGCTCTTCCTGCGTCAGTCGCGCATGATGGAAGAGGTTCTCTTGTCTTACATAAAGGTTTAGTAAATGACAATCCAGTCTCAGTTCTTTTTGATTCTGGATGCACCACAATTGGTGTTAGGCAGTCACTTGTAGATCCTTCTCGTGCCACCGGAAAAGTAGTCAAATGTGTAACATTTGGCGGCACCTTAGAGAAATACTCTACTGCTATCATTAAGATTGCTACTCCTTTCTTTACAGGAGATGTACACGCATGTCTTCTGCCGAATCCGATCGCTGATCTTATCATCGGTCGTATTCACGGAGTCAAAGAATGCACTCCGCAACAAACTTCCGTTTGGGAAAAACAAAATATGCAAACTGCTAATGCTGTAGTCACTAGAGCTCAAGCTCTTAATATGCCTCAAACTTCATCTACTGAAGATAATGAAGTGCATAACCAAGATGATCCCTTGGTAATTTCTCGTGACTCGTTTATAAAACAGCAAGAAGATGATCCGACTCTAAAGAAATTCTTCACTCTTGCAACAAAAGGTGATCCGAATAAAGATACAAAGCGTAAATCTTGGATTACAATGAAGAATGGCGTACTTGTACGTATGATGCAAGACTCCACTAAGTCAAGTCATTCTCAGATTCTTGTTCCCAAGAATTTGAGAGTTAAAATTTTGCAGCACGCTCACGACTCTCAGTGTGCTGGACATATGGGTTTTTCCCGTACTAAGTCAAGAGTTCTTGCGGCTTTCTTTTGGCCTTTTGTGAACAAGGACATACGGATTTATTGTCGATCTTGTAAAGTATGTCAAGAGGTCAAATCCAGAGGTCCACGCCATGCTGCACCTATTCAGGCTGCAGACATCCCTATTCGACCATTTCAGAAAATGGCGATAGACATCATTGGTCCATTTAAGATCAAATCTGCTAGAGGACATCAGTTTATCTTGACGTGTGTTGATATGTGCACACGTTGGCCAGAGGCTATTCCTCTGAAGAGCATTACTACTGCTGACATTGCAGATGCTCTTTGGTTTATATTTTCTCGTCTGGGATTCCCTGGAGAGATATTATCAGACCATAACACCCAACTAATATCGGATACCATGTCTCAGGTAATGTCGATTCTGCAGATAGAGAGATCTTTGAGTAGTATCTATCATCCTATGTCCAATGGGATGGTGGAACGGCTAAATAGAACACTTAAAAACTTACTAGGGAAGATAACTGAGGATCATCCTCAAGATTGGGACAGGGTTTTACCCGCGGCCCTCTTCGCTTACAGAGAGGTCCCCAATGAACATACAGGATTTTCTCCCTTTGAACTTGTCTATGGCGCGCGACAGCGCGGCCCTATGTCTTTGCTTCATGATCTCATAACCGCTGATAATATTACCGATGACACAAAATCTTCTTACGAATATGTCATCGCGCTGAGACAAAAGATTATCGAAGCATGCAAATTGGCAACTTCTTCTTCTGAATTTGCTAAACAGAAGGCAAGACAATTTGCCAATAAGAAAAGAACCTTACGACAACTTTGTCCTGGTGACAAAGCATTTGTTTTGCTACCTTTTAGGGAAAACAGACTTCTTATTTCTTGGAAAGGTCCGTACGAGATAATCTCGAAAATTTCCGATGTTGACTACATTGTCGATATTGATGGAAAGCATAAAACCTTCCACATCAATATGCTTACGGAATTCCATGATCGTCCTGATTATTTACAGCCTATTTTCCAGGCAACGGACGATTCACTAGTCCAACATGGTCATTACTCATCACTGTCCGTAATACAGGATGAGGAAACAAGTTTTTCGGATGTTAATCTTCCGCTTCCGATGATTCCACTTCATTCTAGTGAATCATGGAAACATGTTACTGTCTCTCCTAATTTATCTCTAGGAGAACAGCGACAAGTTTCGGCTATGTTACAAACATTTCAGGATGTCCTTACTGATATCCCTGGACAAACTCATGTCATTGAACATGACATTATTCTAACTGACCATAATCCTATTAGGGTCAGACCTTATCCTATCCCTATACATTTTCAAGCACAGGTTGAGAAGGAGTTGGATGAGATGATAGATTTAAAAATAATTGAACCATCCACTTCTGCATATTCTTCGCCGATGGTTATTGTTCGAAAGAAAGACAATAACATACGTCTTTGCGTTGACTATCGCAAATTGAATCAAGTTACGAAGTTTGATGCTGAACCTATGCCTTTACTAGAAGAGCTACTTACTAGGCTTTCTAAATCTCATTTTTTCACTAAACTTGATTTGTCTAAAGGATATTGGCAAGTTCCTTTATCTGAACGCGCCAAACCTTTTACTGCTTTTTCTACACCTAGAGGCCTTTTTCAATGGAATTTCATGCCTTTCGGCCTTATGAACGCACCAGCTACATTCGTACGCATGATGCGTCGAATCCTATCTTATCGGTCAGATGTCATTGCGTACCTAGACGACATCTGTCTTTTCAGCGATACTTGGGAAGATCACTATTCAGGGTTAGTTGAATTACTATCAACTCTACGCGAGTATAACCTGACAGCGAAACCCTCTAAAGCCTGCATTGATTTTAGCGAAATTTCTTTCCTAGGCCATCGAGTTGGTCATGGTTTCCTAAAGACAGAGGACCATAATATCACTAAGATACTTAACATCTCTATTCCTAAGACTAAAAAGCAAGTGCGAAGTCTCTTAGGCCTTATTCAATTTTATGGAAGATTCATTCCGAATCTATCCTCTATCATGGCACCTCTTTCTACACTACTAAAGAAAGGGTCGCCTAATATGGTCCACTGGTCACAGGAATGCCAATCCTCTTTGGATAAGATTAAAAATTTGTTTTCAACACCACCTATTTTAGTGTTACCTACTACGGATAAGACATTTGTTCTTCGGAGTGACGCTTCATCCACTGGGATTGGAGCGGCACTAATGCAAGAGTACTCTGGAACTCTGCATCCTGTAATGTATATCTCCAGAAAACTTAATGCTGCAGAAAGGAATTATTCGGTTTTAGACCGTGAGCTATTGGCTATGGTATGGTCAATTCTCAAACTATAAATATTCCTTCTAGGCGCACATTTCATAGTAGAAACCGACCAGAAAGCTCTTACAGCTATACAGAGTAAGAATTTGAAGAGCTCGAGGTCTACTCGATATGCAATCGCTCTTCAACCTTTTCATTTCTCGGTACGAGCTATCCGTGGATCAGATAATGTGATGGCAGACGTTTTGTCTAGATGCCCACATGATTCCACCTAACTGTTAGGTCTTGGACTTCTTAACACATCTAAGTCTATAACAGTTCTTTTTTCTATATCAAGATAGATACACATGGTAATTTGTAATATAATGATTGTATCACTATTATCACTACGTTCATTGATATATATTCACCGCTGTTCTTTGATGATTTTTCTTCTTTGTCAATCATGTACTTATAGTGCTTAAATATGAAATTGTTATATGAATTGTGTCATTGCCAGCATTGTAGTATACGTTGGTGGCACCTCCCTGGAAATATTTATACTTAAGAGAAATGCTTTCTCTGAGATGTTGAGATATATTCTCACGAGTCGATCTATGCTGCGACTTTACCTTAATTTGACATTATAAATTGCTCTTATTAGTCATCTGCGCATTATTCGTGCATTGTGAGCCTATTGTATGTTGCTCTCAGATGGAAAAAAAAATTGCAATTTTTCCCCCCGGGGGTTGCGGTAGTCTGCTACCAACAGATTACTGGTGGCAATGAATATAGAGATATATATATATAGGAAGATGTTATGTTTGGAAATATTTGGTAATATTTTGAGTCTAAGATTAGAACTCTAGTCAAAGGGCGAATACTCATTTTATGCTTCGAGTGAAAGTAAATATATAGTCGCCCCACTTGAATATAGTTGAAAGGTTAACATTAGCGCATGCCCAATGAGACGATTAGTTGTCGTTGGGGCTTCCGTGATGACGGACGGATCTTGAAGGCTGTCGGACAAATGAGCGTCCAAAGTTTTTCGTCATTGTGATTGATTCTGGGAAAGAGAGGAGTTTTCTCTCAGTATACTATGATGGTCGATACTTCTCCCAGAATATATATGTTAGTGTGCTAGTTACTAGTATTTTCTGAACTGAAGGTAAAGAAGGAACATTTTCTAAAACTTTATCTAGGCCTAACGACGCCATAGATGTTATATCATCTATCTATATATTTGATGGATCGTATGTAGACGATTCCTGTACTAGCAGCACTGTGAGTGGACATATGTAACATTCCTTATGGGTATGGAAAACCCAAAGACATTAGATGAGCAAATGAACGGAACTTTCATTTGTAGTGAAGATATCTTATGGATGAACGTCGCTCACTGGGACCGGCGCCATTTTGAATCTCACTGTTGGTCTGTTTGAATTGTCAATCAGAGAACGGAGATATCTTATTACCTGATGGCGATACCAAGACCTACGTTGTATTGAAGTCTACTCTTTGTTATTTGAGATTGTCAACCTTAAAAGAAAGACCCTGTTGAATTTAAAGCCTAAGAGACTTAGCCTGAAAGACATAGTCAGCAGAGGGTCTGTAGGGGAGCATTGTGAGGACCATTATTATTGTTAACTCAAACTGATGCTACTAGTCAGTGGAGGTATGAGACGATAGACTATCATAACTATATATTTGCTCCTATCGTCCGATTATATTTACTTGCTATGAGATTGCCAAATTGCTGTTGCCACCCATTTGTCAAGTATCCAATGATTTATTGTGTCAACCTGTTCCAATGACTGTCAACCGTGCTGTCAGAGTGTGTGTCATTAAACTGTCTAAAACGTCTACAGTAGTTCTAGTTATCATTGACTTATAGCCGTGAGGGTATGAGTGCATTGCTACCAATTTGTCAACTCTGCAGAACCATTCAAGTATTCGCATATTGACACTCATATTAACACTCATTGTCAACAAAACATTCTTGTCGGGGCCTCATTACGTTCCGGGACAAGGTGACCTATATGTCCAACACTGTGCCGGGTTTGAGTTGACCACGTACTCTCATCAGGCAGACGAGTACATACAAACATTCATTCCATCAAGCAATATTACGAAAATAAGCATTTATCAAATGGCTGACATAAGTAATAAACACCTTCAACAGGTACTTCTTTTTAATAATCTACACACACAATAAGGCCTCACATGGCCATCAAATGCATCAAATACAATAATGAAAAAAATCACTGTAGATAATACGATCTAGACCCTACACTGCTCTAGAATTACAACATAATTATCACCAAGGTCCGAAAATATGGCAGGCACTCAGTTTACAGTCCACAATATAACCATACAGCGACCTCGCTGGCATTAGTGAAAAATACGTCCTTTTTCGACGAATGCTAGTCCTCACTCCTCATTTTGCGCATTTTTATCCCGACTTCCGGTAGTCACATGACCCACCAGTTCGGCTAACCTCGGCCTTTCCGACTGGTATTTTCACCAAACACAAGACATAAGATGCACTGCAAAATAACGCTGTGACAAAAATTATAGAGATTTCCTTGGCTGTCTTTGTAAGACTGTCAAGATTCTCCAAGAAAAGGTCCAGCCTGATAAAAGGAATTCTGAATTCTAACTCTGGCAAGGTCTGGTGTCGCCTTGGCAAGCGTGGATCTCGCAGTAAATTTTCAGAGTGAAACGTGTCAGGTTATATTCCCTGTCTTCCCACGCATGTGTTTGTTACGACGCTAAGTAACAAGCCATCGTTTTCAAACATTGTTACAGAGAGTTATGATCATTAAATTCTCTATATACTCTTCTTTTCTTAACCCGTGTCCTCTATTTATTATCACTCTTTACCCTTTTCCTGTATTTTCGCACTCATTCGTTTGCGAAAAATATTTTCTTCCCCATTCTCAACTTTACCGTTTTCTTTCTCATACTGGTAAACGCATTTATGACCTAACGTGTCAGTCTCTACACGAGACGGGAGAGCGTTAAAATGCATTCCATAGCATTAGGTGTCAGTGGACGAAACTGTGAATATTCGCTTTCGCCAGACCTATAGGCGACATTTTGTCTGCATTTTCACCTGCCACAACGAGTTGCATCGGCTGAGCGCTCAGGTGAGGCGCTGTGGTGAAGTGGGATGTTATAAATATTTATAGGGGACTTAGTGTACTGACTGAGATCAGCTGTGAAGGTATCTATATCTAATAAGAGTAGTGTATTATAGATAACCTTACTTGCTGCCACATATGTATACCTAAGTCAGAATTATTCTGGAATAGTGTGATGACTACGTTATATGTCTAGGGTATGTGTATGATGAAGTGTAAGTCAAAACAACAACAGACAGATAAACAATTTAATTTATTCCACTACACTTGACAACACTGTGACACTCACATACATAAAACACTCTACAAGGATATCTTAAGGAGTCACTGATAACTTTTCAAATAACAATATGTATTCATTGCTGTCATGAATGAATATGTGTCCTGATTCAAATACAAAGGGAACCAGGAATCACAATCAATTTTAATTACAAGTTATAAGTACAGAATTTATCAATATGAATATTGTAGTGACATATATTATTAAAAGTATCCTATGTGTGTCAGTTGTGTAGTAGTAATATGAGGTAATACTGGTTTTGTTTTGTTCAAGCTCTGTTGGTATTTGTCATCATGACTTCAATAGTTTGTCTTTATTGGAACTAGTATTGGAGATGTTCTCAGTTCCTGATATTAAAACAATTTACTTCCCCTCTTAAGTTTATGTTACAATGTCATTTTAAGATGGGGGTACATAATGTGAGCTCAGCTGGCCAAATCAGCTTATCTTGCGTGATGGCGGCAGGAAAGGACTCCTCTGCTCGAATTCTCCTCTGGGCTCAGGAGACACCTCACTGATGGCTAAAAAGACCAAGGAGTATGCTGTCCGACTCTGGATTCAGCAAAAGCTCTGGGTCAGGGGTGCTGCTCAATAACGTTAAGATTTCAACAGTCCTGAAAACAAGAAGGATGTAACCTTCCTATCAGGTTACTGTCAAACTAATATATACACTGGCACAATTCATCACCAAAGGATTATTCATGAGCGTTAGGCAACTTCAGCTCATGATTTCTGATTTGTGATTGAGTTTTTTATATTGGGTTATAGTTTCCAGTACCTAATGGGGTGTACAATACGGTCTGCAATTCCAGCATGTTATTTTTTTCTTGTTCAAGTGAGGAATAACTAGGTGTATGAACTATTTTGCCGTTTTAGTTCCTTAGGGGGTCATTTTTACTATCACTCGATGACACCTTCTGTTGGTTACTACTGGGTGGGGGGGGGGGGTGGTTAACTACATCGGTTTGCTGGAACTACGGGATATAACAGGCATAAATTGGGGGTATTTACAGGGGGGGGCAATTTCATTAAAGTAATTGAACGAAGGCTTACCGAGCAGGGGGGGGGGGGGGGGGGGGGGGGGGGGTAAATTTATTTTCGGGGGACTGGCATATGGATATAGCACACCACACTCGGAACTGCGATTTCAAGGGTTCATATTTTATGGGTCGGAGGGGGGTGCTCAACGATACCCTGGGGGGTCTCTTAGTAGGTGGGGGGGGATGGGGGGGGGGAACAGGGTGGGGGAATCAAGGGGGGTTTGGGGCTCTACCCAATGGTGGACGGACGGATTAACAGGGGGGGGGGAAATCAAGTACCCCCTTGTATTCGTTCCGTTTCAACACAAGGGGGGGGGGGATAGGGGTTTTTCTTTTCTTTGGCATACCGTTATCAATTGGGGGGTCAAATGGGGCGAGCAGTAATAACGTAAGGTTTTTTGGGGCGGGGGGGGCAATAAAATTTTTAGCATAATGATTTGGGGGGGGGGGGGGGTATTTATGGCATGGTTGGGGGGGTGAAATTCCCTAGACTATTTGCATGACAGAAGGGGGGGGGGGGGTATTGTCAGGGTACATGCTTTCGGGGGGACCATCCGGGGTGCGGTTGTCGGTTACAGGCATATTTCTTTATTAGGGGGGGGGGCAGGGCGGGGGGGGCACTGTAGCAATCAAAGGGGGGGGGGGGGGGGGGGAGGGGGGTTTCGAACTAACGCTGGGGTACGGGGTTGGGGTTCAAATCGGGGGGGGGGGGGGGGGGGGGGGGGGGGGGGCTTTGCTATGGCGGCGGGGGGGGGGGGGGTGGGGGGGGGGGGGGGAGACCGTGGGGGGTGGGGGGGGGGGGTGGGGGGGGGGGGGGAGGAGTGGGGGTCGGGCGGGCGGCGGGGGGGGGGGGGGGGGGGGGGGTTGGGGGGAGGGGTGGGGGGGGGGGTGGGGGGGGGGGGGGGGCGGAGGGGGGGGGTGGGGTGTGGAGGGGGGGCGGGGGGGGGGGGGGGGGGGGTCGGCGGGGTGGGGGGGGTGGGTGGGTGGGGGGGGGGGGGGGGGGTGGGGGGGGGGGCGGGATGGGGGGAGGGGGGGGGGGGGGGGGGGGGGGGGGGGGGGGGGGGGGGGTTTGGATCACTAAAAATATTCCACTTTATAATAGGGGGGGGGGGGGGTCCATGTGGGCCGTGGTTGGGGGGGTGTGGGGGGGATTGAATGGGGTTGGGGGGCGGGGGGGGGGGGGGGGGGGGGGGGGGGGGGGGGGGGGGGGGGGGGTACTCCATTAGATAATGGGGATTTGGGGGGGGGGGGGGGGGGGGGGGTATGGGGGGGGGGGGGGGGGGGGGGGGGGGGGGGGGGGGGGGGGTTTTGTTGTGGTTTTTTGTGTGGGGGGGGGGGGGGTATGGGGGGGGGGGTGGGGGGGGGGTTTTGTGTGTTTTGGTATGTGGTTAATGGGGGGGGGGTAAGGGGGGGGGGAGGGGGGGGAGTGGAGGGGGGGGGGGTGGGGGGGGGGTGTGAGGGGAAGGGGGGTGGGGGGGGGGAGGGGGGGGGGGGGGGCGGGGGGGGGGGGGGGGGGTGGGGGGGGGGGGGGGGGGGGGGGGGGGGTGGGGGGGGGGGGGGGGGGGTGGGGGGGGGGGGGGTGTGGGGGGGGGGGGGGGGGTGGGGGGGTTGGGATGGTAAGTGGGGGTGTTTGGGGGGGGGGGGGGGGGGGGGAGGGGGGGGGGGGGGTTGGGGGTTTGTTGGGGGGGGGGGGGGGGGGGGTGGGGGTGGGGGGGGGGGGGGGGGTGGGGGGGGGTTGTAGGTTGGGGGGGGGGGGGGGGGGTTGGGGTTGGTTTGGGGGGGGGGGGGGGGGGGTGTATTGGGGGGGGTTTTTAGTTATGGGGGGTATGGGGGGGGGTTGGGATGGGGGGGGGGGGGGGGGGGTGGGGGGGGGGGTGGGTTGAAGGGGGGGGGGGGGGGGGGGGGGGGGGGGGTGGGGGGGGGGGGGGTTGGGGGGGTTTGGGGGTTTTGGGGGTTTATGTGGGGTTGGGGATGGTTGGGGGGGGGATTTGGGGGGTGTTGGGGTGTAGGGGAATAATTGGGGGGGGGGGGGGGGGGGGGGGTTGGTTTGAAGGGGGGGGGGGGGGGATGGGGGTTGGGGGGGGGGGGGGGTTGGGGGGGGTTGGGTTTTAGGGGTTGTAGGGGGTTCATATTTGGGTAGGGGGGGTTTGATTGTTTGGGGGGGGGGGGATTTTGGGGGAGGGGGGGTGGGATTTGGAGGGGGGGGGTGTGGTTGTTGGGGGTGTTTGGGGGGAAATTTGGGATTTTGGGGGATGAGGGGAGGGGGGGTATTTTTGTTATAGGTTAGGGGGGTGGGGTAAGGGGGGTTTGGGGTTGGGTTAATGTTACCCTGGGGGTTGGGTTGGATTATTGGGGGGGGGGAAAAGGGAGGTGGGGTTAAATGATTGGGGGTTTTAGGGGGGAAGTAAAGAGGGAGTGGGGGAGTATTGGGTGGGGTAGGTTGTTAGGGGTAAGGTATTTTTGAATTATTGGGAGGGGTATTGGGGGGGTAGATGGGTGGGTTTTTGGGGGAGATGCTAAAATAAGGGTGGAGTTTTGTGGGGGATTGGGGGGGGGTAAGGGGGGGGGGTGGGGGGTGGGGGGGGGGGGGGGGGGTTGTTTTTTAGGGGGGTGGGGGATGGGGGGTTTTTGGAGGGGGGAGGGTAAATTGGTGGTGAGGATTTATTGGGGGGGGGAGAAGGGGGGGTGGTGTGGGGGTGGGAAGGGTAAGGGGTGGGGGTGAGGTGTTAAGTGGTGTGTGGGATTTAGTTGTATTTTGGGGTGGGGGGTTTTTTTAATTTTTTGGGGTTTTGGATGGGGGGGGGAGGGGTAGGGATGGGAAATGTTTGTGGGGGTGGGGTGGTTGGGGTATGGTGGGGGGGGTGGGGGGGGGGAATTATATTGGGTATTTATGGGTATATGGGGTTTTTTAGGGTATGGGAGGGGGGGGGGTGATTAAAGATGGGATGGGGGTTAGGGGTTTTAAAGGAAGTGGGGGTTGTGATGGGGTTAGGGGGGAATTAAGGTTTTTTGGAGTTTGTTTCTAGTGTTAAGGAATTTGGGATGGAGTTTGGTTGGGGGGGGGATTTTAATAGGTTGGGGGGATAAGGGATGGGGGGGATGGGGGGGTTTGGTTGTTGTGGGGTATTAGTTTGAGGGTGGGTATTTGGGGTTAGGTAATGGGGTTTTTTGGGGGGTGTTGGTTTGTGATTTTGGGTTAGGGGGGTTTAATATTTTTTTTGGGTTTGTAGGGGGGTGGGGTTTTTAATGGGGGGTGGATTTATAATTTGGGAGATGGGATTTTTGGGTTATTTAGTATTGTTTTTTGGTTTTGGGTTGGTTTTTGGGGGGGGTTGGGTATTTTAGGGGATTGGTGAATTTTTGGGGGGTGAAGGGGTTATTGGTTTTTTTGTTTTTGGTTGGTGGGTTGGTGGAAGGGGGGTGAGGGGTAGGTGTGGGATTTATGGGGTTTTTGGGTATGGGTGTATGGGGGGGGGTTTGGAGTTATGTTTTTTGATTTTGTGAATGAGATGTTGTTATTGGGGGTTGGGGGTTTGTTTGGTTTTGGTGGGGCATATGATTGTTAGGGGGTTAGGGAGGGGTGGGGGATGATATATTTGGAGTTTGTTTTTTTGGTTATTATTTTTAGGAGTTATGGAAGGGTTTAGATAGATGTAATGAAAAATGAGGGTAATAGGGGGTGGGATTTTATTTTTGGTGGTTTGGATGGGGAATGTTAAGGAGGGGTTAGTGTGGGGATGTGGTTGATTAAATAGTTGATAGGGTTGGGGTGATGTTGTAATTGGGGTGGGGGTTGTAAACCTGGATTTTTGGAGGGGGGGGTGTTTATGTTTATAATTTTATTTTAGTTGTTTGATTTGTTTGTGGATGGGTTGTGGGGTAGGTATAGTTTGTTTGTGTGGGGAGAATTGGGTTGTTTTGTATGGTTTTTTGGGGGGGGGGGATTTTGGGGGGGGGGATATGTTGGATAGTTTGGGATTGTGGGGGTGGGTTGTGAGTTTATTTTTTGAAATGGGGGTGGGGGGGGTTGGAATTTGGTGGGGGGGTAGTTTTGGGGGTTTTGATGGGGGTATGTTATTAATTGGGTGGATTTATATGAGGGTTTTATGATGGGATAAGGGGTTTTTGGTTGGGATTTGAAGGGTTACTTTTATTTGTAGGGGTATGGGGGGTTTTTTGTTGTTCAATTGGGTGGTGATTAGGTGGTTTGGATATTTGGGATGGTAGGGGTTTGGTTTGGTGGATGTAATGGGAAATGGGGGGATGATTGTGGGGTGGGAGTGGGGGTGTTAGAATAATTTGAGGGGGTAGTTGGGTTTGGGGGGAGAGTGTAATGATGGTTTGTGGTAGGATTTGTAGTTGGTTCGGTGGGAAGGGTATGATTGATGGTGGTTTTTTTTGTGTGATTTGTTGGGAGGGGGGGTAGGAATTGAAGTTTGTGTGTGTTTAGGATTTTGGATTGAATGGGATGAAGGTTGGGGTTTTTAGAGTGGGGTTGGGGTGGGTGGGTTGGGTGGTGGTTGTAAATTTATTATGGATCTTTGTTGGGTTTTTTTTTTTGGTTGTTGTTTTGTGGATGGGATGGGATTTTGGAATTGGGGATGATTGGTGTGGAATGGTGAGTTTGGGACAATGGGAGGTTTGGGGGTGAAAAATTTTTTGGATGGAATTTTATGGAGTGGGAATTTTGATAAGGGAGTTTGAGCTTATTGAATGTTGGTAGTTATATCTAATTTGGGGGGGTGGGATAGGGATTGATTGGTGAGGTGTTAGTTTTTGGGGGTATTGTGGGGGGTTTGAAAGGGGGGTTTTAATTAGTGGTGGTTTTTTTAAGGTGAAGTGGATAGTTTTTGATGGTCGGGGTGAACCTGTGGGAGGTGGGGGGTGGTGTTGAAATGGTGTATGGAAGGGGATTTTGTGGGGGGGGGTTGTTTTATTTAGGGTATTGATTTGATGGTATTGGGGGGGGGGTGGTTTGGAGGATGGGTTAGGGTTTGTGGTTTGGGGGGTGGAATGGGGTTATTGAGGGTGGGGGTGGGGATTGGGGGGGGTAATTTGGTTGGATGGTATGAAGGAGGGGGGGGGGTGGATGGGGTATGTTGAGGAGGGGGGGGGGGGGTTGGGGGAATTGTGGATTTATTTAGGTGGATAATAGGGGGAACAAGTTGGGGGGTGATAGTGTAGGGGGATTTGCGGGTTTGTTTTGGGATTAAGTTTGCATTGGGGGGGGGGGGGGGGGTTGTGTTGGGTTGTTTTATGATTTTTGAAATATGGGGGGGGCTGGGGGTATGGAGGGGGGGGGATGTGGTTGTTTTGGGGGGGGGGTGGGAGGTGGTTGGGGGGGGGGGATTAGAGGAGTTTGATTGGTGGGGGGGTTTTTTTGGGGGGGGGGGGAGTGGTTTGGGGGGGGGGGAGGTTGGTGGGTGAGGGGTGTTTTATGTGGGGGGAGGTTGGGGGGGGGTAGGAATGGTTTAGTGGGCTGGGTTTTGGGGGGGGGATATAGGGGGGGTTGTAAAATGGGGGGTTAGTTAATTTTTTTGGTGAAATTTTAGGTAAATTTTTGGGGGAGTTAATTATTGGCTTTTGTTTGGTTAAGGGGATCAGGGTGGGGGTTGGGGGTGAAAGTTTTGTGGTTTTTGGGGGGGGGGGTTGAATGAAAGGGAAGTTGGGTGGTTTATTTTTGGGAGTGATTACAAAACCGTTAAAAGATTTATTATTTTGTTTTGTTGAGGGGGGGGAGGGGAGGGTAATTAGTTATTTTTGGTGTTTTTATAGGTTTAGGGTGGGATGCTGGGGGTAGGTTTATGAGGGGTGGGTTGATTGGAGTTAGGTGGGGGTGTAGGTGGTAAGGGATGGGGGTGGGGGTTATTGGGGTTTTGTGGGTTAAGGATAATGTGGGGTTTGGGGGGGGATCCTATAGGGGGAGGAGGTTGTTGAGGAGGGGTGAATGGAATGCGGGAATGGGAAAAGTGGGGGGATAAGGTTTTCAGGTGGAGTTTTTGGGGGATAATTAATGGTGTTTTGGTTTTGTGGATGGGTTTTGGTGGGGAGGGGGGTTGGGGATGGGTATTTGGGGTGTTGTGGGGGAGAATATAGTGGGGGTGGTATAGGGTATGCTTTTTTTGAAAAGTGGTAATGTATGAGTTGGGTGGGGTTGGTATTGGGGGGTAGTGGGGGGGGTTGGGGGTTGATCATGGAGGGGGGTATGGATTGGGTGGTTTGGGGGTTTGATTTTGGGGGGTGAGGGGGGTTGTTGGGGGATTTTGGGGGGGGTGAGGGTGGAATTGGGTGGGGGGGTTTAGTTTGGGTGGGGTTTTCTCGGGGGGGGATCCGTGGGGTTTGGGGATTTGGGATTTGTAAGTTGGGTGGGGGGGTTTGGATATGTGAGGAGGGGAGGGGGGGGTGGGGAGTGGTTGTTGTGGTGTGGGGGGTGATTTGGTTTGTGGAATGGGGGGGGGTATTGGAAGAGGGAGGGTTTAGGAATTGGGGATTGATTGTTGATTGGTTGAAGTATTCGCGTGAAAGGTTGAGGGTTGATGTATTGGTAGGGAGGTTATGGTAGTGGGTTATTAGGGTTAGAGGTAGGTGGGTTGTTGGGGGTTTGTTGGGGTGTTTATTATTTTTGGGTTGATAATTAAGGTTTTGATTTTTGGTATAGGTTATTATAAGGGGGGTGGGTTTTTTAGTGGCTGGAGTGTTGGGGGGGTTTGTATGGTAGGGGAGTACGGGGAATGTGGTTTTAGGGGAGGGTGGGTGTTGGGTATGTGTATCTTTTGATTGGTGGGAGTGTGATTGTTTTTTTTTGTTAGATCTTTATGAAAATAAGTAGGTGTTATTGGTAACGATTTTTGTTTTTTAGGCGGCTGACCAGAACGTGTATTATTGATTTTTTTTTCCACAGTTTTTTTTTTTTTTTGATGGTTTGTTTATTTGGGGGTATTTTTTTTGAACTTGATAGTGAATTAAAAATTAAAAGGATTTTTTTTTCTTCCTTAAATAATTTTTCAATAAATTATTTTGTTTCCACTGTAGCAACTTATTTTTCAGTGAGTAATCTTAACTACCATTTATTTGGCGTAGTCGTCTGCATTAGGTGCTTTATTGCCGATTAATAGCAGCGATAGTTAGATACTATATATTTTGGAGGAGGTATCCCAGGTTACAGTATATCATCTTTTGTTTTGGTATTTTCTCGCAAGTGGTAGGAACCAGTGTATCCTTTTCTTATCTCTTTCTCGTCTAAGTCTCAGCCACTGATTTACTATGGCAGAAATGGCAAAGCTTAGGCAACTCCCCAGGGAGGAGGCAAAAGAAGAAGGTTTGGAAGGAGAAGAAGCGAAAGCTTTTGTCAGAGACGAACTTGAGAGATATGACGCGGAGAGGAAAGCAGCTGAAGCTAAAGAGGAAAAAGAAGCAGCCGAAGCTTTACAGCAGAAGAAGATGGATGAGGAAATGGAAATTCGCAGGATGCAGCATGAGGAAAGAGAGAAGGAAAGACAGCATGAGGAAAGAGAGAGGGAGAGACAGCATTTGGAAAGAGAAAATGAGCAGCGACAACAGCATGAGTTGGCTCTTAAGGCTCTAGAAGTCCAAAGTATTGGTGCTGCCTCTACCTCCAGCAATGGAGAGTCTTCTCCTCATTCTTCCTTAACTGATCCTTCTAACACTCAATCTCTTCAACTCAACGCTATGTCTTTCACTCTTGAGTCTTTCCCTTGTCCTAATGAGAAGATTGACACAGGGTTAGAGAGGTCGCGTTGGAATATGAAACTTTCCCAGGCCCTAAAAGGTTCTGCTTATGATGTTTACTCTAAACTGGAAAGCAGCCAACAAGACAACTACGACTTGTTGAAGAAAGCTTTGCTTGAGCGCTTTGAAATGAATGCGCGAAAGTTTTTGCAACTGTTTCGCAACAGCAGGAAGGAGAGCTCTGAAACTTTTCAGCAGTTCTCGTCTCGTTTGAAGGGATATCTGACAAAGTGCCTAGAGCTCTCGCAGCTCCCCTCTACCTATGAAGGTCTTGAGGAATTTGTTATAACAGAACAAATAAAGAACACTTTGTCTGCTGATACCCGGAGATTTCTAGCTGAGCAGGGTGCAAAAAAGCTTGAAGACATTTTGGAAAAGTCTGAGCGATATCACAATGCGCTGGCCGAACTGCCGGCCACAAAACGTAAACCGACAGAGGAGCATTTTCGAAAGAATAACCTAGAGCAATCTTCTCATGCTTCTAATCAGAATAACCACAGAGAAACTGGATCTCAAAACCCCCTCCTGAAAAATCCAAGTTCTACAAAAACAAGTACACCAACCACAGTAAACAATCTGATCAACCCGACCGCCCTTCATGGCAGCGCAGCCAGAAAGGACAAGGTGGCAAAGGGAGAACCCCTGAGCACGGGACTAATGATCAGAGTGAGCACACCGAGCCTAAACGCATCGGATGCTTACTAACAGTCTCGCAAGGCGGAATTATTGACAGTGATTCCCAACCTGTTGGGGATAAACCCTCAACGCGAGGTACTGTTACTTTGAACGGTTCTCAAACTTTTTGTTTATTTAACACGGGGTTTTCTTATGATTGCATTGTTGCCAGACACCTGGTTAAACCCGGTCAAGAGACAGGAGAGACCGTCGAACTTTGTGGAGTTTCTAAGAGTGATGCACCTACAGCGCTTCCCATTGCACTGGTGGAGATCCACTCTGAGTTTGTCAGAGGCGAAATTAAAGCGGCTGTTATGGATGACCCCATCTACCCAGTCATACTTGGCGGTAGATACGTGTCTATTGGGAAACCGGAAGAGCCGATTGCTGCAGCAGTAACTACAAGAGGGCAAACCAAGAAGGAACGGGAGCCTGCGCCTAATTTGTTACCCATGGAACTTAAAGAAGCGCAACAAAAGGACCCTACTTTGGCACCCTGCTTTAGGAAACTGCCCATGGCTAAGGAACCCAGACAACACGGGGACATTTTTTCTAAGGATGGCGTACTTTATCGCAAAACGGGCAAGCCTGACCAAGGTTACAACCAATCCTAGTACCGAAACAGTACAGAAGCCAAATCCTAGAAATGGGGCACTCTCTTCCCTTCAGCGGACATATGGGACAGAACGCCACAAACCAACGGATAACCACTCATTATTGGTGGCCAGGAGTAACTACTGAGATTATCGGGTATGTCAAATCCTGTGCCCAGTGCCAACGTGTGCCACCCAAGCAACGGGCACCCCCAGTCTCTTTGGGTGAAATGCCAATAGTGGGAACACCATTCGAACGGGTTGTGATCGACATTTTAGGACCCTTAGAAAGGACTAAAAGAAGGAACAGGTTTATCCTGACCTTAGTCGACACATGCACTTTATGGGCAGAAGCTATCCCGCTAACATGCGCAGATGCCAAGCATGTCGCAGAAGCCCTCGTGCAGATTTTCACTCGGTTGGGATTCCCTCAGCAAGTGTTGACGGATAACGGATCTCCATACCGAAACCTGTTGATGGATGAGATCGTGAAGATCTTGAGGACCAAACACATCTACACAAAGCCTTATACTCCGGCCGGAAATGTGCTCGTGAAACGTGTTAATGGAAACCTCAACATGATGTTAAGTAAACTGGCACAAGTGAAGCCTGAATATTGGGATCTTTGTATTCCTGCAGCTTTATTTGGCTACAGAGAATCTCCTCATACTTCCACAGGATTTCCGCCAGCTACGCTTTTATTCGGCAGACCTATCAAGGGGCCGCTGGAAGCCTTGCTTTGGTCGCTGACAGACCAGAAGGCTGATGAGACAGTCGTCTCAGCCAGTAAATACGTATCGGATTTAAAGGAAAGGTTGAAACTAGGATGGGACCTAGCAACGACTAACTTTAAACGAGCACGCACAAAGCACGCTAACCGATACAGGAAAGTCGCGAAAGAGAGAGAACTGGAAGCAGGAGAGAAAGTTTTGGTGTTACTCCCTACCGGAAACAACCAACTGAGGATCGGATGGCAAGGGCCGTTTACCGTCCTGAAAAAGATTTCTAAGGCTAACTACCAGATCTCTATTCAAGGAAAGGAAAAGGTTTTCCATTTAAATCTGTTAAAGAGATACTTGGAAAAACCAGTGCCAACCTCCGACCATCTCCTGACGATCGCCAAACCTGACGAAGATAACGATAGTGGCAGGGAAACTCCACTGCACACACACGAAATCTTTCAAAAATGTCAGAAGCGGCGACGCTCTTTCAAGCGCGCATGGGAGACATTCCAGAGAAAGGAAACTTTGGGAGTAGACTTGAGTAGGAATTGGAGAGAGATGGAGGGGGAGATGAGAGGGAAGAGGACAGACACCCTGAAGCAACGGATATAGGAAATGTAATTCCATAACGTAGACATGGAGTGCTTCCATATCTTAAAGGGGGGACGTTCTGTCACAGAGAGTTATGATCATTAAATTCTCTATATACTCTTCTTTTCTTCACCCGTGTCCTCTATTTATTATCACCCTTTACCCTTTTCCTGTATTTTCGCACTCATTCGTTTGCGAAAAATATTTTCTTCCCCATTCTCAACTTTACCGTTTTCTTTCTCATACTGGTAAACGCATTTATGACCTAACGTGTCAGTCTCTACACGAGACGGGAGAGCGTTAAAATGCATTCCATAGCATTAGGTGTCAGTGGACGAAACTGTGAATATTCGCTTTCGCCAGACCTATATGCGACATTGTGTCTGCATTTTCACCTGCCACAACGAGTTGCATCGGCTGAGCGCTCAGGTGAGGCGCGATAACCGACATCTCCTCGGCGCAGTTTGAGACATTTGTCTGGAAATCCCAGCTGACAAGGCACTCACTGTTGGCCCTGGTCAGCGTGAGGTGTGAAAACGCACGAGTGGCAGTTCATGGTAGTCTTCTAATTTATGTAAGGTGTTTAAGAATGAGAAGGGGAGATTATTTCGTTTTGCGAAATAAGTTGGGACCCCTTTGTCCTGGTTTAAGATATTTACCGGAGTTTGAAACTAGATTTTCATTCATTCTCCAAATTTGCAGTAGACAGGTTGTTCGTGAATAGAATAAGCTGTATAGCGAAGCCCTAGTTTGCTCGGAAATTTACCGAGCTCTAGACTTCAAATAAATATATCAGCGTATAATTCTAAAGTGTGCGATTCCCTGTAGTTCTGTGTTGAGGTAAATATATTATATTAAGTATCTAATATTTTGTGAAGTGTTTAAAGTGATAATCGCTTATTTCATATTTTACTAGTTAGATTTGGTGCAGAGTGCTTAATCTATATAGTCTGTATTATTTTATAGTGACGAGTTACAGTGGAAAACAGAAATTATAATTTCTAGCTTAAACTCAGTCGGCTATTAAGGAATTTAATTTTACTGCTAAATTATAATCAGACGAGAATAATTTTTCTAACTAACTTATAAGTGCTAGATGCCTCATGAGTGTTGACAGAATACGTAGGTATTCCTAATTCCTGTTGATTGATTTTTTATATATAACTTATTTCACGGGAAAGTTTAAATGATAAGTCAAGCTGTACGCTTGCAATTTAAAAATGTAAGTTATAACGAGTCCCTAGTATGTATAATTATTTTATATGTGTTTTTCCTCTATTCAGTGAATACTGGGGTTAACCCAAAACTTTGCTAGCGTTAAGTACGGATGAGTGATATCTTGAAGAACTAAAACATTTTCCTTGAAAAAAAAAACAACCTGGGGGCATAATCTTTACAAGTACCCTATAGGTTAAATGAAGTAACAGGCCTATCGCGCCATATTTAATTCTTCCTGAGAAACAACTCAAGTACATTTTTAGCCTATGTGGCAAGTAACATATTAACGTCAGTAACATTCCGACGGAGTTTTGACTAGTGATGTGGTGACCAAATATAGTCCTATCCGGAAAGAAGACACCGACCTGACATTCCTCAGCTCTAGAATACCTACCCTAGTGACACTGTGCTCGTTGTTAATGTTCGTGCCTGGGAAAAAATTTTTAATGTGACTTAGACAGACATTCGAAAAAATAAGAACATCCAAGGAATCGTTCCCTGAAGCAGAGAATTTCAACCCGTCTTTTTGGAACTGGGGATTTCTTGGTCAAGACTGCATTTGACGAGTCTGTATGTGAATGTCCCTAAGAATTATGTTCCAGATGCTGCGAACAAAGCTGTAAGTATGCAAGAGAGCTCGTTTCCGCGGCTGAATGAATAGAGTGAGTGCCGGTTTGAGTGATTCATTATTATTGTATTTTGGCACTCATTTTGCTGTCTTAACTTTATTTATGCAAGTATTGCTAACCATATTTCCCTTAAACTAGAGCAGAGATATCAAGTCGGTCCATACTTAAAATGGGAAAATATTAGACAAAAATCATATGTATCTGTGTCTCTTTGGGGCTATCACTGTCTTCTAACGGGACTGTGAGCTATACATCGAGGGGAAGGATCCTACCAACGGGTCTATCATTCTTGTAGCATTCCTTGATTTTCTTTATGACTATTTGTATATGCTTTGATGTAATTTTATATGTTGTGAGAGAAGTTTGTTATGATAATTAAACTACTCAATAATTATTCCAGCGTGTCGGTCAGTTTCGTTTCAAAATATCTATATAATCATTGTTATAGTTTTCCCACGTCTGTGTGTCTCACTGTCGTCAATTGTGTGTGGGTACGTGAGTGGTAATATATATATTAATATATGTATATGTGTTCGACTGTCCGACTACTCTAAATCTGTCGTAGAAGATAGGTGAGAGAGAGAGAGAAGATTTCTCGATCTCAGAGACAGCCTCTATCACATTCTACCATCTCACTCGTGGAAATCCATTTCTACCATCATCTCTCACTGTGGCTATCACTCATTCTAATCTATTCAGAAGGGACCAACCCAAGTCTTAATTTTCCTATTAAAAATCTACGACAAACATGCATGTCCCTTGGGGAAATTCAAAATATTTCCGACATGGGAAAATTTTGAACGTAATGTAAAGGTCACGTTTTCCGTATATGGCAATCGTGACATTCAAATATTCTCGTCAATGATTACATATAACTTCTTACATCTACCCGGAAATATTACAACATTTCCGTCTGTCATCCCACCAGGTCGATACTTGACCGGCGCTCCTTATGCAAACACGAACTCCTGTTTGACCATCTGTGCTGTGTCTTATCACGACAACAATTAGTCGATTACACGAGCCATGTCAGCGCTATGAAAACTCGCTTGGCATTTTACGTGCGAAAACAGTTGCACCCTTGTGGTACAATAGGATTTCTGTCGGTCATCCTTGCATCACCGTCTAATCTATCCACAGGGATAGACAGGTAAACACACATACCTGACGACTATCGTTAAGAGGAGTGTAAGAATGAAATACCAAATATCTGCTACACATAGCAGAGACAGAAAGAAAGAAAGTGCTACAATTGAAAGCACGCAATAAAAATATGCACAAAAATGTAACTGATACTGCTGCAGTGAAAAAGAGATCGAGAGTGGTCGCCCCATTCAGTCACACCCTACCAGAAAATTAGTCTGGTCAAGAAAATATGGGCCTAACACCATATTCTCAATGTACACGGGATCCTCTCCCCCCACGGAGCATGTCTTTAACGAGTTCCCCAAGTAATCCTGTCTTAGACAATCTGTTCTTGTTCTTACAATTTTCTATTTATCTGCCTTTGCCTGTCTCCAATTATTTTCTCTACGTGTCTTTAGTTCTTTTTTTTTTTCTGTTTCCGTGATTGTGTATAATGTTCCCAGTCACCGTCGTTGTGTATCCTGTTCCCAGGTCACCGTCGTTGTGTATCATGTTCCCGGTCAACGACTGTGTGTATCCTGTACCTGACACCATCTTTCTCTCACCTTTTGTTTGTCCTAACATGCAGACATAAGCTCCAGAAATTCTCCGGGATGAACACGAGGTAATCGGCAGTCTTCTCCCATGTTCTAGATGGCGCATTTGTATGACATTGATGGTAAACTGCTTGAAGTTGTCGTCGCTGGTTGAATGTCTACCAAGGAGCCGCGCTGGTGTAATGGTTACCACACTGCGCTGGCGATCGGGTGATCCAGGTTCAAGCCCGGGCGAGGACATTTGAAGATGTGTCGTCGACCGGGACGACTGGATTAATTCGAGCCCTGTGTGGTGGGTTTTGATGGTAATGAAAAAAGTAGTAAGAATGTGTCTACAGAATGAGGTCAGCTATGCAAGTCCCTGAGTCTAATAGTTGAAGTTGATGTTATCAGGGTACCTGACTGCTACCACCCTACGATCTCACTCTGCGATTTATTTTGGGTAACTAGTGTTTGTGATGTTAATTTATATGGCTTGGTATCTAGGGTAATGGAAATGTAGTGATAATTGCGTTAAACAAATACACATGTAAGTTACTAAAATTAAATAAACAAGACTGGGTTTAAAGTTATGATATATATGTATATACAATTTAATTTCCTGTCCCTCAAATTTTTTAGGACAGGAATGTTTAACTTAAAATGAAATTATGGTTTAATCAAATTAAATACACAAGAAGGACATCTGTTCAATATATTTTAATATGTTAAAGTTTCTAAACTGTTATTCCCTGGTGGAAAAAACCCTGTTATACGAAGAGTCAATATTGGGAAAAACTGGTTTTCACATCATTTCACAAACTGTTACTGAATAGGGTGGAGATTAAATACATTTGAGTTTGCATAAGCCCGCTAGATATAGGCTTATCTTAGAATCCTTGTAGACCCTGGATGACTGGTTCGCAAACACTGCACACTTCTCCACTGCAGTGTATTCTGGAAACTGCGAATACGTGTATGATTTGATAAAGAAACAACCAGTAGGTTGCCTCAACTTCTGCAGCTCCGACTTCTGACCAACTTGAAACTGGGCGATGTAACCCTGAAACAAGAGGAACAGGCCTTCCTAAGTCCCTAGTTAATGGTCTCCACCACTACCAATTTAACATCATTAAACAAGTATTGTGATCAGATAAGATAGCTAACTAAATTAGCTACAGTCCTTAACTTTATTGTGACTTCTTAATAAATAGTGGGTCTCTTCTTTTCCACCTAGTCTCAACGCCCCTGTCAATATACATCATCTTCTTCAGCTGAAATACAATCTTTTCTTTTCTCCAAGGTTAATATACTAATAGGCCTGCCAGTGACTTCCTGGTCTTACAGTCAAAATATGTATTACAATATTCAACTCAAATTTAGTGTAATTTGCTTCCTAAGTCTTCTTAGACATGCCTCTGCTCCTAGTATGTCGCAATCTTCCACAAAGGCAAAATGTCGTACACACACAATGTTATGGTGCCCTATCTGGGTTGGCCTCTACATCAAATAATGTATTAAAAAGGTTATGCATCTTACCGCAATCAATGAAATAATCACACAATTTATTAAAGGTGTACAGGCTGTTAATGGGTCAACTCTAGACCGCTGCTGCTTCAGACGCAAAGGCAACAGGTCATAAATTGCTCTGCAATCAACCTTTCTTGTATGAATTATCTCTCTCAAGTGGTACCCTGCATAGCAGATGCGGTAGTTTTATTTCCCTCTATGTCTATTCTAACATTAACCAATCAGTTTAAACTACACCGATTGGACATTTATTTTTGAAAATCCCAAACCTTTATTTACGCTTTTCAAATAAGTTCGTCCGTCGCTTTAGGATTGGCAAAACTTCAAAGTTATACCTCTCCCTTCCTCCTTGTAGAGTCTATCAAAAAGAGGCAAGTCAATGTGACTTGTTTCCAAGCAACGACTATAAAAATGTTACTTTTAAATCGGGCTGGGATATCAGTGTGATCGTCTGTCTGTGTTGTCAATTTTATTTTATGCGATAACTCAAGTCACTTTTGAAGCTATCTAAAAGATGAAAAGTGATTTTTAATCAGGCTAGTGTCCTTTATCTATCCAGTAGATTTTCATCTAAGTCTTACCTAAGTTTGCATCTTTGTACTTTTCTCTTTATTTATGTCTAGATACGTTTTTCATAGGAAATAGTATAGTATTGAATAAACAACATTATTGCTTTTAATTCCATTCTGTCTTTTCCTTTTTATTCATCCTTCTATAGAATGCATTACATTATTTACGTTTTCTGTCTTTCTTTAGTCCCATTCGTTCCCCTGCCCTCATGTGTTCGTTAGTTTCAGTTTGCAAATACCCAAGTGGTTGTAGACTTTTCCCATACTAACCCCCTCTCTCTCTATCTCCCGTCTCTTTTTCAGACGAAACACGCGTTGGCTGAATGCCAAAACGCTTTTATGTTATATTTAAAAATTAGGACGGAGTGACGAAAACGCCTTTGGTAATCGGGGATGGGTACCCTCGCGTGGCGTTAATAGTTTCAAATCGCATGCCTCTCGTTGGCGTTTTTGAAACTGCGACGTTCTGAAAAAACGACGTCTAACGACACTGTTGCATGTTGTAACTAATAAAAGATTCTTAGAATACGTTAGTTAAAAAAAATTCAAGGAGTGTCCAATTTTTGCATTAGATTTTATCGTCCTTGACAATTTTCAAATTCTTATAGTAGTGGGTTATAAACGGTAACTTTACGTCACTAGAATTGGACTATTGAGAAATATGAGCAGGGTAAATGGTGGCGGGATGTGTATAGGAGCTATCTTGGCGTATTGAAACAAAATTCAAATACAGTATTATCATTATAATTTGAGTGGGAGGGTTAAAAACGGTGCATTTTATTACACCCTGGGCGAAAACATTTGAAAGAGTGTCGTCGACCAGGGACTGGCAGCTCCTGAGCCGACCCAGCTCTAATGGGTACCCTCCGAAGACGGCGAGTATCTGCCTGAATGGCGATTGGACACTTGTCATTGTAGAGGGAAAAAAGGGAAACTCACATAAAAATCAGTCTCAGGTTAGATATACTAACCGGAGATTCTTGCCTCGAAATGCAACTGCTCTCTCAGTTAAGGCAGCTGCTATCCACCTTGTTAGCCATGGGTTTACACCACATTCCTTTATACAGTCCATCAAGGTTGCAAAGTCAACGCTGTTGTAAGCATCCTCTAGGTCAATTGCCACAGCTACCGTTTCTTGAAGAAATAAAGAGGGGGATGTCATGGGTTGCGCAGGCGGAGGAGACTATTAGACAGGTGACCCCAGTTGAAAGTATATTCAAGGGAGAAGAGTGGAGTAAGTCAGATGAGAGCTGGATGAACTACCAGCAAGTCATTATCAGCCTTGGTAGAGAATGCAGAACTTGGCCCAATGGGAGAGCAGAGCTGGAAGTTGATCAGCTTATAAATGATAATGCTGGGGATGATGATGCCATTGTGTACACTGATGGGTCTGTAATCTGTGGTAATAAATCAGGGTGGGGCTTCTCTGCTAGAGTAAAGGGCAGAACCATCGCTGAACATAGCGGGGCTTACATGATAACAACCTCCGGCATGAGAATGGAGGTAGAGGCAGTTACTGCTGCCTTAAGATGGCTGTCTGAGACTTTATTTACAAAGGCATTTATTGTATCAGACTTACACTCCATGCTTCGAAAGGACCAAAGTGGTCGGCTTCGACATGAATGGAAAACCTCCATAGAGGCATCGAATCTTC
The DNA here is from genome assembly GCA_024509875.1 of Oreohelix idahoensis. Taxonomy (NCBI): domain Eukaryota; kingdom Metazoa; phylum Mollusca; class Gastropoda; order Stylommatophora; family Oreohelicidae; genus Oreohelix; species Oreohelix idahoensis. Next base: position 27,025 of record JAMPIV010012163.1, read on the forward strand.
AAGAACTGAAATGGATCTACAGTCCTGGTCTTGCTGGGGTACGTGGCAATGAAAGAGCTGACAGACTAGCTTCAAAAAAAAAAAAAAAAAAAAGGAACCCGTTACACGCCCATCTATTAGAGAATAGGAGCCGTGGTAGCATAGTGGTTAGTGCACTGGCTTCCTAGCGCAGTGGTCTATGGTTCGATCCCCAGATGAGGTAGGATTTGTTTAGGCCACAAACGGCTCCTGGGTCGACCCAGCCCCAAATGGGTACCAGAGCAACTCTGGGAAGGTTAAGGCGGCCGGCGTGATGCTGACCACATCACCCCTAGTGTGCCGACGGTCAAGAAAATATGAGCCTAACACCATATTTCCAATATGCCTCAATGGGCGTGTAACGGGATCCTTTCTTTCTTTTTCTCGTATTAGAGAATGACACTGCAATCGATGAATCATCAAGGCTAAGATTACTGGAATTCGGCATCAAACGTAAGACCAGCAGGGGTGGACGTATGAGAGGACGCATCCGCCATGTATACAACCAGTGCGCAACATGAACAATTAGCATTCATACCCTTCGACATTTGCTGCGGGAGACTGAGCACCTATGTGTTTGCCCGGAGTGCAATAACGTCGATTCTGATTAACAATAGCAAAAGTCTAGTTCACAAAACACGGAACACTTGAAATGGGATTAATTGAGAGGGGTCATTTTTGTGACATTGCATACGTTACCTTTTATCATATTATTCAAAATGGTGCATAGGGGTAGTCCACTTATGATGCTTCGCAATTTTTTAAACTACCAACACCTCACCCCCCACCCCGCTCCCATATGTCACATTTGGTCACAAAAACCAAGAATTCCCGGCTCCCTTTGTTCATATGTAACATCACAAAACTCTCCCTTCCCCCATTGCGTCCCACAATTTTGTTGTTGTAATACTGACAAGTAAAATAGTGTTTAATTAATAAGGCTTTCACGAAGACTTCTGTGCTGGTTAAATGTTGCTAAATTTATTGAAAATATCGCCCCTTTTGTCTTAATTTAATTTGAAACAATTAAAAAAAAATTAAATATATTATTACCACACTGTCGTAGATTTTATCAGATAGGTAATAGATGTTTATAGTCTTGTCTAAGCAGAGGTGATAGTGATGACAATGTGAATGTAAGGGGTAAGAAACAGTTTTATCACGAGGTGATCATGTAAGAGAAAGGACAGTCTCTGGATAGAATAATTGATCTAATCCAGCCTATCTGGATGACTAAATTTAAATCAGACGCACTTTCTCTCCTTGTACGAAATACAAGTTACACTACACTCAAATGCACACAATTCTGTTACAAATACGAACGTGAAAACAAACTATGAATAACATATAATGGATAGGGGTTGACCGACACGATAACTAAAGGTTTAATAAAGTTTATTATCAATAGAAGATCACAACAATAAGCATATACATTACTAGATCATGGTTTACAGACAAAATTGCAAAAGAAGAAATTAATCAAATAGGTTCTCCCCCTCTGGTAAAGGAATAGAAAAGACGATCCCAACAGAGGTTAATTAACCCAAAAGATCAAAAGTTAACAATAAGTTATGAAATAGTCAGTATGGGAAAAGAATAGGTTCCTAATGTAATCTATCCCGTGACTACTCAAATTAGTGAGATAAAAAAAGAAAGAAGAAACCACATAAGTATATGATGTTAACAAAAGACATAAGTTTCTTTCTCCGTTCATTCAATTTACACCCATTCAGTGGCCACTTTCAGACTTTTGCTTACCCCAGTAGTTGTCGCAGGCATTCTAAGGAAATACACTAATAAGTAATAAGACTATTTAGTGTCAAATTTAAGTTTTGCCAAATCCAGCCCTAGACTCGCCGTAGTTGCTGACTGCAAATTTCACGGGAGTCGCTAGAGTCGGTGATTTAATTTGTCCTGGATACAATGTTATCTATGCCTTTCGTTGGTTGGATTAAGGTTCATGCGTGGTGATAGCCGACGTAGGCTGAATAGAACATATATATAGTTCCTATGTTGTTTAGCCTCAGGTGGCTGAGACGCTAGGTTAAGTTACACAAATGTTGCTAACAATATATTTCGCCACAGCTGGCTGATGAGATTGATATAAGTAAATCTGGTAATAGTTCTGGTCCAGTTAATATTATAATTTAATGGTTCTATTCTGGTTTCTCTAATGAAAATTAGGAAAATTGGACCACACAGGTCACAGCAAGAAGCTCATCAATATTAAATATCCCTGGATGCTTATAATATTATACGTTCGTATGGTCATAAGTTCATATGGCCATAAAAAACCCGCTAGTACCCAGGTTGATCAGCCTAGATTTTAGGAAAAAAAAATATAAACATTTAACCAAATTATCAATATCATATTTAACACGTGTTAAAATAGGACCTCTTCACCACTCCGTTATAAATTAGATTTACAACACACGTGTCTAGCTTATCCTATCGTTTTTTTAACGCGTGATATGAACACTAGTCATTAAAAAAATTACATAAAATGGATAGAAGTAAATAATATATACCGTCAGTAGACAGTTATTTAATGTATGTTGTCACGAAATGGATTTAGGACTAAAGACTGTCTACCTATAGTGACAAGACACTAGTGAGAAGGAAGACTGGAAAATTAGATTCAGATAGAAATATAGTGCAAAAAGTGAAAGTTGAGACCATTGGCTCCGAGGTTGAGAACCGAGGTTGATTCTTTCCTCGCCACTTCGGACGTTTAAATTGCTATGGCCTCGAACCACCTCTAACTACCCTATGGGGATAAGGTTCAATTAAGATTCACAAACACCAAGGTACAGACAACATATAGCTACTGTACTAAAGGAAATGACTGATGCCAGCTACAATTTATACAAGTTTATTATACACCTATAAACAACAAACATATGCATGTCCCATACATCAAGTGCGAGGATGCACTCCTGAAAACAAAATCAAGCACAGTTAAAAATGCATCAACCCCAACCCTTCTCCCACAATTGCAACCTGTATGGAGAAAGAAGGTAAGGTTAACTGAAATGAACTACACTGCACTTGATGTCGCCTACCCTCCAAACTAGCTGTTCTAAATTCTAACTCTAACTCTAAGTCCACTGATAGCTGGAACGACGGCGAAGTGACTACACAATCTCTGCACAGACTTCGGTTCTACACAGCCTATCCTGGAATCTCCTGAACACAACTAACTGCACCTCTAAACTTCAGCAGCTGTCCTCTGCTATGATTCACCAAAACTAACAGTTCTGCCTATCTGTGCTGACTTCAGTAGAGAGAATGTTTACCCTATCTCTCTCCACTACTCTGGAATTGACTGAGGTTTAACAGAACCCCCCTGGATTCTGGACTGGAACTGTAGCTGACTTCTACCACTCTGAAATTACCTGCCCGAGTATCTATAACTGGGCCGTCGGCTTTATTATGGCCGTGAAGAAACGAACACAAAATTACCACAACGCTGGCAGCCTGCCAAATCTGCGTGTGTAACGAGCGTCAGAGCTCAGGATTTATCCACAAAAATCCTATTCGCTGGAAAATGTCTTCCCCTGGCTGGGAAAACGTATTTTCTTCCTCTCCTTCCACTACTGGCAACTAACGTAAAACCCTTGCGGTTCTGCGAATGCCCCAACTTTGCCGTGGGAGAAATTTTGTGGTCTCAAAATTCCGCTCTCATTCCCACAAAGCCGGTACCTGCTGTTTTAGACAAAACAAAACAACAGCTAAACAAACCATAATAATACATTTCAAATAACAATTAACTTCCTTACTCTTCACCACGTAACTCCCCTCTCTACCTGAGCCTACAAAGTAAACATTGGCTAACCCAGATCGCTTGTTCTGCCTGACTAACTCCGAGCAACAACAATATTTTCAATGGCCCGTCTGGGCAGACGTACTGTGGCCTACTTCTTACGCTGACACTAATGCCGTAATGTTTAACACAACTAAAACTAGCCTTCTCTAGGAATTCCTAAAATTCCCGTCAGTATGATTAATCACCTCAAAATTGAAATAAAATATTATTCCCTTAACATAAATAAATTTCATCTCCATCTTCTGAATACACAGAATAACAAAGCACAATCAATAACCTATAACCCTGTTTACGCTAGCATCTACATGCCGTCAAAAGTTATACATAATGGTTATCAATTAAATACAGTCCTCACGCAAAAATTCATGCTTACCAAATCTCGAATGTCCAACGGAGGGGCAATCGACTTGACTCTGGCAGCCCGGCTTTGGCAATTTTTTTTTCATTAAAAGAGAAAGAAACTGTGAAATATAGGCCTTTTATAATCAAGACCCCCACGCGCCGACTTCATGACGTCATATGCGCGGCGTGGTTCTAAAGCCAATGGGCGCTCTGCATTTCAACTGCAGTTAGCTCTCCGCCAATCAGAACCTTAGATCTTTCTGATGCAACCAGTCCCCGCTAGACAAAGAACCGGGAATTGGTCCTAGCCCTATACTGCGGAAATGAAGCAAAAATGGCCGCAAATAATTTAACTCCCGAAAAATGCGTATATGGCCACGCAATATCTTTAAAAAAGGACACTGGTGCAAATCCTGATCTAGCCTCTATAATCTTTCTTCTAGAAAAATACTGTCTAATTCCCTACACCCCCATTCTAAACACATAAAGAAGAACCATAAAGCAGATGAGATCAAACTCCCTCGTGATCTCATCTTGAAAAAAACGTAAATAATAGAAGGAGAAGAAACATGGAGAAGGATTTTTCTGTAATCCCTCCAAAAATAGTGAACAAAATGCAAGGAGAAAAAGACATGGGCCATTTGAAAGACAGAATCTCAGTACTTTCGTCACATCACTCCCCCCTTTCAAAGATTGAGCAACGATCGCATTACTGAAATCTCTGTGTTTCACATTGGCCCTTACTCTGTCTACAAGGCTGTCTGTCCTTACCCCTCCTATTCAGTGTTCTTCGACCTTCCTCTTTTGCGTTTCCTCCTTCTTCCTCTCCTAGAATGAGCTCCTATGCTCCGTTGGGAGAGTTGATCTCTCTTCAGACCTGTGCCGTCTAATGGCGGGTCTGAACTTTCCCTTGCTATGACCGTCAAAAGGCTGTTCTGGTCAGCTGATGTGACCGGCGGGCGCTGTGGCGACCTGGCAATGGCGACTTCCTCGCTGCGCGTCAGCAGAGTTGTGACTGCTGGTACCGTGCGAAACTGATGCAACGTCTCGGGTTCCTCTGGTGTAGAGCCTCCGATTTCTTGCTGGGTGTCTATTGGATCACGATCGACCTCAATAGCTTCTACCTTTGAAGAAAGGTAGGTAAGATCTGCCCCTGGCAGTGGTTCTAGATTCGCTCTTCCCTACCAATCTGAAGCGGGACAGAGCTCTCCAAAATCGCTCCTTGCGAAGTTATAAGGCAGTTTCCCTCACTAATTCCTGGCCTGGAAAGTTTGTGAGATGCCCGTATAGTTCCAGAGAGTCCTCCGTCTAAAACTCTGGTTCTAAGAAAATTCTCAACCTTGCCCTCCCCGTCGAGAGTTGCTGGCGTCAGTTGGAATGTGTCCTGCAGTGACACTTGACGGTTTAAGATCCCGTTAGATCGCGGAGAATCTGAGATAAAGCTCTCGGTGACTGGTTCCAATGTTCCGTGAAACGAATTGGAAAAGATAGCCAATTTTTCAGGCTGCTCGTTACAAGAGTCGTTTCCTGTAAACGAGATACGAGAGTTGTGGGGCCCATCTCCGTTTATAGGCAAACGGATACTCAGATCACTGACCCTCTCCGTTTGAGTAAAGTGCTGGTCGGATGGGGCTCCAGGGCTGGTTGGAACTATATGCTCGCTCAGACCGCTATCTTGTGCCCTATGAAGATGGCGCTGGTCGTTGACATATGTAATACCGCTCTTGTCAGTATGTCCCTCACTTGAAGGAGCTAATACCATCGGGGGCCTAATTCCCGACAACAAAGAGTGTACTTCCGGAATCAGAGGCGTCGTCACCACTGTTTGGCCGGTTGGCTGAACAGGGCTGGCGGGCGAATTTGCCTCTGCAAATAACATATCACTGTCGTCAGAGGCGTTGCACCCCTCCTTGGCACGACAGCTATGTTTGAGCTCGCTCGGGGCTCCGTGAATTAGGGGTTCTCCTTTTTCACTTATCTGGCCTGCAGTAGGCCCCCTTGCATCAGCAAGGATCGGTGTGGGCGGGTTCCCCAAAACTAAATATGGGTTACCGAGAATGAAGTCGTAGGCCGGCTGAGCCGTTACAGCTGCCTTGATGGTGCCAGACACGAACCTACATTTCACCTCAATATTGGCTACCGGAAAGCGCTGTGAAGTCCCTTTCCTTAAAACTCCACCAATATTCACTTTTTCCTTCGTCATCTGCCAGGGCTTCACCAGATGTCGGGCGACTATGCTGGGGTATGTAAGCCCGCTGTCAAATAAGCATGTTGTCTCAGTCCCGTTCACTTCTGCTGGCCCGCTGTTGGAAAACAACTTCTCTGACTGGAAGGGTTTCCACTTCTTCCCTTGTTTCACCCTCACAGGCCTTAAACACGCCATCTGATGAGCGGGTTGTTTGTTTGGGCACCGTGTTGTCCAATGAGAAGTAGTCCGACAGAACCTACAATATCTCTCATTATCTCCCCGGTTCCTGACGGGTTCATGAGAAGTCGGCCCCTGTGTTCTGTTAGGCGGCTGGGAGCGCATGTTATGACTGGGAGGGGGCTCCTTGCGAGACGGCCCTTGCTGTTGGTGAGCTGAAGAGGAAGGCGAATGCGATGAAGATGCTCCTTTGTCCGGGGCTGGCAGGTCAGGGTGTTTTCTTTTCTGTCCCAGTACTTCGGCCTGTGCCGTCTGGAACCTTTCAGCAAAAAGAATTATCTGGTCCAGTTGCTGTGCGCCCTGCTCCGCCAGGTACTTCCTTAAGTCCGGAGACATGTTGGCCTTTATCTGTTCGCACAGAACTAATTCTTCCAATCCTTCAAAAGATTTAGCCAAACCCGACAACTCTCTCCAGCGAGTGAGGTAATTCCTCAGCCTCTCTGCGAACTGGGGAAAACTTTCTCCTTTCTCCAGTCGACTTTCCCTAAACATCGTTTGGCACTTCCGGGGAGTCCATTGGAATCGCTGTAACAGGGCGTTCCGCAGAGCCTCAAAGTTACCTTGGTCATCTACCAGCATCTTGCTATAGACCTCATACGCATGTCCTCTTAGAGATTGAGATAATTTGAGACACCAAAGACTATCATCCAGCCCGTATGCCTTTGCCATCCGTTCAAATTTTTCTAAAAATACCTCAATTTTCTCATTCCCGTTAGGAAAAGAGTCCATCGGAAAATTCATGGCTGCCATCCGGGGCCCTCCGTTTCCTGAGGTGTCTGTTGCCCCTGCTCCGGGAGAATCTCCGTTAGCCGAACTGCCTTCCGAAGATCGGTACTGCAGTTCCAGTGAACGCAGGGCAAGTTCATGCTGTCTCTCGGCTGCCTTCTCTGCTGCTTCCCTTTCTGCTTTTCTCTCCTCTGCCGCCGCAGCTCTTTCCTGCGCCTCCCTCTCTGCCTTTTTCTCCTCTGCCTGTCGGGCCTTCTCTTCTTTCTCCGCTTCCAATTTACGCAGGTCCATCTCTGCCAGTCGGGCCCTCTCTTCTTTCTCTGCTTCCAATTTACGCAGGTCTTTCTCCGCTTCCCTTTTCTCTCTCTCCGTCTGCCGGTCCTGTTCCCTCATAATGTAAGCCCTAGTCTCGGCCTCATTCATCCCCATGCTTTTAGCTGCGTCCTTCCATGCAGTAAGTAGCTTGACCAATTCAGCCATCTTACCTGACAAATCAGCAGTACTCACAACGAGGGGAAATGACAAAAAAGGAACAAGAAAAATTTACTGTTACCTACTAGGAATATGCTGTCGCAAAAACCCGCACTCAGACTAGCACCAAGTCTGACTAATAACTACCTGAAAAAAATTCAAGTTATCCAGCTACCCAAAACCCGAATTTACTTTCCTGTCAAGAAAAAAATTCCATTAGCCATCAATTACTTCTAAGTCATAAACAACCTTACAACCACTATCATCTATACTAACTGGAACCTGTGGAAAAAAACTTATAGCTGGATCAGTCTTAATATAGCTCAAGTCTAGGGGATTTTTTTAAGAAATCTATTTCCAGAACTTTCTTCAGAGACAATCTATGAATCTAGAATTGATCCCAACAAAGATGATCCCAAGGACGACGCCACCCACTTTGTCAAGATCACAGAATTGAACGTAACAAAGATGATTCACCGGACGATAGCACCCACTTTGTCACGAAATGGATTTAGGACTAGAGACTGTCTACCTATAGTGACAAGACACTAGTGAGAAGGAAGACTGGAAAATTAGATTCAGATAGAAATATAGTGCAAAAAGTGAAAGTTGAGACCATTGGCTCCGAGGTTGAGAACCGAGGTTGATTCTTTCCTCGCCACTTCGGACGTTTAAATTGCTATGGCCTCGAACCACCTCTAACTACCCTATGGGGATAAGGTTCAATTAAGATTCACAAACACCAAGGTACAGACAACATATAGCTACTGTACTAAAGGAAATGACTGATGCCAGCTACAATTTATACAAGTTTATTATTATACACCTATAAACAACAAACAAACATATGCATGTCCCATACATCAAGTGCGAGGATGCACTCCTGAAAACAAAATCAAGCACAGTTAAAAATGCATCAACCCCAACCCTTCTCCCACAATTGCAACCTGTATGGAGAAAGAAGGTAAGGTTAACTGAAATGAACTACACTGCACTTGATGTCGCCTACACTCCAAACTAGCTGTTCTAAATTCTAACTCTAACTCTAAGTCCACTGATAGCTGGAACGACGGCGAAGTGACTACACAATCTCTGCACAGACTTCGGTTCTACACAGCCTATCCTGGAATCTCCTGAACACAACTAACTGCACCTCTAAACTTCAGCAGCTGTCCTCTGCTATGATTCACCAAAACTAACAGTTCTGCCTATCTGTGCTGACTTCAGTAGAGAGAATGTTTACCCTATCTCTCTCCACTACTCTGGAATTGACTGAGGTTTAACAGAACCCCCCCTGGATTCTGGACTGGAACTGTAGCTGACTTCTACCACTCTGAAAATTACCTGCCCGAGTATCTATAACTGGGCCGTCGGCTTTATTATGGCCGTGAAGAAACGAACACAAAATTACCACAACGCTGGCAGCCTGCCAAATCTGCGTGTGTAACGAGCGTCAGAGCTCAGGATTTATCCACAAAAATCCTATTCGCTGGAAAATGTCTTCCCCTGGCTGGGAAAACGTATTTTCTTCCTCTCCTTCCACTACTGGCAACTAACGTAAAACCCTTGCGGTTCTGCGAATGCCCCAACTTTGCCGTGGGAGAAATTTTGTGGTCTCAAAATTCCGCTCTCATTCCCACAAAGCCGGTACCTGCTGTTTTAGACAAAACAAAACAACAGCTAAACAAACCATAATAATACATTTCAAATAACAATTAACTTCCTTACTCTTCACCACGTAACTCCCCTCTCTACCTGAGCCTACAAAGTAAACATTGGCTAACCCAGATCGCTTGTTCTGCCTGACTAACTCCGAGCAACAACAATATTTTCAATGGCCCGTCTGGGCAGACGTACTGTGGCCTACTTCTTACGCTGACACTAATGCCGTAATGTTTAACACAACTAAAACTAGCCTTCTCTAGGAATTCCTAAAATTCCCGTTAGTATGATTAATCACCTCAAAATTGAAATAAAATATTATTCCCTTAACATAAATAAATTTCATCTCCATCTTCTGAATACACAGAATAACAAAGCACAATCAATAACCTATAACCCTGTTTACGCTAGCATCTACATGCCGTCAAAAGTTATACATAATGGTTATCAATTAAATCTCAGTAGTTACAAACACGTGGTTACAATTTTATGACCACGTGCTTCTCTCCCCCTCGTCCCTCTGAACATCGTATCAATAAAGATACCGTAACCACGCGCTCACGTGCTTCAATTAATACCTCTATCACTTCCGTCCACAGATATATGCGTAACTATATAAATAGCGAGCATCAAGACTCTCAATAAAATCACAAATGAAAATACACATTACACACGCTCCCGACTATTCTGTAAATACATATGATTCGCAGATGCGAGTTTCTCTCCCGACCGACTTTGCAATAATACAAAGCGGTGATATCTCAACTTTTAAACCATGCCGCTATTCCTTCAACAAGGAATTAAATGGACCTATAAAGTTTCTCGTCTATCACTAAGATCGAATTGATGGCTCTGGAGTTAAGAATTAAATTAAACTAAAACTTCCCAAGAAACTTAAATGATCGGCTAGGACTAGAAAAATTAAATAAAGTCCTCACGCAAAAATTCATGCTTACCAAATCTCGAATGTCCAACTGAAGGCACTCGACAATATGCTTCTGGCACCCGGCTTTGGCAATTTTTTCATTAAAAGAGAAAGAGCTATGAAATATAGGCCTTTTATAATCAAGACCCCCACGCGCCGACTTCATGACGTCATATGCGCGGCGTGGTTCTAAAGCCAATGGGCGCTCTGCATTTCAACTGCAGTTAGCTCTCCGCCAATCAGAACCTTAGATCTTTCTGATGCAACCAGTCCCCGCTAGACAAAGAACCGGGAATTGGTCCTAGCCCTATACTGCGGAAATGAAGCAAAAATGGCCGCAAATAATTTAACTCCCGAAAAATGCGTATATGGCCACGCAATATCTTTAAAAAAAAGGACACTGGTGCAAATCCTGATCTAGCCTCTATAATCTTTCTTCTAGAAAAATACTGTCTAATTCCCTACACCCCCATTCTAAACACATAAAGAAGAACCATAAAGCAGATGAGATCAAACTCCCTCGTGATCTCATCTTGAAAAAAACGTAAATAATAGAAGGAGAAGAAACATGGAGAAGGATTTCCTGTAATCCCTCCTAAAAATAGTGAACAAAATGCAAGGAGAAAAAGACATGGGCCATTTTAAAGACAGAATCTCAGTACTTTCGTCACATATGTACTAGTCAATTTTGATGATATAGACCAGAATTTCAACACCATTTCAACAATATATAAGGAAAGTAGCAAATCATGCTTAGGATTCCAGGAAAGGAAGAAGCAAGACTGGATAACACCAGAAACACTAAACACCATAAAGATGAGAAAGGAAATGAAAAGAAAGAAAACAGAAGCGAAGTCCCCCAGGTTAAAGCAACTATATAGCGAACAGTACAGTCAACTGGACAGGGAAGTTAAACGCCAAACCCGAGCCAACAAAAGAAATTTCCTAGACGATCTTGCAAAACAGGCAGAAGAGGCAGCACTGAGAAATGAACAAAGCACAGTATACAAAATAACTAAATTCATCAGCGGAAAACAAGGTGCAAACAATATTACATTAGTAAGAGATAAGCAAGGAAATCTCATCAAGACAGCAGAGGGACAGGAAACAAGATGGGCAGAGCACTTCAGAGAAACTCTGAACAAGGAAATACCAGAGACACAATTGAATGTTCCTGAGGCTGAAAACGATCTAGATGTAAATACAGACATTCCACGAAAAGAAGAAATCATCACAGCAATTCTGGCAGTTTATCACTGTTGTCCTATGCGAAGTAAATATCAAAAGAAGGGTAGTGCTACAGTGGATACCATCACACTGTGGCATACCAGGAAATGAGAGAGCAGATATGTTAGCAAAAGAGGGAGCAACACAGGAACAAAAAGAACAAACAATCACATTCCAGGAAAAGAAGACCCTTATCAAGGCCATCAGGAAAATTGATCAACAAAGAGACAACTATCAATATCTTGATCGAGCAAAACAGGTGATCCTGTTCCGTATGAGAACAGGACACAACAGACTGAACAGTCACTTATACAGACTGAGATTGGTCCCATCACCCCTATGTACGTGTGGACAGGCAGCACAGACAGCCGAACACATCCTGCAAGACTGCCACATGCTTAGTCAATTGCGAACTGAACACTGGCCCACAGAGACGCACATCCACACAAAGCTGTTTGGGAGTCTTGAAGAACTTTCAACCACAGCAACATACATCCAGAAAACCGGACTTCTTGTGTAGACATTTCTAAACAACAGCGAACGAGAAGAAGAAGAAGAAGAAGATCACAGCAATCAAAGGGTTAAAGAACGGTAAAGCTCCGGGCCATGATAACTTAAATGCAGAGCTATTTAAGACAGACCCTGAGCTAGCAGCAGAACTATTAGAACCACTATTTGCACAAGTGTGGAAAACGGGGACAACACCATCAGAGTGGAACAAAGGAATAATTGTCAAATTGCCCAAGAAGGGAGATCTTTCAGACTGCAATAATTGGAGAGGAATCACTCTTCTCTCAGTTCCCAGCAAAATACTAGGCAGGATAATTATACAGAGAATTTCAAAGGCAGTAGACTACAAACTGAGGAAAGAACAAGCAGGATTTAGAAAGAACAGAAGATGTGTAGACCATATATTCACTCTCAGGAACAATATAGAGCAGTGCTCAGAATGGCAAAGACAGCTTTACATAAATTTTGTTGATTTTGAAAAGGCTTTTGACAGCATACATAGGGACAGTTTATGGAAAATACTGAGGGCTTATGGAATTCCAAGCTGCATAGTGTCAATCATAAAAAGCCTCTATGCCAACTTTACGTGTAGTGTTGGGCAGAGCAACCTAACCTTCGAGGTGAAGACAGGAGTACGACAGGGATGCCCCTTATCAACCACTCTATTTTTAACAGTCATAGACTGGGTGATGCGCCAGACAACAGAGGGCAGTCCAAGAGGAATAAGATGGACTACATTTTCAACATTGGAAGATCTGGAATATGCAGATGACATTGCACTGCTGGCACATTCACATCAACACATCCAGGAAAAAACGGATAGACTTAATAAATTTAGCCAGCAGGTGGGCTTGAACATCAATTTAAAGAAGTCTGAGGTCATGACGCTCAATGTGAGCAACCCTGAGCCCATATCAGTAAGGAATCAGCAACTGGTACAGACAGATACCTTCACATACCTGGGAAGCATAGTAACACCAGACGGTGGGGCAGGCAAAGACATCAACATCAGAATGAATAAGGCAAGAACAGCCTTCTTTAGCCTAAATAACATCTGGAAGTCCTCCCAATACAGCACAAAATTAAGATTATACCAGAGTTGCGTGCTTTCTGTGCTTCTCTATGGTGCGGAATGCTGGAGAGTCACAGAGAAGGAAATGTCAAAATTGTCCTCTTTTCACACAACATGCCTAAGAAAAATTCACCGAATCTTTTGGCCGAATACCATCACCAACCAAGATCTGCTTACTCGTAGCAAGCAAGAGGACATGCATACCATCATAGCTGGCAGACGCTGGAGCTGGGTTGGTCATGTCCTCAGAAGAGACCCCGATGCCATCACAAGAACAGCTATGCTTTGGACCCCTGAAGGAAAGCGAAAGAGAGGCCGACCAAAAACAACTTGGCGGAGGACTGTGGAGGCTGAGATGCAAAGAATGAACCAGAGTTGGGGCACTGTACGAAGGATGGCCACCGATCGTGCAAAGTGGAATCAATTTGTTGTTGCCCTACAAGACGCCACTAGGCGTGATGGCCACAGACTGCTTTGACGGTCGGTGGTTAAGGATCGAAGAAGAAGAAGAACTAGTCAATTTAAAACATCTATTACTGGGAAATAGCGAGTAATTAAATTCACTTTACGGCTGAAAAAGATTTAGCTATAAGTTATTTAATTAGCACAGAAAATCTCAGTGAAATACAATGAAAACTTTAAACGGGACCCAAAGATGCAGCAGCAGTCAGCGACCCATAGCTTGACGGCTTGCGTCAGCAAACCAGAGCTGACCAAGACCCTACTCCACCTCCACGTGGTGGTCTTGGAAACAGGCTGCATCACTGCAGTCTGGCTGAGAGAGTAGGGATCGAAGAGGGAAGGCAAACCCGGTCCCAAAAAATGCCGTGCTGAAGTCGGATGTGTCGGCCGAAAGGCGCAGATATCGCAGCTCCGGTGTAAACAGACACAACGCAACCAACGTCCTTTTCAGGACGAACGAAGAAGAAGAAGAAAAAACTTTAAACACACTAAATCACTTAAAGGCTAGTTTATAAATTACCGCTATCAGAAAAATGAAACACTCCACGAAAATCTAATAATTTTCACTCTGTACGAGAAATCTAAGATATCGAGCTAGTGAATTTCAGATAGATTTCTGAACAACTGATCATGGCTATCGGAGAGACATGGTATATATCCGTAAATTCTGTTCTATCGCTCTTTAATGCCAGATCCGAGCCCATTTGCCGTTCGATTCTTGAATCAAAGGTAATTTTACCACCTCTGCCGCCGACAACCTCTCTGGCTTGACTTTCATCATCTCCGCCTTGCCGAATATCAGCTACGCAATTAATTCCCCTGAAAGTTTTACAATTCATGGTCTGTCTCAGACTTAACATAGCTCCTGATCAAAGAATCTATTACGCCATGCTCCGCGCTCTCTCTGTGTTCCACCGTGCTTAATTGCCAAAACTGCTCATGTGTTAATTGCACTAGTGAATCCGGCGTTCCTGTAGCAAAAAATAAGCTAGATGGGGAGAGGCAAAAGTAGATGATCACTGCTGCACTATTTCCATCTGTGACACACACAAATAACCTCAATTCTTGTTTATGTTAACGTTTTATACAATAATGTTAAACTTGACAGCAAATCCACAACAGTTCAAGATTTCAAAAAATTGAAGTCATTATCAATTACTGATTTCTCTTTGTTATCATTATTCAGAAAGAAGAGCAGCAGTACAGTACATGTGCTGTATATTCTTCAGAAAGAAGAACGGCAGTACAGTATATTATTCAGAAAGAAGAACGGCAGTACAGTATATGTGCTGTATATTCTTCAGAAAGAAAAACGGCAGTACAGTATATGTGCTGTATATTCTTCAGAAAGAAGAACGGAAGCACAGTATATTCTTCAGAAAGAAGAAAGGCAGCATAGTACATGTGCTGTATATTCTTCAGAAAGAAGAACAGAAGTACAGTATATTCTTCAGAAAGAAGAACGGCAGTACAGTACATGTGCTGTATATTCTTCAGAAAGAAGAACGGCAGTACAGTACATGTGCTGTATATTCTTCAGAAAGAAGAACGGCAGTACAGTACATGTGCTGTATATTCTTCAGAAAGAAGAACGGAAGTACAGTATATTCTTCAGAAAGAAGAATGACAGTACAGTACATGTGCTGTATTCTTCAGAAAGAAGAAGAACAGTACAGTACATGTGCTGTATATTCTTCAGAAAGAAGAACGGAAGTACAGTATATTCTTCAGAAAGAAGAATGACAGTACAGTACATGTGCTGTATATTCTTCAGAAAGAAGAACGGAAGTACAGTATATTCTTCAGAAAGAAGAACGGAAGTACAGTATATTCTTCAGAAAGAAGAATGACAGTACAGTACATGTGCTGTATTCTTCAGAAAGAAGAACGGCAGTACAGTACATGTGCTGTATATTCTTCAGAAAGAAGAACGGAAGTACAGTATATTCTTCAGAAAGAAGAATGGCAGTATAGTACATGTGCTGTATATTCTTCAGAAAGAAGAACGGCAGTACAGTACATGTGCTGTATATTCTTCAGAAAGAAGAACGGCAGTACAGTACATGTGCTGTATATTCTTCAGAAAGAAGAACGGAAGTACAGTATATTCTTCAGAAAGAAGAATGACAGTACAGTACATGTGCTGTATTCTTCAGAAAGAAGAACGGCAGTATAGTACATGTGTTGTATATTCTTCAGAAAGAAGAACGGCAGTATAGTACATGTGTTGTATATTCTTCAGAAAGAAGAACGGCAGTATAGTACATGTGTTGTATATTCTTCAGAAAGAAGAACGGCAGTATAGTACATGTGCTGTATATTCTTCAGAAAGAAGAACGGAAGTACAGTATATTCTTCAGAAAGAAGAATGACAGTACAGTACATGTGCTGTATTCTTCAGAAAGAAGAACAGCAGTATAGTACTATTAGTACATGTGCTGTATATCACACCTGGCAACATGCACGCAGGATCTGTAGCAGCACTCCTTGTGTAAACATATTTATATTCCTAAAAAAACCATCAATACCTTTTAGCTCCCCGAGGAGCATAGGCCTTCAACAAACACATTCCCAGTCCTCCTGTCCTGTGCCATCAGCTCAATGTTCTTTTCCTCATCATTTTCACTTCTGTCTCCAGTTCTCTTCTCCATGTGTTTTTTAGTCTTAACTCTAACTCTTTTACCCTGGAGGTTCCAGAACAAGGACTGCCTTGTAATGCTATCAACTGATTTCCTCATGTGTGTCCTATCCATTGCCAGCGTCTTCTTCTCAGCTCTTGTTCCACTGGCACTTGTCATCAGTTCCACATTGGTGACTTTGTCATACCATTTCAATCCTCCTATTCTATGTAAGCACCCATTTATGAAAGTCTGTAGTTTATACCTGTTTATACTCACATATAACCTTTATTATGAACAAATGTTGAAAACATACAAGTTTTATGATTAATAAAACTATTTTTAAACTGAAATTTTTAAATCTTAGATGAGTAGTCATAATGTGGCAACACAGACAACATACATACAGCTATACAGTATTGTCTGGGTTACTGTATTATAGTGGCCCCCATCTATAATATAATCTAAATGTCTATACAGCATTGTCTGGGTTACTGTATTAAAGTGGCCCCCATCTATAACAGAATCTAAGTGTCTATACAGTATTGTCTGGGTTACTGTATTATAGTGTCCCCCATCTATAACAGAATCTAAGTGTCTATACAGTATTGTCTGGGTTACTGTATTATAGTGTCCCCCATCTATAACAGAATCTAAGTGTCTATACAGTATTGTCTGGGTTACTGTATTATAGTGGCCCCCATCTATAACAGAATCTAAGTGTCTATACAGTATTGTCTGGGTTACTGTATTATAGTGGCCCCCATCTATAACAGAATCTAAGTGTCTATACAGTATTGTCTGGGTTACTGTATTATAGTGGCCCCCATCTATAACAGAATCTAAGTGTCTATACAGTATTGTCTGGGTTACTGTATTATAGTGGCCCCATCTATAACAGAATCTAAGTGTCTATACAGTATTGTCTGGGTTACTGTATTATAGTGGCCCCATCTATAACAGAATCTAAGTGTCTATACAGTATTGTCTGGGTTACTGTATTATAGTGGCCCCCATCTATAACAGAATCTAAGTGTCTATACAGTATTGTCTGGGTTACTGTATTATAGTGGCCCCCATCTATAACAGAATCTAAGTGTCTATACAGTATTGTCTGGGTTACTGTATTATAGTGGCTCCCATCTAAAACAGAATATGAGTGTCTATACAGTATTGTCCATTGCCAGGTTACTGTCAGCTATGTGGCCCCCATCTATAACAGTTCCAATCTACTTTGTCTATACCAGTATTGTCTGGGTTACTCTATTATAGTGGCCCCATCTATAACAGAATCTAAGTGTTTATACAGTATTGTCTGGGTATTACTGTACAAATAGTGAAAACATACAAGTTCTATAACAGAATAAAAAAGTATTTATACAGTACTGTCTTTTAAACTGTGAGTAGTCATAGTGGCCCCATCTATAACAGAATCTGTCTGTACAGTATTGTCTGGGTTACTGTATTATAGTGGCCCCCATCTACAACAGAATATAAGTGTCTATACTGTATTTTTTTGGGTTACTGTATTATAGTGGCTCCTATCTAAAACAGAATATAAGTGTCTATACAACTGATGCCTCTCACACCTGCTTCAGTCATGCCATGCCCATAAGTGATGCTCCAAGAAAAAAATTTCAAGTTTTCAGAGCTTTTTTAATTTCAGAATTTTAGATAAGGAGTTGAGGTGCTGTAATGTACACTGATGGTGTTCATGAAGATATCATGTAATCTGTGGTGTATGCTATACATTAATGCTGTATAATATACACTAGCAGCATTTAGTATACATTAGCAGTGTATGCTTTACATTAGTGGTATTTTCAATACATTATTTGTGTACGCTATATATTAGAGGCATATACTATACATTAGTGGTATAAACTGTACAATATGCCCAGAAGCAAACTAAAAGATGAGTGACTGAATACATAACTGTGAAATCTTTGACTGCAACAAACTGTCATATAGCCAGACAATCAATTAGAATATGATCACAGTGAGATCATGTTGAAGAAGAGGCTGTGTTGTTAAGTTCTGGCTTCCCCAGTGTGTCTTCATCGGTGACTATACATCTTAATTTATCTCAGATCTCCTTGCTACTTTCTCAATTCTGCCAGTGTGTCTTTCCCCGGTGTTACTTCTCTCTTTCCTTGGGATCTGTATCACTCACTGATTAGCTATGGCAGAAATTAATTTCTTTAGTCAAGGTACATCTGTATCCACTTTTGTATATGCTTCTTTTTATTAATCATAACTAAGACTTGCCATATTCTTGTTTAACTCTGTCACAAAGATCTTCATTTCCGACTAACTTCTACCATGAAATTTTCAAATACAAAATAATAAGAAATCTGTAAGCACAAGGAAGACACAAAATACCAGACAACAGAAACAAAACTGAAGTAACAGGATCTTGGGAGATTTGAACCCAGTCCATGCAAGTGATGATGTTGCCTTGAGACTCTGGGATCCTATTACCTTTCCCACTATTCTGATGTGTTGTGTCTCTATGTCTCAAGATTTGGAGAATTTATTCCTTCTCTCACTAATCTGATGTTTTGTGTGTCTATGTCTCAAGATTTTGAGAATCTATTCCTTCTCCCATTAATCTAGTTGTGTTCTGTCTCTGATTCTTGGATTTCCCATTCCTTTATTTGCTATTTATTTCCAAGATCATTCACATTTATAAATGTCTGTATTCAAACTTCTGTAACCTTTGTCTTTCTTCACATTTCTGCTCAAGACATAAAAACAGCATCAACCTTTATTTTTAAAATTACTTTAATAATTTCTTCAATTCATGACTTTAAGTCTGCACCTCAACCTCTAGTACAGTCTGTGATATTACCTAGGTATATCCAGTGACCAGTTGTTGCTCTGTAGAGTTGTTGATTTTTATCAGTTTAATTCTTGTTTTCCTCAGTTAAGAGCAACAATTTTTCCCCAGGTAAAATTATATATTTGGTCAACTAAAACTTGATTATTTAGAATGAGAATTTATTAAGAAAAACAACCCAGCATCATATATCAGAAGATTATAAAAATGTTGAAGAAATTCAGACCTGTAATTTGGCAATTGTTTACATACAATAATAGCCATCAGGAGAAACTTCCTGGGGTCTGTCAGGTCAAATTCAGAACTTGTATGTCTCAGAAAATTGTTATACTAACCCTTTAACTCTGAAGGTTTTGTCAATCTCACCAAACTAATCTAACATAGTTACCACCATTTAGTATCTACCACCAAATTAGGTGGAGTTATCTGTACCTAACATCCAAATGATGTTATATAGTGTTAACTCCACCTAACATGTGACATGACATACAAAAATCAATAAAAATATCAGGCTATCAGATTCAGTGGGCGAAAAGTGAAATGTGGTTAACTGAGTTTAAAATATCAATTCTTATTAGTGTATTATTGAAACATTCAATGTTAGCCATAATGGTTTATAGTATATGTGTCAAACATGATCTTAAATACATATAACTTTATTTGACAGTGATAATTTTTTCAGCAGCACTGCTGAAGTTAGCAAAATGGAGCACATTTTCATCATTTGCCATGTATCCAGTTTTTTATACTGTGCCTTTGGCTCTGGCCAATTATTTCAAAATAGGAGAAACATTTTTAAGAAAAAAGGACACTCTTGAAGGCTTTATACAAAACAAACAATTTTTTTTCTAATTATAATTTGACAGTTCAAGTCAATGCTCAGCAAAGTGGTACTCAAAAGCTGTAAAATGATCAAGATGTCACATTCATGATCTACCTTACAATTATGTAAATTTTTAAAAAATGACATGACATGATGATGTCAAAAATACATGCCAGTTTGATGGTTTCATTTGACTGTTAAGAAATTTTGGACTTGACATAAATATGACATTAAATTTTAACCCTTTACAGTCCAATTCGCCCAAAAGCGCCCGTAGTTTATCTTTTATCCTATGGCCGATTCGCCTAAAAGTGCTGGGCAACAGGTTGCTTATTTCGTTGCTAAGCGACATTGGAAGTCCCGCGCGTACGAGATTTTGCGTGTTTCCGGCGAATAGAGGCCGTTTTGAAGTTTGTTTTTATATCAATCGCATTTGTCCAAGTCGAGTGTGTTGATTTTTTGTGATTATTTTAAAATTACACTGTGTAAAAATGGTTCTTCAAGCCATGGAAGAGATTTTCAATGAACTTTGAAGGATTAGATCTACGTTTCTGTGTTATTCCGATAGTGAAAATGATTATCCTACTTCGATGTGGACTATGACCCAGTTATCGACGATGGTGAAAGTAGGAAAATCGATGTAGAAACTAGTAAAATTATAGACAATGGACATATAGAGGCACATTTACTTGAATGGAATTATTCCAGACGTATGAGCTCCCAGGGCCTAAACATTATTTGTTTCTTCTTATTTATACCAGACGATGGACTTTTGAATAAACCAATAGAGCTGAAAAGGGTTGGTTACGTTGTTTCAGTGTGAGTGTAATTAAAACCAACATCCAACAAGCATGAACCGTCAAACTCTGGAGCAGAAAAAAAAAACGTGTTCAATGCTGTAAGAATTAAGGAAAAACACACTTATAGAGTTCTAGAGACAGTTTATGGTTGTAAATTCTGTTCTCAACATTAGTGTAATTTGTTTGTTATTCAAAGTTTCAAGAAAAACTGTTAATAATGTACATAAAAGCTTTCCAGCGCAAGACTATCATAAAGATAAAGTAATTTTTTAGTTTTGAAATTTTTTTTAGCTATGAAAAACATTTAAATGTGACATCAAAATATTTAGGTATTAAAGTATGTCCATTTTACTGTACAAATAAATGTGTTTTTGTGTTATTTGAACTAATATTAGTGTATAAATAATTTTTTAAATATAAGAAATATTTAAGAAAAAGAGTTATGTCCCTTTGCTTGGTCGTTGGGGGGTTGAAATATTAGCAGGGCTGTGGACTGTAAAGGGTTAAAGCCAATTTTCTAAGTTCCCGCCCAGTTACTGGAATCTAGCTGATAAAGTAAACTATTTAAACAGCCTACATCTTGATCAGGCAACAGAAATCAGCAGTTTCAAGTCAACATTTACTTCCCCTGGAATACTGTCCTAAGGTCAGCAGATGGAGTTTTCTCAGCTGGCAACAAAGTAACCTCACATGTACTGTCGACCCCAGGATTAGTGGTTCATAAATTGTTCAGAGGGAATTTAGTAGCACCAGCCTTAGGCCTAGCATTTGATGAGTGGAACACTGAACCCACTGGCCTAGTCTGGCTAAAAGGTGCATGAGCAAAGGTATGTGTCACCCTTTGGGGAGGTGCAGCTTGTTCAGTTGAGGAAGCAGCACCCTCTGATGGTTTCTTCTCAAACTTCTGTAAAAATGCCTCACGGTTCCTGAATAGCAAACATAAGGTCAAGGAAGTTAGTTTAATGTTTACAGTTTATATCCCTCACATGACAAAACTTAATGTACCAGAGATAAGGTCTAAGATCTTTCACATGACACAAAACTTAATGTACCAGAGATAAGGTCTAAGATCTTTCACATGACACAAAACTTAATGTACCAGAGATAAGGTCCAAGATCTTTCACGTGACACAAAACTTAATGTACCAGAGATAAGGTAGGAAGTTAGTTAACTGACAGCAAAATTAATTCCTCTCACATGACAGAAAACTTAATAAACCAGAGATAAGTTCCATGATCTCCCTTACATAACAGAAAACTTAATAAACCAGAGATAAGGTCCAGGATCTCCCTTACATGACAGAAATCTTAATAAACCAGAGATATGGTCCAGGATCTCCCTTACATGACAGACAATTAACCAGAGATAAGGTCCAGGATCTCCTTCACATGACAGAAAACTTAATAAACCAGAGATAAGGTCCAGGATCTCCCTTACAGGACAGACAACTTAATAAACTACAGATAAAGTACAGAATCTCCCTCACATGACAGACAATAAACGAGAAATAAGGTCCAGGATCTCCCTCGCATGACAGAAAAACGTAATAAACCAGAGATAACTGGCACCTGGTCATAAATAACACAGTACAGAGATGATTATCTCGCATGATCTCACTTGCTCTTGTTACCATTTTGCACTCTTTAAGGAGCATAGCACTGTCCTAATGAGCTCTGCGATAAAGTGAATCTTGTTAATACTGCACTAATGTATTCTTTGATAAGTGAATCTCGTTAATGCCATACAAATGCGCTCTGTGACAAAGTGAATCTTGTTCTACTTCTTCTTTGATCCTTAGCCCCCAACCGTCAAAGCAGTTAGTGGCCATCACACCTGGTGGCGTCTTGTAAGGCAGCAACAAACTGCTTCCACTTTGCTCGTTCGGTGGCCATCCTTCATGCAGTGCCCCAGCTCTGGTTCATTCTTTGCATCTTGTCCTCCACAGTTCTTGGCCAAATTGTTTTTGGGCAGCCTCTCTTTCGCTTTCCTTCAGGGGTCCATATCATAGCTGTTCTTGTGATGGCATCGGGGTCTCTTCTGAGGATTTGGCCAACCCAACTCCAGCGTCTGCCAGTTATGATGGTGTGCATGTCCTCTTGGTTGCTCCGAGTAAGCAGTTCTTAGTTGATGATGGTATTTGGCCAAAAGATTAATGAGCTCTGTGACAAAGTGAATCTTGTTAATGCTGCACCAATGAGCTCTGCAAAATAGTGAATCTCATTATTGCTGCACTAATGAGCTCTGTAATAAAGTGAATTTCATTAATGCTGCACTAATGAGCTCTGTAATAAAGTGAATCTCGTTAATGCTGCACTAATGAGCTCTGCAGTAAAGTGAATCTCATTAATGCTGCACTAATGAGCTCTGTAGTAAAGTGAATCTCATTAATGCTGCACTAATAAGCTCTGTAATAAAGTGAATCTCGTTAATGCTGCACTAATGAGCTCTGCAGTAAAGTGAATCTCATTAATGCTGCACTAATGAGCTCATAGCTGGCAGACGCTGGAGCTGGGTTGGCCATGTCCTCAGAAGAGACCCCGATGCCATCACAAGAACAGCTATGCTATGGACCCCTGAAGGAAAACGAAAGAGAGGCCGACCAAAAACAACTTGGCGGAGGACTGTGGAGGCTGAGATGCAAAGAATGAACCAGAGTTGGGGCACTGTATGAAGGATGGCCGCCGACCGAGCAAAGTGGAATCAATTTGTTGTTGCCCTACAAGACGCCACCAGGCGTAATGGCCACTGACTGCTTTGACGGTCGGCGGCTAAGGATCAAAAAAGAAGAAGAATAAGCTCTGTAATAAAGTGAATCTCGTTAATGCTGCACTAATGAGCTCTGCAGTAAAGTGAATCTCATTAATGCTGCACTAATGAGCTCTGTAATATAGTGAATCTCGTTAATGCCGCACTAATACAAGACAAGGTAAGAATGCACTAATGAGCTCTGTAATATAGTGAATCTCGTTAATGCCGCACTAATGAGCTCTGTAATAAAGTGAATCTCGTTAATGCTGCACTAATGAGCTCTGTAATATAGTGAATCTCGTTAATGCCGCACTAATACAAGACAAGGTAAGAATGCACTAATGAGCTCTGTAATATAGTGAATCTCGTTAATGCTGCACTAATGAGCTCTGTAATATAGTGAATCTCGTTAATGCCGCACTAATACAAGACAAGGTAAGAATGCACTAATGAGCTCTGTAATATAGTGAATCTCGTTAATGCCGCACTAATGAGCTCTGTAATATAGTGAATCTCGTTAATGCCGCACTAATACAAGACAAGGTAAGAATGCACTAATGAGCTCTGTAATATAGTGAATCTCGTTAATGCCGCACTAATGAGCTCTGTAATATAGTGAATCTCGTTAATGCTGCACTAATACAAGACAAGGTAAGAATGCACTAATGAGCTCTGTAATGTAGTGAATCTCGTTAATGCTGCACTAATACAAGACAAGGTAAGAATACTTGATGGGAGGTCATGGCAGCTGGATCTGAAAATACAGAGAGATGAGAATGGGACTGTGAGAACTGATGCAGCAAGACTACTTGGAGAGACAACATTCAAAGATGTGAACTCATTCACGTATCTTGGCAGCAATACAAAGAAAGTTGGAGGAACGGACAGTGATATCAAATAAGAATACAGTCTGGCACAAACAATTTTCATTGCACTGGAAAATGTGCGGAAATCCAAGTCCATCATAAAAATAAGAATCTTGGACTCAAATGTTTAGGCAGTTGTGTAGTTCTGAAATGATGGCTAACAGGCTACAGACTTTCACAGATGGAGTATTCAGCAAAGTAGAGAGATTGAAACGTTGTGACAGAATCATCAATATGAAACAGGAAGGAAGCAGCCAAATACCAGAGGAAGAAGAGGTGAGGAAAAATGCTGGCGTTGGATAAGACTTTAGAGAAAACTAGCGGCTAGCATTACAAGGCACATGAAAAGAAGAATTGAATATAGAACTGCAAGGGACAGGAAGTAATGCAAAAACACTGAATGGATGGCACAGGACAGGAAAGCTGGAGGTGAATCTGTTGAAGACCCATGCTCCACTGGGAGCAGCAGGATAATGATGATGGAAAGTAGAGAGCACAGGTTTCAGGTTTTTACATTTCTCTTTCAGTGTCAAACTGCTGCAACTACAGACTGTGCTCTCACACAAAAGTGAATCTCACAATGCTGTATCTAATAAAGTGAATCTCACAATGCTGTATCTAATAAAGTGAATCTCACAATGTTGTATCTAATAAAGTGAATCTTACAATGCTGTATCTAATAAAGTGAACCTCATTAATGTTCTCTGTTTTAAAGTGTGTATCGATAATTATGAATGGACAGTGGTGCACATCTTCACATACAGATTCTACCATCAACAGCAAACTCTCTTTGGACACAGAAATCGACAGCAGCATTGGCAAGCTGCAGCCATCTATGCTCGCCTCACAACGCGTGTTTGGGGAAATTCAAAACTCACAATGAAGACCAAAGCTGCAGTATATGATGCCCATGTCGCCAGCACGCTTCCATATGGCAGAAAAACATGGACAACCTATGCTAAGCAAGAAAGAAGGCTCAAAACCTTCCATCTATGGTGTCTGTACCACATCCTTGGTATTTCGTGGAAGGACAAAGTGACAAATATTGAGGCGCTGTCAAGTACTGGCCTTCAATGCATGTATACACTGCTTAGACAGTGCAGGCTTGGCCATGTCCGCCGCATGGAAGATGGCCGCATCCCTAAAGATAACTTCTATGGACAACTGGAACTTGGCAAAAGAACAGCCAGGAGACCGCAGATGAGGTTCAAAGATGTGTGTAAGAGAGACATGAAGGCATTGGACATAAATCCAGCAACCTGAGAGATGAAGTTGCCTATGGCACCACCTCAGATTTGGCAAAAAAGAAACTGTCACAAGTAGACAAGAAAAGAAACTGTCCCCACAAGCAGACAAGAACAGAAACTGTCACCACAAGTAGACAAGAACAGAAACTGTCACCACAAGCAGACAAGAAAAGAAACTGTCACCACAAGCAGACAAGAAAAGAAACTGTCACCACAAGCAGACAAGAAAAGAAACTGTCACCACAAGTAGACAAGAAAAGAAACTGTCACCACAAGCAGACAAGAACAGAAACTGTCCCCACAAGTAGACAAGAAAAGAAACTGTCACCACAAGTAGACAAGAAAAGAAACTGTCACCACAAGTAGACAAGAACAGAAACTGTCCCCACAAGTAGACAAGAAAAGAAACTGTCCCCACAAGTAGACAAGAAAAGAAACTGTCACCACAAGTAGACAAGAAAAGAAACTGTCACCACAAGCAGACAAGAAAAGAAACTGTCACCACAAGCAGACAAGAAAAGAAACTGTCACCACAAGCAGACAAGAAAAGAAACTGTCACCACAAGTAGACAAGAAAAGAAACTGTCACCACAAGCAGACAAGAAAAGAAACTGTCACCACAAGTAGACAAGAAAAGAAACTGTCCCCACAAGCAGACAAGAAAAGAAACTGTCACCACAAGCAGACAAGAAAAGAAACTGTCCCCACAAGCAGACAAGAAAAGAAACTGTCCCCACAAGCAGACAAGAAAAGAAACTGTCCCCACAAGCAGACAAGAAAAGAAACTGTCACCACAAGTAGACAAGAAAAGAAACTGTCACCACAAGTAGACAAGAAAAGAAACTGTCACCACAAGTAGACAAGAAAAGAAACTGTCACCACAAGTAGACAAGAAAAGAAACTGTCACCACAAGCAGACAAGAAAAGAAACTGTCACTACAAGCAGATAAGAAAAGAAACTGTCACCACAATCACAAGTAGATAAGAAAAGAAACTGTTACCACAAGCAGATAAGAAAAGAAACTGTCACCACACACTGCAATAATGTTTTAGACCTGGAACAAACCTGCGAACTTCTTCAGGTGCTGGAACATGGGCATCTCTTGCCAAATTCTGCTCAGCCTGTGTTAAACAGAAACAAGTGATTGCAGCTCTGCTCACATGAAATACATCAATGAATCCTATGTTTAAACACATGAAGAATCTTGCTCGATATCTTAATGAATTCTGTGTTTAAATACAGGAACAACTTCTATTTCTAAAGACATTTGTTGTGTTCTGTGTCTAAACAGGAAACTCATTTCGTGTTTTTTCTTCTTCTTCTTCGTTCACACTCAGACGCCCACTTGAATGTTTTAAAAGAAAGCAGTAGTCAGTTTGAGGCTATTTGAATCTCCGCAGAGCTTTTCCCAAATGGTGCTGGTGTCGGCCATATGCGCTTTCTCTGTTCTGCATATATTGGGCAACTTTGAAGCAGATGTTCAGCAGTCATTTTATCAGTGCCACAGTCACACTCATCGGTAGTTCCTATCTTTACCTTGTTGAATAGATGGTATCTCAATCTGTTGTGGCCAGTGTGGAGTCTGAAGATTATCACTTGTTCTCTTCTGTGGAGCTGGTAGTATGCATCATTTTGTGTGTGACCTGGATGCTCTACATCCCATTTGTTTCTGTATCTGATAAAACTCTTTGCCTCCTCGAAAGTTACGCTTGCATCAGGCTGAGGTAGATTTCCACCTTCTTTTGCCAATCTGCCAGCCTCTTCTTCAGCCCCTTCTTCTTCAATCTGTCAGCCTCTTCTTCAGCCCCTTCTTCTTCAATCTGTCAGCCTCTCTCTTACAATGAGATGGGATCCAGAGGGTAATTTTATATCTATTCACATGAATTAATTATTTCTAAAGATGT
Organism: Oreohelix idahoensis; assembly: GCA_024509875.1. Lineage (NCBI taxonomy): Eukaryota > Metazoa > Mollusca > Gastropoda > Stylommatophora > Oreohelicidae > Oreohelix > Oreohelix idahoensis. Next base: position 54,538 of record JAMPIV010012163.1, read on the forward strand.
CAATTCATTCTGCATCTAAACACAGGTGAACTAATTCTACGTCTAAACACATGGAAGCTAAGTCTATGTTTAAACACATGGGAGCTAAGTCTATGTTTAAACACATGGAAGCTAAGTTTATGTTTAAACACAGGGGAGCTAATTCTATTTCCACATACAGATGAACAAATTATATGTGGAACTTACTCTGTCTAAAAACAGGGGAACTACTTCTATGTCTAATCAAGGGGAAACTAATTCTATTCTACACATAGGTCAGCTAATTATATGCCTAAACACAGGCAAACCAATTTAATGTCTAAACACATGAACTTATGCTGCATCTGAACATATTAAACACCAGCCAATGACCTCAACATATTTTTACTTTGTTGGTGTCTGATGAGGAAGCGTCTTCGACTTAAACATTCAGACAACACCAGATATGGAGAATTTTTTTTATTTTTTGACTTAAGGTATCCCTGCATCCTCTTGGTTGTAACAAAGACTGAAGATTGGGTGTATGTTGTTGATATCCAAGCTGACTACTACAGAACATGTTTGTCTAGTTCTAATAATACATGGCCGGTCAGTTGTTTAATATGAACAATAACCATTTTAAATGTCAGTCAATGGCTCAATAAAACAAGAGAGGAATGTATTTTACATGTCAGTCAATAGCTCAATAAAACAAGAGAGGAATGTATTTTAGATGTCAGTCAATGGCTCAATAAAACAAGAGAGGAATGTATTTTAGATGTCAGTGAATAGCTCAATAAAACAAGAGAGGAATGTATTTTAGATGTCAGTGAATAGCTCAATAAAACAAGAGAGGAATGTATTTTAGATGTCAGTCAATAGCTCAATAAAACAAGAGAGGAATGTATTTTACATGTCAGTCAATAGCTCAATAAAACAAGAGAGGAATGTATTTTACATGTCAGTCAATAGCTCAATAAAACAAGAGAGGAATGTATTTTAGATGTCAGTCAATAGCTCAATAAAACAAGAGAGGAATGTATTTTACATGTCAGTGAATAGCTCAATAAAACAAGAGAGGAATGTATTTTAGATGTCAGTCAATAGCTCAATAAAACAAGAGAGGAATGTATTTTACATGTCAGTGAATAGCTCAATAAAACAAGAGAGGAATGTATTTTACATGTCAGTCAATAGCTCAATAAAACAAGAGAGGAATGTATTTTACATGTCAGTGAATAGCTCAATAAAACAAGAGAGGAATGTATTTTAGATGTCAGTCAATAGCTCAATAAAACAAGAGAGGAATGTATTTTAGATGTCAGTGAATAGCTCAATAAAACAAGAGAGGAATGTATTTTAGATGTCAGTCAATAGCTCAATAAAACAAGAGAGGAATGTATTTTAGATGTCAGTGAATAGCTCAATAAAACAAGAGAGGAATGTATGTATTTTGCTCAATAAAACAAGAGAGGAATTTAGATGTATAGCTCAATAAAACAAGAGAGGAATGTATTTTAGATGTCAGTGAATAGCTCAATAAAACAAGAGAGGACAATAAAACAAGAGAAGAATGTATTTTAGATGTCAGTCAATAGCTCAATAAAACAAGAGAGGAATGTATTTTAGATGTCAGTCAATAGCTCAATAAAACAAGAGAGGAATGTATTTTAGATGTCAGTGAATAGCTCAATAAAACAAGAGAGGAATGTATTTTAGATGTCAGTGAATAGCTCAATAAAACAAGAGAGGAATGTATTTTAGATGTCAGTCATGTCAGTCAAGCTCAATAAAACAAGAGAGGAATGTAGTGAATAGCTTAAAACAAGAGATGTCATGTCAGTCAATAGCTCAATAAAACAAGAGAGGAATGTATTTTAGATGTCAGTGAATAGCTCAATAAAACAAGAGAGGAATGTATTTTAGATGTCAGTCAATAGCTCAATAAAACAAGAGAGGAATGTATTTTAGATGTCAGTGAATAGCTCAATAAAACAAGAGAAGAATGTATTTTAGATGTCAGTCAATAGCTCAATAAAACAAGAGAGGAATGTATTTTAGATGTCAGTCAATAGCTCAATAAAACAAGAGAGGAATGTATTTTAGATGTCAGTCAATAGCTCAATAAAACAAGAGAGGAATGTATTTTAGATGTCAGTCAATAGCTCAATAAAACAAGAGAAGAGAGGAATGTATTTTAGATGTCAGTCAATAGCTCAATAAAACAAGAGAGGAATGTATTTTAGATGTCAATCAATAGCTCAATAAAACAAGAGAATAGCTCAATAAAACAAGAGAGGAATGTATTTTAGATGTCAGTGAATAGCTCAATAAAACAAGAGAGGAATGTATTTTACATGTCAGTGAATAGCTCAATAAAACAAGAGAGGAATGTATTTTAGATGTCAGTCAATAGCTCAATAAAACAAGAGAGGAATGTATTTTAGATGTCAGTCAATAGCTCAATAAAACAAGAGAGGAATGTATTTTCTGTAAGACTTTACTTTTCTTCTTGCTTCAGCTCTCTTCATCTCAATTTCCAATTCTTCTTCTCTCTTTCTGGCCTGCCGCTGCTCCTCCTGCCGATTCTGCAAACAGAAATACAACTCTGTATGGTGTCTTACTGAGAAAAGGAGAACATCAGCACAAAGCGTGGATAACAACAGAAACCATTAGTAAGATAGAAGACAGGAAAAACATGAAAGCAGATTTAAACAGAAGCTCCAAAGCCAAGGCTCATGAAGTGTACATAGAAGCAAACAAAGAAGTAAGAAGAAACATCAAAAGAGACAAGATGAAATATATTGATGATTTGTCAAGGGAAGCAGAGGAAGCTACAGCCAAAGGAAATATGAGGGATATGTACAACAACACAAAGAAGCTAACAGGGAAATATAAGCAAGCAAACGGCCTCATAAAAGATAAGAATGGAAAATTGCTTAGTAATATACAAGAACACATGAAGAGATGGACAGAACACTTTGAAGAACTTCTCAATAGACCATCTCAAGTCCCCCAATAGCAGAAGAAATACTAACAACAAGAGGAAATGTATTTAAAGCTGTCTGAATGCTCAATGGAAAAGAGGCAAGTATTGCATTCCAGCAGAGGCTCAAAACATTACAGTCAACTCCATTTATATCGAACCCCATGGGACCGAGCATCGTTCGGATAATCAAATGTTCGGGATTTACATGTAATGTCATCGAGTTACATGTACAATATTTCAAAAATAATTAACCATCACAAGGAAAATACACTATAAAACATATTTACTTGTACTGTAATAATAATACCCACACTGTATTAGATCACTGTATCACCAAAAACAACACTGCAGTGCAATGTACTACTTTTTATTAATGTCATTTTTGTTAAAAGAAAGAGAAATGTTTTCAAAATAACATTACAAATGATTCAAAAACCAGGCGCAACTTATGTATTTTACATGTACTTGTCAGATAGCCCACTATTTAAAATAATGAGGAATCCTCTTTTGCACCAAACTGTCAGTCTCCTTTTGGCTGCAAGTCCCGCATTCTCTTCAACAGCAGAAACAAGTGTAGGACAGCTGTCATCTTCTTGCTCGTACCAAGCCATCGCTGTTTCAGTGTGCTATATAAGGCCTCTTCAGGACTTGGTCGACGTTTTGGGTTTTCTTCATAATCTACAAGTACATCATGTACTTCTGAGGAGTCTTCATCATCGGTCACTACATGTATTTGGTTTTCTTCTTGCACAAAAGACAAAATTTCTTCGTCATTCAAAAACTGAAAACCAGAATCATTATCATCTTCTAGCCACATGTGTGCATCATCTTTGTCACATCCGAAAATCCGGGCATTGCTTGAAACAGTTCCACAACTTCATTTATACAATCATCATTTGTGTCCACTGCAGTAGTTTCATTTCCTCCTTTTTTTCCCAAGCAATCTACTCCAAGCCTTGTTGAGATTATCTTGTGACAGGGTGGTCAATAGCATCAGCAAACATATAGCAGCAGTCTTTGAGATTAAGCTTTTTGGAAAACGCCACCATACTTTCTTCATCTTCAGCCAACAATCAATAAAAACGACGCAGGACTTCCTTAACGTACATCTTTTTCAGCTTTGCTATATCACCCTGCTCCATTGGTTGAATCAGTGCTGTTACATTGGGAAGCAGAAAAATTACTTTAAAATTTGCATCAACTGCATTCAATGTATCCGTCTCTGGATGAGATGGTGCATTGTCCAGTAGAAGAATTACTTTTCCAGTTTTCTTTTCTTGTTCTCTCAACCTCTTCACATTTGGGATGAACTGATTTGTATACCAATCAAGAAATATTTCACTATTCATCCAAGCACTCTTCTGTGCTTTGTAGCACAATGGGAGACATGTCACATTCTTTAAACAACGTGGTTTTTTTTTTGGCTTTACCGATCATTAGCACCGGTAAACGATGACTTCCACTGGCATTCGCGGCTACCACAATTGTTACTCTCTCTCTCTTTGCACTTTTTTTAAAACACAGGGGAAAGCTGCTTCGCGCTGAGATGCAAGTGATTTTTGAGGCAATGATTTCAGTATAAGCCAGTCTCATCGGCTTTGTACACATCATCGCGTGAAGAACCGTTTGCTTCTAGAAAAGCGAAGAATGTTTCTTTAAAATTTTCAGCGGCAGTTGCATCGCTAGATAAAGATTCCCCTTGAATCTCCAATTCTCGTATGCAATGATGAGATTTATAGTTTGTTATCCATGATCACTGGCTATACTTAAAGCCAGGAGGACAGTCAAGTTGATTGTTGTTGAACTAAAGTGCCTTTTCACACAATAGAGAGCCAGAGATAGTTTCCCCTTTGCTTCTTCTTTGCACAAACGATATATACAAAGCCTCTTCCAATTTCAAATCTTTTGCATTTCTCATGGTTTACGTTTCTTCGACCCATTTTCACTATCCAATTTCGATGCAAAACTCATAATTTTATCCTTGTTACTTTTGATGTCAGAGACGGTAGCTTTCCCAACATTGAAAATCCTCGCAAGTGAAGACACAGTTCACCTTTTCCTAGTCTCTTGATAATTTCTGTTTTCGTTTCAATTGACAAAACATTGCGGTTCCTTTTATATGTTTTAGGCCTTCTGGAAGATGCCATATCGCACAGAGAAATACTTGCACACCAAAATTATTCTGCTGTAGTAGCAGACACAATTATTTTAAGTTGAACTGTCTGTTTAACCAGTGTACTGTCTAGAACGCACACGTACACTAGATTGGTAAACCAGATATTAACTGACTTTATGATCTAACTGACTTCCTGTACGTAACAACCGACCAGAGAATTCCATCCTCTACATGACATTTGAAGCTTGCAGCATCAAAAGATTCAAAAATATAGTCTAACATGACTGGTGGCATCTGATTTTTTTTCTCGAAAAAGTGTTCGGATAATTGGATGTTCGGATAATTGGGGTTCGGATAAATGGAGTTCTACTGTATTGATACCTCTACAGAGATATTGTACAAACTACTTGGCAAAGTCTGGGAGAGAAAGGAAATACCAGCAGAATGAAAGGAAGGTTATCTGGTCAAGTTGCATAAGAAGGGAAACTTACAAGAGTGCACAAATTATAGAGGAATAATGTTACTATCAGTGCCAGAAAAAGTATTGAACAGAATCATCCAGGAGAGATTAACTCTTTCATTCCAGAGTTATTTTGCACGCTGTGCCAGACTTTTTTTGTGGGCAGAATTTTATAGAGTGAAGTGTTCATCTTTCAGTCTAAATTTGTTTGTGAGTTTTCCTTTGAACATGTACTTATTATATACCAAACTGTAGGGAAATGGATAGAGAATTCACATATATAATGTCTGTGGTAGTATTAAAGAAAAGAATGGAAAATTAATCATTTTGCATGTAAAATAAAAAGAAAAGTTGTAAGTTGAAGAGATCTTACAGACAAACACTGTTTAGACAATAAAACTTTCTCTTCAAACGTAGACCATCTACAAAGTAAAAAAAAAAACATCTTATGGCCAGCAGATTTAGTGTTATTCGCACCAGTTTGTCCGTGGTTCTTTGTAAGCCAAAAAAATAAATTAGGGCAATGTGCAACGTAACAAACAAGTAAATAAGAAATCATAAAGAAACTCATAAAGTATCCCTAGCTTGACCAAGAATGGAAATTGTTAGTAGGTCTAGTTTTGTTGCTTTTTGTCGGCCAGAATATGACTGCATTCAACATCAGTTTGTCTAGCTTTTCAATATATTCCAACAACAAATTGACTACCAAACCATCATCAAGTCAGCAAGTTTTCAAATTTTACACAATTATTTGCTTAGGAGACTTAGAAAATGTAAATAGAAAGCGTGACATATTTCGCTAGCAAAAACAACGAAAAAGTAAACAGGCATTATCACAAAAATTGTGATCAAGTAACATCAAAACAGCAAGGCTACTTGAAACTAATGTCAAATTAGTTGTTTAAATAGTAGCGGAAGTCATTCTATGAGTTTTAATATATGAAACTGCATTGCATTCGTTATAAAATTTATAGAGGAATAATGTTACTATCAGTGCCAGCAAAAGTATTGAACAGAATCATCCTGGAGAGATTAAGAGTCCATTGACAAGCAACTGAGAGATGAACAAGCAGGTTTTCGACAAAATAGATCCTGTACAGACCAGATAGCCACACTGAGAATAATAGTTGAACAAAGTCTGGAATGGAATTCACCGTTATACATCGGATTCGTGGACTATGAAAAGGCATTTGACAGTGTAGACAGAGAATCACTTTGGAAATTGATGAGGCATTATGGAGTTCCCATGAAGATCATTAACTTAATAAAGAAGACCTATGAAGACATGACATGCAGAGTTCTTCATGAAGGACAACTTACAGAACCGTTTAGGATTAGAACGGGAGTGAGACAGGGATGCCTCTTGTCTCCATATCTTTTCTTACTAGCAATAGATTGGGTTATGAAAACAACGACATCACACAACAGAAATGAAATCCAGTGGAATCTGACTAAACAGCTTGATGATCTGGATTTTGCAGATGATTTGGCTCTCCTGTCCCATAACCATAATCAGATGCAAGAGAAAATGAAAATTCTCGATGAGAGGTCACAACAAGTGGGCCTGAAAATACACAGGGAAAAGACAAAGATTATAAATGCAAGAAATGATAACAAGGTTGAACTTGAAGAAACACCACTAAAAGATGTAGAATCGTACACATATCTTGGAAGTAATATAAACAAAGTTGGAGGGACAGACAGTGATATCAAAATAAGAATACAAAAAGCAAGAGGAGCTTGCATTGCATTGGGAAACATATGGAGAACAAGAGAAATCAAGTCCAACACGTAAATAAGAATTTTCAACTAAAATGTGAAGTCAGTCCTATTGTATGGCTCTGAGACATGGAGAACAACAAAAACAACAACCAAAAAGCTACAGACTTTTATAAACGGGTGCTTGCGTAGAATAGAAGGACTGAAATGGTATGACAAAGTCACAAATGTGGAATTGATGACAAGAACCAGACAAGTGCCAGTGGAACAAGAGTTGAGAAGAAGACGCTGTCGATGGACAGGACACACATTGAGGAAACCTGTTGATAGCATTACAAGGCAGTCCTTGTTCTGGAATCCACAGGGAAAGAGAGGCAGAGGTGGACCAAAAAACACATGGAGAAGAAACAGAGGTGAAAATGATGAGGAAAACATGGAAAGAACTTGAGCGGATGGCACAGGACAGGAAGTCTTGGCATGTGTTTGTTGAAGGCCTATGCTCCTTGGGGAGCTAAAGGGTATTGATGGTGACTTAGCCTGACTACAGATAACAATACAACTCAACATAGTGTACAAACTTCACTACATATTATAATACAACTTCTTCTTCGTACACTTTCAGACATCAACTTGAATATGTTCAAGTAAGCAGAGGTCAACTTCAGGTTGTTGGTATCTTCATAGAGTTTTTCCAGGAATGGTACTAGTGATGGCCATATGCGTTTTCGCTGTTCCTTTGCAGCAGATGTTCAGCCGTCATTTTATCAGTGCCACAGTTAAGACCAATCAGTAATCTCTATCTTTACCTTGTTGAAGAGATGGTATCCCAATCTGTTGTGACCCATACAAAACCTTGAAGCTTACCACATGTTCACTTCTGCTGAGCTGGTAACATGCATCATTTTTCTGGTGCCCTAGATGCTCCGCTTCCCATATGTTCCTGTCACTTCTTCTGATAAAACTCTTGACCTCTTTGTTGCGGACTTTTCTTTGCTTGAGTGGGCTAATATTGTATTTTGTTTCATTCAATGTTTATTCATCTGTTCTGTCTGTCACCAAGTATCGTTTTATGCCGCAACACTGGATTCATTTTGTAATTCTTTTAGATGTTTGAATATAAACGTTCATTCAATAAACTTCTCGTGTATTTATCTGTCAGTGTTCTCGAATTATTTCATTTCATTCCTTACTGGTTTGACAGAGTATGTATTCTTCTAACTAATACGTTTGAAGGTCAACGGTCAATGTTCATACAACAGTTAGAACTGGAATTTTCGAACGCCATCATTGAATAAGTCTCGTTTTGACGACTTACAACAGTTTAATAATTATCCATCTTTTCATCATGAATTATTGACAATAACATATTTCACATTAGAGGAAACTGGATTACACCACAGTTCAGAGTCTACAGTTTATCAGACATTGTACGTCTGTTATTTTACCTTCTTAATTATCGTTCATTATCTTTTAGCCCAAATGCTTGGCATAATTATCATAGTTCTGCAGTATTAATATTTCTGCTAACAGTTCCATTAGGGTCACTGCCTAATATACACATCAAAACTCTGTCTATATTATTAACTTAGTTTGGCATTACTAGCCAGGCTCTAACAGCCGTTATACATTATCTCCGTGTTCGTATTTCATGAATATCGCATATAAGAATTATTGCGATTAAATCCTACCGCCTTACATAATTCTGGACTCACTGGTCCTTAAACACATTATTATTGCATTTTTAACGGCACTATATTGACGGTTATACATAATCCTTAGTGGTTCTACCACACAATCTGAAAACACTGTTATATGCCCGAATTCATAACCCTCCACTCCCAAAGGCGCATAGGCCTTCAACAAACACATGCCAAGTACTCTTTCCACGTTCTCCTCATCATTTTCACCTCTGTTTCCAGCTCTCTTCTCCATGTGCCTCTCTTGCCCTGGGGGTTCCAGAACAAGGACTGCCTTGTAATGCTATCAACAGGTCTCCTCAGTGTGTGTCCAATCCATCGCCATCATCTTCTTCTCATCTCTTGTTCCACTGGCACTTGTCTAGTTCTTGTCCTCAGTTCCACATTGGTAACCTTGTCATACCATTTTAATTCCTCTATTCTACACAAGCACCCATTTATGAAAGTCTGTAGCTTTTTGGTTGTTGTCTTTGTTGTTCTCCATGTCTCAGAGCCATACAATAGGACTGACTTCACATTTGAGTTGAAGATTCTTACTTTCGTGTTGGATCCGATTTCTCTTGATCTCCATATATTTCCCAATGCAATGAAAGCTCCTCTTGCCTTTTGTATTCTTATTTTGATATCGCTGTCTGTCCCTCCAACTTTGTCTATATTACTGCCAAGATATGTGTACGATTCCACATCTTGTATTGGTGCTTCTTCAAGTTCAACCCTGTTATCATTACCTGCATTTATTCTCATTATTTTTGTCTTTTCCCTGTGTATTTTCAGACCCAATTGCTGTGACCTCTCGTCGAGTGTTTTCAATTTGTCCTGCATCTGATTACGGTTATGGGACAGAAGAGCCAAGTCATCAGCAAAATCCAGATAATCCAACTGCTTAGTCAGAGTCCACTGGATTCCATTTCTGTTGTGTTGTCAATGATCTCATAACCCAGTCTATTGCTAGTAAGAAAAGAAATGGAGACAAGAGGCATCCCTGTCGCACACCTGTTCTTATCCCAAACGGTTCTGTAAGCTGTCCTTCATGAAGAACTCTGCATGTCATGTCTTCATATGTTTTCTTTATTAAATTAATCATCTTCAGGGGAACTCCATAATGCCTCATCAATTTCCAAAGTGATTCTCTGTCTACACTGTCAAATGCCTTTTCGTAGTCCACAAATCTGATGTATATTGGTGAAAACCATTCCAGACTTTGTTCAACTATTATTCTCAAAGTGGCTATCTGGTCTGTACATGACCTGTTTTGTCGAAAACCTGCTTGCTCATCTCTCAGTTTCTTGTCTATGGACTCTTTTAATCTCTCAAGGATAATCCTGTTTAACATTATTCCTCTATAATTTCCTCTTGTAAATTTCCCTTCTTAGGCAACTTAACCAGATATCCTTCCTTCCATTCTGCTGGTATCTCTTCCTTTTCCCAGACTTTACCAAGTAATTTATATAACATCTCTGTAGCCATGTCGATTTCTGCTTTGATGGCCTCTGCTGGAATGCCATCAGGTCCAGACGCTTTTCCATCTCTTAGAAGCTTTATGGCTTTCTTTATTTCTTCCTTCGTTGGTCTTTCACTGTTAATTTGTAGCTCTTCTTCTGCTGGCTGGATGTTCGGGTGGTTTTGTGGAGCTGGTCTATTGAGAAGGTCCTCAAAATATTCTGTCCACCTCTTCATTTGCTCTTGTATATTGCTGAGCAGTTTTCCATTCTTGTCTTTTATGAGGCAACTTGTTTGCTTGTATTTCCCTGTTAGCTTCTGTGTGCTGCTATACAGTTCTCTCATATTTCCTTTCGCTGCAGCATCTTCTGCCTCTCTTGCCAACTGCTCAATATACTTCCTCTTGTCTCTTTTGATACTTCTTTGTTTGCTTCTGTGTACACTTCTTGAGCCTTGGCTTTGGAACTTCTGGTTTTGCTTGTGTTTAAATCTGCTTTCTTGTTTTTTCTGTCGTTTATCTTATTGATGGTTTCTGTTGTTATCCATGCTTTTTGTTGTCGTTCCCTTTTCCCCAGTATTACTTCACATGTCTCATTCCATACATTTTTTACCTGCTGCCTATAGTCTTCTGTATTCTCTACCTCTTCCAGCTGTTGGAGCACTTGGAATTTGTTGGATACTGTGACCGCAAATTTGTCTCTTGTTTCTTAGATGTCCTACATTAAATTGTTGTCTATAATTTTGCATTGTTGCATATCTCTTGAGTTTCATTTTTACTTTGGCTATCAGAAGGTGGTGATCTGATGCCACATCTGCTCCTCTATATACCTTTACATCCTGCAATGATGATCTAAACTTCTTGTTTATGCATATATGATCAATCTGATTTTCTGTTCTATGGTCTGGTGATATCCATGTTGCCTTGTGTATTCTCTTATGTGGAAACATGCTTCCTCCTGTAGCCAGTTGATTTGAAGCACAGAAGTTTGAGAATAGTTCCCCATTTTCATTCATTATTCCTAGCCCATGTTTTCCCATGACTTCTTCAAATCTGGTGTTGACTGTACCTATCTTTGCATTCATGTCACCCATCAAAATTGTGATGTCTCTTCTCTTTACTTTATCCATAATTTCCTGTAGTCTAGTATAAAATGCTTCTTTCACAGACTCTTCTTTGTCATTAGTTGGTGCATAACATTGGATGACATTTACATGTATTTTCTTTTTAGCTGTTTTAAAAGTAGCTGTTATTATTCTGGGTCCAACAGCTTCCCATTCAATGAGTGCTTTCTGTGCCTCTTTAGATAACATAAGAGCTACCCCTTCACTGTGGTGTGAACTTTCGTTTTCATGTCCTGAGGACAGCACCAATTCACCTGTGATGAGTTTCTTCCTGTCTACCCCCTTCCACTTTGTTTCACACATTCCTAGAACCTCGATTTTATATTCCCTCATTTCTGCTGCTACTTGTGCCACTTTCCCTTGTTTGTTTAATGTCCGAACATTCCAGGTGCCAAATCTGGAAGTTCTCCTAGAAGAAAGAAGGTTAGTCAGCAACACAGACTCCTTTCGGCTTTCTCTGTGTTGCATCATACGCCTCCCTGCGAGAGGACCTTCCCCTGTCTTGGATGGCTGTGTTTTATTTTCTTTATTTGACTTGTCCATATTTGTTGAAGTTTTTTGTGGTTTAAATTTTTTACAGGATGTGGTAACCAGCCCCATGCCCAACCCTCCTTAGTCACTTTCTACGACATGCATGGCAGGGAACAGTGTTACTATTCTTTGCTCCCCTTTCGGGCCCCGGTAACACACGGGTATATATGCCCGAAGGCTACACAAAAGACTCTCTTGTTACTAGGTCTAATGCGTCATACGACGATTTACGTGAACCTTATTATTCTATTTAGTGAAGGTGTTGCAGGGTGCGTCCATCCGAATCAAGATAACACCAAAATGCTCGCAAACCATGCAACAATCCTCAACACTCTTCATAACTTATACTTGTATCAGGCTGAGGTAGCATTTCACTCCCTATAAAGTATGGAGTTGCCATCATAGCTGATATGATCCCCTTGAAGGAAGCTTGCATCAAAGTATTCAACAGTGGTTGTCTGTAGCAATTTGTTTTACAGAATAAGGTTGCCAGTCCCATATATAACCTTATATTAGTAGCCTCTTAGGACATGCATGAACTATCAGTAGTCTTATTCTTTCTTTGTCTCCTCCAAGACCCCCTAGACAATAAACACGGCTGGCAATGTCATGATGTAATGTGAGGAGTTACTGTGATTTTATTTTCCACAGGCCCCATTCTTTTTCTCCCTGTAATTATGTCCTGTAATTATGTGAGTTTACTTTTCTTCTCTAGATAATTAATTGCGTTTTTATGAGGGATTACTGTAGGTTTAATTTTAATATCCGCACCAGTCTTCTTTTCTCTGAAGTAATTGCGTTCATGTAGTCTTCTTTTCTTTGTAAAATAATTGCGGTCATTTTATTGTATTAGGCGCTTGAGTATTATTAGGCTGGGTGAAAATTTTCCAACGTTAAAACCACCTACCCGGGTTTAGATGGGGGTGGGTGTGAAAAAGCATGACCCAGGTAACGTAGAACGTATCAAAGTTGACTCACGCGGTCGGTGTAACCTTATCTAACATGACACAATAGGAGTTGCGTGGGAGCAGGAATAAACATGCGTCACGAGTAGCTTACGTTATCATTGGCGGGTTTCAGTAGTTTATTAATGCAGAAATATTATTGGTTTAAGGCAGCTCCAGAGAGACACCACCCGATGACGTAGGGCATGGGTTATAGCATCGTTTTTTTATGATATATACCCGTGTCTGGTCATTAGCGGGTCTCTTTCTTTCCAGAATATTACTGCCGTGAAACTGTGAAACTACGTCATTATCGCTTGCTCTTAAGTGAGAAATTCGAGAATTGGGTATGTAGGCATCTTAATTTACCGGTGTAGATAATTCGTTTCTTAATAGAATCTTAGCCCGATTAAGTAAAGTTTTCTTCGGAGTAGTTGATTTAATTTTATATAAACGAAAGTGCCATCAATTGCTATCTTAGAATAAAACTGTAAGTTGTGCTTATAACTTTCTGTGAATAGTAGCAATATCTATCATTTGTGTAACAGGTTTGTGAAATTAATTTGTATAAGGTTAAGTCCTTAAAGCTAGCTCCTTTGTTTTCTCAATACTGTAATTGAGGTGGCGTAAATACTTATATGTAACCTTGTTTTTGATTATAATTTTTGCAGTCAGTCGCCATTGCTTTCACTTATCTTTTGGGATGCGACCATCTTCCATGCGGCGAACATGGCCAACCAAGTCTGTTAAAAATGTATACACACAAAGGCCATTTGCTACGTGACAATTGTACTTTAAGGTTTAAGTCCATTCATATCCATTAGGCCACAGACAGGCTATATCAATACTGTAATTGTGAGGTCCGATATATATGTAACCTCGATTTGATTATAATATTTGCAGTGTAAATACGCTTGTGAAATTAATTGTATAAGGTTAAGTCCTTAGGCTATATCAATACTGTAATTGTGAGGTCCGATATATATGTAACCTCGATTTGATTATAATATTTGCAGTGTAAATACGTGAGCGTATTTGTGTATTTTTATTTATTGAGTATTAAGTAGTTGTGCTATTTTTTTTTTTTGTAATGTAGTTGGAGTGAGGGGTGTAATTAATTTTACAGAGATGGGATTTAATTATTCCTAGAGAGGTCTATTTTATTTTTGGGTTAAGCGATGACTCACCAGGGTCAGTCTGTAATATAAAGTAGGGCCAGGAATTTTACCGGAGGGGATTTCCCTCAGTGAATGAATTGTTTTGACGCTGAGGCTAGATTAACGTAACAGATTAGGTCAGCCTGCGTCTGGGGGTTACTTACCAGACAGATATTTATGATGAAGCGGGGAGAGAGAGAGAAGAGGAGGGAAGTGTATGGTAGTATGACCTTTGGGCGGAAATATTTGTTATCGCTTGTGCGTAGATGGGTGTAGGGGATAGACGGAAGATGTATTTATGGTGGTTATGTGTTAGAGATGAGATTATTTTGAAGTTGTTGTACATTAGTTGTTATTTCTTTGTTTACAGCATTTTCACGGCACACAGGGAGGGGTGCAAAATTGCCTTACAGCTTGCTAAGATATTCGGCCATTCTCAGGAAAAGAAGGGTTGAGGCATCGCCAGAGGTGAAATAGGAACTGGTCACGCGGTATTTACTGGCGCCAAGTACGTCTGCACCAGAGATAGATAGCAGTTCTCATGCAGTGAAGCCCCATGCTTCAGCGGGAACGAGTGCATCGTTATTAAAATCCCGAGCTCTCAGCTCGATATACCACTCCATAGAGGCGCATGGCCTGGAGGTGGTTTTGTGTAAATTCGGCCATAATAAAGCCGACGGTCCTAAACCCGAAGAGGGGTAACAGGGCATTTGAATTAAGTTTTGTGAGCCGTGAAGCATCTTCATTCCGAGTAAAATCATAATTACCAAAGTCATCACCAGCAATAGTTGAGGGACTGAAGAGATAGTGCTTGGATTTCTGTGTAGGAACATTCAGGTAGTTAGGTCTTCCAGTGGTGAATACACTAGTTAGAGAGGAGAGACAGAATTTATGAAGTTAGATAGTCAGAGCAGAGGACAGCCTCTGAGGTTGCACTGAAGAAGTCAGTTAGTGGATTAGTGCTTGTGATTTGCTGTGTAGGACTTTAGAAAGTTCATGCAGATTTTGTGTAGACAGGTAGTTAGGTCTACATCCGGACAGTGGTGTTAGATTTTTTTTTTTAATAATTTGATAATAGTTAGGAGTGGTGGCTTTTATTTAGAGACCCCACCAAATTACTGTGTGTTTAATCCTTAATTCTTTTCTTTTCCCATGCAGGTTGAAATATTGGGGGAAAGGGTTGGATTTTATTATCTGTCGAGTTAAATTGTTTGTTCTTCTTTTCAGGTGTGCGACCATGCTCTTTATTTATTTGGATATGTAATTTTTGTGTGTGTGTGGTGTAAATAAACTATAAACTGTATACTGGATCAGTCTCTCTATAGCTATAATGTACATATATATTTCTCTGTATAGTTGTGTCTGTGGACAGTTAGTGAAACTTATCTCCTTTATGGTAGTCAGAGGTGGTGAGTCTTTAGCTCTTAACAAAGTCGCGAGTGGCGAGGGAGAGTCAATCTCGGTTCTCACCCTCGAAGCTATAAGCCTCATCTTCCACATTCACTGTCATTCTCATACAAATCTATCTTCTCAGTCTTTCTCATACTAGGGTCTTGTCTATACACTCAGACAAACTCTATACTTAAATCCACTTGGTGACATGTAATAGAAATTGCTACAGACACTTTTAGTACAAGTGCACATTAAGTGTTTTGGTACAGGCTTTCTGCAAGTGGTCCCACTGCCGTGGTGGCCCGAAGCTCCTTATTGTTATTGTTGAACAGAACCGACATCACTGCACTCCGGGCAAACCAATATGTGCTCAGTCTCCCTCAGTATATGTCGAAGAGTGTGAATGCTAACTGCTCCTGTAGCTCGCTGGTTGTATACACGACAGATGCATACTCTCATACGTCCATCTCTGCTAGCCTTACGTTTGATGCCAAATTCTAACAATCTTAACCTTGATTCATCTATTGCAGTGTCATTCTCTAACAGGCGATCATTAATTGTTCTCAGTATCTCTCCCTTATCCATATCCAGTGTCCCCACTGTGGGTACTCTTGATGCTAGTCTGCCAGCTCTCTCATTACCGCATACCCCTGCATGACCAGGAAGTAGATCAACACCAGCTCCTGCAGACCCGAAGCTTCTATGAATGTTTTCCATTCCTGCTGTAGCCAATCATTTTTAACCTTTCAAAACATGGACTGAGAGTTTGAATCAATGACTGCCTTTGTTGATGAAGTTTCAGTTAGCCACCTTAAGACTGCAGTAACCCCCTCTACCTCCATTCTCATGCTGGAAATGTTATCTTGTAAGCTCCACTATGTTCAACGACGATTCTGCCCTTTACTCTAGCAGAGAAACCCCAATCTGATTTCTCACCAAAGATCACAGACCCATCTGTATACACAATGGCATCATTATCCCCGGCATGATCATGTATTAGCTGATTAATTTCCAGTTCTGCTTTCCCACTGCCTCAAGTTCTACACTCTCTGCCAAGGCTGATGATGACTTGCTTGTAATTAAATCTAGTTCTCATCTGACATGCTCCACTCTTCCCCTTTGAATACATTTTCACCTGTGGTCACCTTCTTGATTGTTGTCTCTGCCTGTGCCATCCATGAACCCCTCTCTTTATTCTTGCTCCCTTAATGTCAGCTGTTTCCATGCAGGGGGTGCTGTTTGTCTGTGGTTACTAGTATATAGGCTTTTGCCTGGGCCATCGCATATCTGGATCTAATCAACAGCACTCCAAACTCTTACTTCATTGTCACAATGGGGGTATCTTGCGTACAGCCCAAGACTATACGCATCCCTTCATTTTGAATGTATTCTAGTCATTCACACTGTGTTACTGACAGCGTGAGTATTCCCAGCCCATTCTCAATGACTGATTTGACTAGCTGTTGATAAAGAAAAAATAATATTTTTTGCTCCAGACGCACTGCAGTCATTACTGTCAGGGCTGCTAGACCTCTCTTGCATTTCGGTATGATGTGCTCAACATGGTACTTATACGATAGTCTGCAATCAAATGTAACTCCAAGGTATTTCAGCTTTTCATGCCTATCAATTTTCAGTCCATTGAGAGTAATATCTGGAAGGTCTGTTTACACTATGAAGTTGTTCAAGGAGCATCACATCACACAGGCCTTGTTGGGACTGACTTTGGAGCCAGTTTCTTCGCAGCATTTAAACACCTCCATGTATGCTAATAACAATTTCCTGTCGGTCAGAGCCAGTTCTGTAAATGAGTATGACATCAGCAAAAGTCAGTGTACGTCCCAACCCAGTTGGCTGAATGGTGGCTACTCTGGTATAGATATTAAACAGCACCGGTGTTAGTGGAGAACCATGGGGTGGTCCCGGGCAAATTGGCATTGGGTCTGATGTTCATGTTCCCAAACGAAATGCCACTGATCTCTCAGTTAAGGCAGCTGCTATCCATCTTGTTAGCCAAGGGTAAATATCGCAAGCCATTACACAGTTCATTAATGTCGCAAAGTTCACACTGTTATAAGCATCCTCTAGGTCAATTGCTACAGCAACCATTTCTCATTTTTCCTGGAACCCCTCATACACATAATAAACAAAGGTTCCAGCGTTACCCCATGTTGCTTTCATGGGCCTATAGCTTCTGAGAGTATCAGGTAGGATCTGTGCATTTTCGAAGTGATTCATTATTTTCCATGCTACTATCTTTTCTAGTAGTTTACCGTAGACATTCTGCATTGTGATAATTCTGAAGCTGCTGAGAAGTGTGGGGTCTTTGCCAGGGGTTTAGGAAGTAGCCGTAAGTAGCTATGTAGTCAGTCTTCCAGCACCTCAGCATTCTGGTGTTGAAATCTCTCACCACATTCTTAATGCCTGTGCCATCGAGCTGTTTTATAAGGTGATACTTTACACCATCAGGACCAATGGCAGTGTTTCTACTGGTTTCTAAAGTGCACATGTCTTCTTCAGATATGAGGTCAAAATATATGTCGCTCTTCTCTCGCTTCCCAGGATATGGTCTTTAATTTCTTGACAGCAGCTATATCACCTTTATCTGCATGAGTGATATAACGTTCAACTAATGCATGTCACTTTTTGGCATCGGACTTCAGGCTTATCCCTGTCGAGCTGAGAATATTAGGAATTGGTTGGCTTGTACTTTTCCTGCTCATTCTGTGATGTAAGGACTGGAATTTCTGTAGTGTTTTGCCACCTGTGTCACAAAGGCCTACCACACTGTGTCTTTGGCTTCTCTTGCAAGCCCTTGAAGTTATTGATGGCTCTTTGCCTTTTCTCCTTAAAATCAGGGTGGTTGTGAAAAAGGTGTGCGAGTTGTCTTTAGTTTTGCAATTTTACGCAATATGTGAACAGGGCTACTACTGTCATGTAGGCCTGTATGATACTCCTTAAGTAGTGACAATAAGACATTTATTCATGACTAAACCTGAAAGATGACATCTAAATGACATGTGCTGCTGTAAGATGACATTTCTCTGCGAGTTTCACAATCACCATCATCTAAAGCTTTAGCTGACTGCAAAATTATAAGGGAAATTTTAGTTAGAGTAAAATTTAAAAAAACAAAAAAGGCCTGTATTGTCTTATAAAGTGTATATCTGGTGCATTAATGGCACGAATATGGCTGACTCTATGTTAAATGCACGTATAAATGGCCGCTCGATGATAACAACCAAAATAAGTGGGGTATTACTATAGTGAAAGTGAAGATGGTCAGATAAACCTTCTGAAACACACCAGCTAATTTAACCCGAAACGCCCTTGTCTGGAACCCTTAGGGAAAATAGAAACATGAGGAGACCAAAGAGAACCTATAGAAGAATGGCATATAACGAAGCCAAAGTAGTTGGAACCTCATGACAGATGTAAAGATGATGTAAAACAAAAATTGATGGCAAGAAGCAGTTTCTGGCCTGTTTTTAATGGGGTATGAAAAAAGATGCTTCTATCAAACAATTAATCATTACCCTTTAGACTGCATAAAACACAATAAATTAGCCTGAATCAGTTGAAATAATCAAATATGGCTTGGCCACTTGATGATGTAACTTTAAACCAGAGAAACACAGTCATAATAGTGCCATTACCAGTACTGATTACTTTAATAACCACAAGTATCACATCTCTGGTTTGGTTTGTAAGAGTGGCAACAAACAAGGATAACACTTGAAACTCTCACCAGTCTATTGAACTTTTGTGCTTGTACAGATCTGGCTTGTCTCAATCTAACTTGATCCTCTGTCAACTCTCCTCCTCCTGCAACAGAAACTAGATTAGCTAGAGATTAGGTTATTTAGAGTGCCTTTTAACTATCAGAACAGCCATACGTGGCTAGCTCTCATGGTAGCCCATTATTAGGTGTATCTTGTACATTTCAGTACAACCACATGTGGTTAGCTCCTTCAGTAGTTTAGTGTATCTTTGTACATACAAGCACAGGAATATTTTGTTAGCTCCTTCAGTAGTTTATACTATCTTGTACATATCAGAACAACCAGATGTTGTTAGCTCCTACAGTAGTTTAAACTATCTTGTACATATGAGAACAACCAAATGTGGTTAGCTCCTACAGTAGTTTAAACTATCTTGTACATATGAGAACAACCAAATGTGGTTAGCTCCTACAGTAGTTTAAACTATCTTGTACATATGAGAACAACCAAATGTGGTTAGCTCCTACAGAAGTTAAGTGTATCTTTGTACATATTAGAACAGCCAAATGTGGTTTGCTCCTACAGTAGTTTAAATTATCTTGTACATATCAGAACAACCAAATGTGGTTAGCTCCTACAGTAGTTTAGTGTATCTTTGTACATATTAGAACAGCCATATGTGGTTAGCTTCTACAGTAGCTAGATGGTGCATTATGTATATACATACCAACACAGCCACATGCAACTATTTTCCATATTAGCCACATATTTCATGTATTCTGCCCTCTTAACACAGCCACACGTCTAATTTTTACAATAGCTAGATATTTAATGTATCTTGCAACACTTGTGTAGCTACATTTGGCTAACTTGTACGGTAATTTAGTGTATCTTGAACAGTAACATGTTGCTAGATTCTACGATAGCTAGTTATTTAGTTTTGTGTGTGTACATGCTAGCACAACCACAAGTGGCTAGCTTCAATGGTAGCGTTGTTTAGTCTTGTGTGTGTATATACTAACGCAACCACATGTGGCTATATTTTATAACAGTCAGTTATTTAGTCTTGTGTGTGTACATTCTGGCATAGCCACAAACTCTGGACTTAGTTCTCCCCTTGAATAAGAAAAGTGAATAACTGCTAAATAATAATACTGTATTCTAAGTTCGATTCAAAACAGTTTTACATCAAAATCAACTCTGAACTTTGAACTCAAATTATAATGTTATATTACAAGAAATTCTCACTGGATTTTTAAAAAAAATCACAAACAGAAATGTCCACACAGTGTGGCACACCTAACGTCAAGATTATCAGTCAGTGGTCACTGCATATAACAATACTGATTCAGTCTTAGCAGTGCAAACAACAGTGAACTAGAAGATTATCAGTCAGTGGTCACTGCATATAACAATACTGATTCAGTCTTAGCAGTGCAAACAACAGTGAACTAGAAGATTATCAGTCAGTGGTCACTGCATATAACAATACTGATTCAGTCTTAGCAGTGCAAACAACAGTGAACTAGAGGGAATGATGGAAATGGTAGTGACCAAAAAGGATCCTGTTACACTATTTTATTGACCATACGGCACACCAGGGGTGATGTGGTCAGCATTAATCCAGCCGCCTTAACTTTCCCAGAGTTGCTCTGATACCCAATGCTTCTCCCACAGAGACTGACACAAGAAGCCAAGATGTATAACGGGATCCTTAGTGGGGTGCCATTCATTTAACAACAATATATACAGTACATGTTTCAGGTAAAATACTAAATAAATACATTATCACTAAAGATATGAGAAGGGAAATAGCAATACCCCTATCACAATGACTGGCACCCTCTATCACAATGACTGGCACCCCCTATCACAATGACTGACACCCCCTATCATAATGACTGACACCCCCTACCACAATGACTGGCATCCCCTATCACAATGACTGGTACCCCCTTTCACAATGACTGACACCCCCAACCACAATGACTGACATCCCCTATCACAATGACTGGTACCTCCTATCACAATGACTGACACCCCATATCACAATGACTGGCACATTCTTCAGACTCACAAAAATTTACAAAAAAGACATGAAAAAAACAAAAAAAAAGCTCAAGTCTTAAGAATCACTCTTCAGACACTTTCAGAAGAATAAACAAACACATTTTCATGTTAAGGATGACATCTATGGCACACCAACCAATCAATGTTAAGGATCACATCTATGGCACACCAACCAATCAAAAAGTGAAGAAAAGAGAAATATACCAACTGTTCCAACATGGCTGACATATCTGACAGCATTAGCCTGTCTGTACTGCTGATATTCCTGTGTTTCCCTTTGTGCCACTGAAACAAGCAGAATAAGACAATGTTTTCTGCTAGCAAATTTTTCTGTGAATAGAACAGGTTCCTACACAATAACCTTATTATGACCCACAAAATGTGTAGTGTAAATAAAAAAGTTTCCTTGGTACATTCCAGCATACAACCCCATGTACTTCCTGGGGGAGGGTCTCTGCAGAGACAAAGCAAGAACAGAACTACTGCACACGTAGGCGGCATGTTGTAGGAGGCTGGCAACCTCAGCAAGTAAAACAAATTACTACAGAAACGGGAGCCGCGCTAGCGTAGTGGTTACAACACCGCTCTGGCGACCGGGTGATTCAGGATCAAACCCGGGCGACAGCATTTGAGGATTTTTCGTCGACCGGGACTTGGACTGGATTAACTCGAGACCTGGCGAGAACATTTGAAGGAGTGTCGTCGACCAGGGACTGGCAGCTCCTGAGCCGACCCAGCTCTAATGGGTACCTCCGAAAACGGCGAGTATCTGCCTGAATGGCGAGGGACACTTGTCTCTGTACAAGAAAATAGGATACTCACGTAAAAATCAATGTCAGGTTAGACATTAAAAAATAACCTGAGATTTCGCCTCGAGTATTAGCGGGCGTACGAAAAAAAACTACAGAAACAACCGCTGCATGAGCAGGTGAAAGCTTGGTGCAGGCTTCATGCAAGAGGATCAGCTTCAATTGGTGGCTTCATGCTTCTAAAGAACGCAAAGGTAAATGTTGACGATTCTAGCACAACTACAATCTCACAGCTCGTTAGATGTTTGGTGTGACTATAACAAAAATATTTGTTCAAGGTGTATGAGTATAGTAATATGTGCTCGTTCAAAATGTGTGGTGTACATACAATATAACATACATGTTTAAGGTGTGTGGTGTGAATATATTAAACATACATGAGTAAGTCATGTGGTGTAAATATAATAATACATACTTGTTCAAAATATGTGGTGTAAATATAATAATACATACTTGTTCAAAATATGTGGTGTAAATATAATAATACATACTTGTTCAAAATATGTGGTGTAAATATAATATTACTTGTTCAAATTATGTGGTGTACATATAATAATATTACTTGTTCAAAATATTTGGTGTAAATATAATAATATTACTTGTTCAAAATATGTGGTGCAAATGTAATAATATTACTTGTTCAAAATATGTGGTGTAAATATAATAATATATACTCGTTAGAATTATGTGGTGTAAATATAATAAATGTATACAGCACTTGTTCAGGCTTTTTGGTGTGAATAAATTAAATATACTTCTTACATTCCCACACAACAACTATTTCCCTTCTCATATCTTTAGTGATAATGTATTTATTTAGTATTTTACCTGAAACATGTACTGTATATATTATTGTTAAATGAAGCATGTTTCTTGTCGATGTACACATACATTCATAGCTGCACGCATATGATCATAGATGTGTACACATATGTATTTTATCATATGTAAATTATGTTGTTCCACTGAGTTATGGGAACGCGTATGTTGTAGAATGAGAGTAGCATTCAGTATTACTTTGTTTTATAGATATTCTAGCTGTCCATGCTGGGTCAATGGGTAAACTGGACATTTAAATTTATTGTGTAAACTGGGTAAGTGGAAGCTGTTAAACTGTTAACTAGAAAATCGCTGCTGCTTTAAGTGAGAACAGCTGCCGATTGGTTGACTCGCTAGATGTTCGCTGTGAACACTTCTTCTGACTGATTGTTTCTGTACTGCCTAAAAGGGTTCTACATTAAAGAAGTGTGGGGGCCACTGTCTACAGCACAAGTTTATTTTTTATTTTTTGTGTGGATTGTTGTGATGGCAGAGTGAGAGTGAGAGTAGGCCAAAGAGGCGACAACATATCACACACCACATGTTCACACCATCCCTAGAACCACATATTACACCACACACTCCCTTCTCTATCTCCATCCCACCACACTTGGTCAAATGTAAATTAAGACATGATATATCCTACATATGGACAGATGTAAGTTAAGAAATAATATCCAAAATTTGGACATACATATATGCACATCTCATGAAAAGAGAAGAACACAAATAAACAGGTCCCAGAAAACCTGTGAGTTAAAAATGAAATAATAAAGGAGATAAAAATTAGCTAAACATATTTTGGCCATGTGAAAAGACATAACACCCTACAGAAGACAATAATAGAAGAAAGAGTTGAAGGCAAACGTGCAAGAAGAAGACAGTGCAATAAGTGGGAAGAAAACATTTAGAGATGAACAGGAAAGAGCCAATGAAATTGAACCATCGTCAAGAGACAGAAGACATTTAGAGATGAACAGGAAAGAGCCAATGAGAGTGAACCATCGTCAAGAGACAGAAGACATTTAGAGATGAACAGGAAAGAGCCAATGAGAGTGAACCATCGTCAAGAGACAGAAGACATTTAGAGATGAACAGGAAAGAGCCAATGAGAGTGAACCATCGTCAAGAGACAGAAGACATTTAGAGATGAACAGGAAAGAGCCAATGAGAGTGAACCATCGTCAAGAGACAGAAGACATTTAGAGATGAACAGGAAAGAGCCAATGAGAGTGAACCATCGTCAAGAGACAGAAGACATTTAGAGATGAACAGGAAAGAGCCAATGAGAGTGAACCATCGTCAAGAGACAAAAGACATTTAGAGATGAACAGGAAAGAGCCAATGAGAGTGAACCATCGTCAAGAGACAGAAGACATTTAGAGATGAACAGGAAAGAGCCAATGAGAGTGAACCATCGTCAAGAGACAGAAAACATTTAGAGATGAACAGAAAAGAGCCAATGAGAGTGAACCATGAACCATCGTCAAGAGAGCCAGAAAACATTTAGAGACATAAAACATTTAGAGATGAACAGAAAAGAGCCAATGAGAGTGAACCATCGTCAAGAGACAGAAGACATTTAGAGATGAAAACAGGAAAGAGCCAATGAGAGTGAACCATCGTCAAGAGACAGAAGACATTTAGAGATGAACAGGAAAGAGCCTATGAGAGTGAACCATCGTCAAGAGACAGAAGACATTTAGAGATGAACAGGAAAGAGCCAATGAGAGTGAACCATCATCAAGAGACAGAAGACATTTAGAGATGAACAGGAAAGAGCCTATGAAAGTTAACCATCGTCAAGAGACAGAAAACATTTAGAGATGAACAGGAAAGAGCCTATGAGAGTGAACCATCGTCAAGAGACAGAAGACATTTAGAGATGAACAGGAAAGAGCCAATGAAAGTTAACCATCGTCAAGAGACAGAAGACAGAAAACATGAACCATCGTCAAGAGACAGAAAACATTTAGAGATGAACAGGAAAGAGCCTATGAGAGTGAACCATCGTCAAGAGACAGAAGACATTGGAAATCCATTGCAGCCAACCTTCAATGTGGAGATGGCAGCTGATGAGGATGTGAAGACCAGTTATTTCCCATATTTTGACAGATGTAACTAGGACAAAATACATCCTAAATCTGGATACATATAAGTTAAGATAAAATACATCCAACATTTGAAGAGATGTAAGTTAAGACTAGATGTATTCTAGTTTGAATATATATGAGAAGTTATTGGGACAAAATATATTCTACATTTGGACAGTTGTAATAGGAGTTACTATGATAAGATATACCCTACACATGCATAGATGTAAAAAAAAAAAAAAAGGGAATTATTTGGAAACGATATCTCCTTAATATGGACAAATTAAGAGGGCATAAATACATGGATCACCCGTGTGTTACCGGGGCCCGAAAGGGGAGCAAAGAATAGTAACACTGCACCCTACCACGCATGTCGTAAAAAGCGACTAAGGAGGGTATGGGCATGGGGCTGTTTACCCCATCCCGTAAAAACTTCGCACAGTGGGCTGATCACCTGCTTGCCAACCAATCTGATTACGGAAACAATGATAGATTGTTTGGTCTGTTTTTGTTCCACAAAGACGCCACTAGGCGTGGTGGAAACAGCAATAGATTGATCAATTTGTTGTTGCCCTAAGATGCCACTAGGCGTACTGGCCACACACTGCTTTGCCGGTTGGTGGCTAAGGATGGAAGAAGAAGAAGAAGACATACATGGATACAGAAACAAGATAGTTGTTTCAAGTGCTATGACACAAAAGTTTACATACAGCAAAAGCAGCAATATATACAGTATTTTTTTTCAGCTACACTTCTCGGCCACATTACAACAAACTTATTGCAGTTAGGATTTAGGTGATCATAAACAGTTTACTATCATGCGTGTATCCAATATTTTCTACATCTAAGCTAAAATCAACAATACTGCTGTATATCACAAAATACATGAGCAGTAATTTTGTGGATATGGTATTAGTAGTACAAGTAAATCTTATCTGCTGCTGGGAAAATCTTCAGAATAAAGAGTTCACTTACTCTGACTGACCTGCTCCCGTGTTCTTACATTTGGAGCAAACACAGTGTATCCACCGGCACTGAAATACAATTGGTACATGACAGTTTTTCAATCACAACATATGAAAATAATAATGTTGTGGTGAGATGGGATGTTATAAATATGTATAGGGGACTTAGTGTACTGACTGAGATCAGCTGTGAAGGTATATATATCTAATAAGAGTAGTGTATTATATATAACCTTACTTGCTGCCACATATGTATACCTCAGTCAGAATTATTCTGGAATAGTGTGATGACTACGTTGTATGTCTAGGGTATGTGTATGATGAAGTGTAAGTCATAACAACAACAGACAGATAAACAATTTAATTTATTCCACCACACTTGACAACACTGTGACACTCACATACATATAACACTCTAAAGGATATCTTAAAGGAGTCACTGATAACTTTTCAAATAACAATATGTATTCATTGCTGTTATGAATGAATATGTGTCCTGATTCAAATACAAAGGGAACCAGGAATCACAATCAATTTTACTTACAAGTTATATGTACAGAATTTATCAATATGAATATTGTAGTGACATATATTATTAAAAGTATCCTATGTGTGTCAGTTGTGTAGTAGTAATATGAGGTAATACTGGTTTTGTTTTGTTCAAGCTCTGTTGGTATTTGTCATCATGACTTCAATAGTTTGTCTTTATTGGAACTAGTATTGGAGATGTTCTCAGTTCCTGATATTAAAACAATTTACTTCCCCTCTTAAGTTTATGTTACAATGTTATTTTAAGATGGGGGTACATAATTTTGA
Organism: Oreohelix idahoensis; assembly: GCA_024509875.1. Classification (NCBI taxonomy): domain Eukaryota; kingdom Metazoa; phylum Mollusca; class Gastropoda; order Stylommatophora; family Oreohelicidae; genus Oreohelix; species Oreohelix idahoensis. The sequence continues at coordinate 81,357 of JAMPIV010012163.1, forward strand.
GCTCAGCTGGCCACATCAGCTTATCTTGCGTGATGGCGGCAGGAAAAGACTCCTCTGCTCGATTTCTCCCCTGGGCTCTGGAGACACCTCACTGATAGCTAAATGGACCAAGGAGTATGCTGTCCGACTCTGGATTCAGCAAAGCTCTGACCAGGTGCTGCTCAATACCATCAAGACCACGGTCCCACAATTCATAGAATAAACACAGATACATTGACTAGCAATGAATTCTCATGGTAGGCTATTTCCGTACGCACGGTTTTTTTAAACACGTTATAAAAAAATTTTATGAGCAGAAATGATTTCATGCTGTCAGGCATCCCCACTATTTTATTTTGGTTATAACTTGTTAATTCCTAGACTATTTGCGTAACGTTTTACATATTCTTTGTCAGCAAGCCCTAAGGAACCCAAATATACAAATTTAATAGAGCTAATATGCTGCGTTCAAAATATGCAATTCCTTCTACCTCCTGTTTCGAAGATGTGCTGTCTGGGTACTGTAATGTTTTCAAACGTAAACCCATCTAATGTTATCTTTTCTAATAAGAGTTTTTCAGGATTTAAAAACCTAACTCTGGGAAGGGTAGTGAATTTATCACTGTCCGTCCGAAAAAGTTAGTGCATGTGGCCTTACACGCGTGATAGTAGTAATTGTGTATCGCGCGACGCGTGTTTAGTGTTGCACGTGTTCGGCTTTATGCCTCTCCCTTCTCTCTATCCTTTAGTCCATCTGTCTTTAGTTACGCCGTGTATAAAATGGAATGAATGAAATATTAAAATTAGGTCATTGTTCAGCTTGCGTATCTCACTGTTTTTCCAAGAAATACAGCACACGTTTCATTGAAGAAAGCGGGTAATAATACAGTAGGCTTTTACTATCAACGTGAAGGCGTTACAATTTGCCGACGAAGTATAAAACAAGGGGGATTTCGAGTACAGTCATTGTGACAGCACTGTTCTTTACCATTCTTCTTCCTTTTATTAAATTTATTTGTTAGGCTTTGCATTTACCTTTTAATTTAGATATGTGGATTAGAATATTTCACGACACCTCCCCTCTTAAAACAGACATTATATGTCAGTCCTTTATTCTATATACACATAGAGAAATTTATTATTATTTCTGGGGTTTACGGTGATTCTCATCACACGGATGGCGGCTTAAAAAATCCGCTCCCAAATTTGTTTTTCCAGATATATACTCAATGCTAAAATTATATGGAGCCAAAAGTAAAGACAATCGGAGTAACCTGGAGTTCTCATGCCTAGCCTGTGCTAGAAACGATAAAGGTTTGTGGTCTGTTTGCAACTTAAAGGCCTTCCCATACAGATAAATATTGAATTTCTTTATTGCCCATATTACTGCAAGACATTCTTTTTCGCTAGTTGAGTAACTGATTTCAGCTTTATTCAATTTTCTGCTAGCATATGCCACTGGGCTTAATTCCCCATCCAATGCATCTGATTTCTGTAGTAGAGTTGCACCTAACCCAATATTACTTGCATCCGTCCTTACTATGAATTCTTGACTTAAGTCAGGTAATTTCAAAATGGGTTTACTTGTGAGCTTTTTCTTCAATTCTTGGTAAGTCATTTCACATTGTGGTGTCCATGTAATGCGATCTGGATGTCCTTTACGTGTCAAATCAGTTAACGGTGCACATATGGAATTAAAGTTTTTGATATACTTCTGGTAGAAACCACATAATGAGACAAAGGATCTCACGTCCTTCTTGGTTTGTGGTCTCGGGGCTTTCTGTAGTTTCTCTAAATTCTTTGGGTCAGGGGTCATGTTTCCCTGATAAACTGTGTGTCCCAAAAATTCCAATTCTTTACATCCAACGCAACATTTGGTTGGTCGGGCTGTTAAATTTGCCTCCCTAAGTCGATTAAACAGCATGTTCAGAGAGTCAATGTGTTCCTCAAATGTTTCTGTTGCTATCAGGATATCATCCATGAAATTTGTTATACATGGATTATTCAGTCTATCAGTTTCATATCATATTCCAATAGGTTTGTATGCCCTGGTCGGTCTGTTAACACCTCTGCATGATTATTTAGAACCTGTTGCACTCTCTCTTTCTGAGTTTTCGTTAAATGTGTACTGATTTTCACCTGTGCTGCTGTCTCACAGGGGTGTAATGGATACTCAAATGATGAAAGTGGTTCCTTTTTCATCTCCATGGCGATGGACAAGGTCAACAAGTGTGTCTCCTCCTGATGTTCTCTTTCCAAATATTTCTTCAGGAGGTTCACATGATAGATTTTTTCTTTCCCCTTCTTATCTATCTTATAATTTGTTCTAGATACCTTCTCTAAAACTGTATATGGACCCTGCCATCCAATTTGTAACTTATTCTGACTCCCGGGCAAAAGAAGCAGTACTTTCTCTCCCACAGCCAAATTTCTGTCTTTCGCCTTCCTGTTATAATAGGCAGCATGTTTCTTCCTGGCTTGTTTCAAATTTTCATTGGCAAGTTTCCAGCCAGTTTTTAAACGAGTGGTCAGCTCATTCACATATTGGTATGAAGATGTAATGTTTTCCTCTGCCTTTTCATCAGTCCACGTTCTTAACAAAGCTTCGAGTGGACCTTTTATTGGCCTTCCAAACAATAATGTTGCCGGGGCCATACCGGTTGAACTATGGGGTACCTCCCGATAAGCAAAGAGGGCGGCGTGCAGGTACTGGTCCCATGTATCTGGTTTTTCGTGTGCCAACTTTCTCAGGATCGACATCAATGTGCCGTTAAATCTTTCCACTTGGCCGTTCCCTTGGGGATGATACACACTACAATGGAAGTGTTTGGCCTGGAAGATCCTGAAAACTTCTTCAGTTAGTTTCCCCTTGAACTGAGAGCCATTATCAGTCAAGATTTGATTGGGAAAGCCTAACCTTGTGAAAATTGTGAGCAATGCCTCTGCCACATGTTTAGAATCAATCGATGACAGGGCTACAGCCTCTCCCCACATAGAACAAGTGTCCACCAGAGTCAGAATGTAGCTGTTCCTTCTCTTGGTTCGGGTGAGAGGTCCCACAAGATCCACGGCAACTCTCTCAAAGGGTGTTCCCACTATGGGCATTTCCCCCAGAGTTGCTGGTGCAGTCCAATGTTTAGGTGCTACTCGTTGGCACTCTGGACAGGATTTTACATATCGTTTGATATCTTCAGTTATTCCTGGCCAGAAATAGTGACAAGCTATTCGCTGTCCTGTTGCGCTGATTCCCATATGACCACTGAAGGGAATCGCATGCCCTAGTTCCAACACTTTAGTCCTATATGAAGTGGGAAGGACCAGCTGTCCGTGACCATTGGATTCAGATCCAGCCTTCCTATATATCAGTTTGTTCTTCATATAAAACTCTCCCTTGCCTGGAGGTGTATGAGATTTGGGCAACTTCTTGAAACATGGCTTGAGTGTTTTGTCCTCAGCCTGTGCCTTCCTCATCTCATCTGGGTGAGTATTTATGGGATTATCCTCCTCCTTTTTTTGACTGTGATCTGGTCTGCACTGTTGCCAATATCACAGGTCTCTTGGGATTCCCCAAGAAGACATATCTACACCCCAATATTAGAGGGTAGATTGGCTCATTTATCACTGCTGCTTTTATGATTCCTTCCACATATCGCGTTTTCACTTTTATTCGGGCGACGGGAAGTGTCATGGTAGCTACATCCTTGGTTGCAGTTTGAATCTCCACTGTTTCTGTGGTGTATTGATCGGCCTGCACCAGGTGAGAACTCACAACGGAATCGTAATCTAAACCGGTATCATATAAACACCTTATAGTGACACCATTACAGATGACATCTTCACACACTGGGGGGTGGTATGGTTCCTGTAGTTCTTCAGGTTTGACCTTCTTTTCCTTTTTCCCCGATGTCATAGCAGCACAATGAGGAGGTTTCCTTCTACAATGGTCAGTGTCATGATTGTTCATCTTACAATTTTTACACCACCTTTTTCCTTGGTTGAAAGATTTTCTTTCATCATATTTCCTTTCATCGAATTGTGGGAATTTATTTTTATTTTCATACCGTGGCCTATCAAATTGGTGCTTACCTTTATTTTGATCCTTAGGATCAAATTTATTAAAGTTCTGTGGTGCCCTAAAGTTATCCCCTTGTTTCTTTTTATTACCTGTTACCTCTGCTTGAGCTGCTTGATACCTTTCAGCAACATTTAGCAACTCACCCAGCCTCTCTGCACCTTGTTCCATGAGAAACTTTCTCAGGTCTGGAGCCATGGACTCTCTTAGCTGCTCTATAAGGACCATTTCCTTAAGATCTTGGGTTTTCCCCAGAGAAGTCCATTTCTCCAAGTATGTCTCTATTCGTGCAGAGAACTGGTGATAGGTTTCACCTGACAGTAGTTTAGCATTCCTAAATTTTTTCCTATAGAATTCTGCATTCTTTTCATATCTTAACAAAAGAGCCTGCTTTAGCATGTCATAATTTTCCTGATCACCTCTGCTCATTTTTGCAAAAACTTCATAAGCTGCCCCACGAAGTCCTTGAGATAACTTTAAGCTCCACCTTTCTCTCTCTAACCCATACGTGGTAGCTAATAGTTCATACCTATTTAGGTAGCTCTCTATATCATCGTCTTTCTCAACAAAATGATCTAAATGAAAATTCATAGCTGAGGTTGAGGCTCCTTGGCTAGCAGTGGCATCAGAGGCAAAGGGACTGGCACCATTTTCAGGAGCATGGCCCTGAAACTCAAACTCCCTTAGTCGTAACTCATGTTCCCTTTGTAATCTCTTCTCCTCCTTTTCTGCTTCCCTCTCTGCAGTCAATCTTCTTTCTTCTGCTTCCCTTTCTGCAGTCAATCTTCTTTCTTCTCTTCCCTTTCTGCAGCTAATTTCTTCTCTTCCCTTTCTGCAGCCAATCTTTTGTCTTCTCTTTCTGCCTCCAATTTCTTAGCCTCAGCCTCAATCTGCAACCTCTTAGTCTCAGCCTCAGCCTCAAATTGTAACTTCTTAATTTCCCTTTCAGCCTCTAACTTTCTTTCGGCTTCAAATCTTCTTTCTTCGCGTTCAATAAATTTGTCACATTCCGTAGTGACATAGGCAACCATAACTTGCCCATCTAATCCTAACTCTTTTGCAGTCTGAACAGCAGCAGATCGAAACTTGGCCAGGTCCGCCATTGTCTATCAGGTAAGTTTATACAATGTCTAACCAACAATTCAATCTCTAATTATATATCTAATGGACAACACAGGCACCGTGAGCTCAACCTTATTTAATTCCACCCAAGGATACCTTTTAATTCTTATATTCCCTGAAGTGAATTACCCCCACTATTTTTAATAGGTAAAGATTCAAAATCCCAAGAGCGAGACCCCAATATATGTGGTGAGATGGGATGTTATAAATATGTATAGGGGACTTAGTGTACTGACTGAGATCAGCTGTGAAGGTATATATATCTAATAAGAGTAGTGTATTATATATAACCTTACTTGCTGCCACATATGTATACCTCAGTCAGAATTATTCTGGAATAGTGTGATGACTACGTTGTATGTCTAGGGTATGTGTATGATGAAGTGTAAGTCATAACAACAACAGACAGATAAACAATTTAATTTATTCCACCACACTTGACAACACTGTGACACTCACATACATATAACACTCTAAAGGATATCTTAAAGGAGTCACTGATAACTTTTCAAATAACAATATGTATTCATTGCTGTTATGAATGAATATGTGTCCTGATTCAAATACAAAGGGAACCAGGAATCACAATCAATTTTACTTACAAGTTATATGTACAGAATTTATCAATATGAATATTGTAGTGACATATATTATTAAAAGTATCCTATGTGTGTCAGTTGTGTAGTAGTAATATGAGGTAATACTGGTTTTGTTTTGTTCAAGCTCTGTTGGTATTTGTCATCATGACTTCAATAGTTTGTCTTTATTGGAACTAGTATTGGAGATGTTCTCAGTTCCTGATATTAAAACAATTTACTTCCCCTCTTAAGTTTATGTTACAATGTTATTTTAAGATGGGGGTACATAATTTTGAGCTCAGCTGGCCACATCAGCTTATCTTGCGTGATGGCGGCAGGAAAAGACTCCTCTGCTCGATTTCTCCCCTGGGCTCTGGAGACACCTCACTGATAGCTAAATGGACCAAGGAGTATGCTGTCCGACTCTGGATTCAGCAAAGCTCTGACCAGGTGCTGCTCAATACCATCAAGACCACGGTCCCACAATTCATAGAATAAACACAGATACGTTGACTAGCAATGAATTCTGGCACAAATACTGGCACAATTCCCATCTGCTTATGTTCCAGGCTTTATTTAGCAAAAATATGAGCTGGCTTCAACGCACTGTTGCTTTATCAAGCTTATTTGAACTAGTGGTCTCGAACTAACGCTCCTAAGTGATTATATCAGCGAGTCTGGCCAATGGAGCCACGTTTCGACAAGTGTTTGAAAAAATTTTACCTTCCTACGTCTCCCCTAACAACCAAAGATAGTATTTATAGTCCGACCAATCGTGTTTAGTCTTATATTTGTTGCGCTCCTATCAATTTGGAGTTTACATGGTAGGCTATTTCCGTACGCACGGTTTTTTTAAACACGTTATAAAAAAATTTTATGAGCAGAAATGATTTCATGCTGTCAGGCATCCCCACTATTTTATTTTGGTTATAACTTGTTAATTCCTAGACTATTTGCGTAACGTTTTACATATTCTTTGTCAGCAAGCCCTAAGGAACCCAAATATACAAATTTAATAGAGCTAATATGCTGCGTTCAAAATATGCAATTGCATGTGGCCTTACACGCGTGATAGTAGTAATTGTGTATCGCGCGACGCGTGTTTAGTGTTGCACGTGTTCGGCTTTATGCCTCTCCCTTCTCTCTATCCTTTAGTCCATCTGTCTTTAGTTACGCCGTGTATAAAATGGAATGAATGAAATATTAAAATTAGGTCATTGTTCAGCTTGCGTATCTCACTGTTTTTCCAAGAAATACAGCACACATTTCATTGAAGAAAGCGGGTAATAATACAGTAGGCTTTTACTATCAACGTGAAGGCGTTACAATTTGCCGACGAAGTATAAAACAAGGGGGATTTCGAGTACAGTCATTGTGACAGTACTGTTCTTTACCATTCTTCTTCCTTTTATTAAATTTATTTGTTAGGCTTTGCATTTACCTTTTAATTTAGATATGTGGATTAGAATATTTCACGACAAATGTCTACAATAATGTCATCGCACTTTGAGAACACAACAGGAAATTAATACGTGCTTCTCGCAAAACATAAGAATGAGACAGTGGCTTAACAAATATTTCAATCACAACGTAAATAATGGCACAACAGTGTCTCAGAAAGTAGTTCAGCTACAAGAAATGTTGTCACAAAACTGCAGGCTAATGTCATCAAAGAGAACACACTTGACCTGTGACTGACTATGTAAGTTGACCTCAACTGTTGTTGGCTTCACATGTAGCTGACTGCCTGAGCTAACTGTAACTGTTGTCTGGCTTTACACGTGATTGATGAAGTGCTTCAACATCTCCTTTCTTTACTTTACTTGTGACTGAATGCTTCAGTTTACAACACTTTTACATGTCTTTAACAATCTATGTGGACAGCAAACATACAACACTTTTACATGTCTTTAACAATCTATGTGGACAGCAAACATACAACACTTTCACATGTCTTTAACAATCTATGTGGACAGCAAACATACAGCACTTTTACATGTCTTTAACAATCTATGTGGACAGCAAACATACAACACTTTTTAATGTCTTTAGCAATCTATGTGGACAGCAAACATAAAACACTTTTACATGTCTTTAACAATCTATGTGGACAGCAAACATACAACACTTTCACATGTCTTTAACAATCTATGTGGACAGCAAACATACAACACTTTTACATGTCTTTAACAATCTATGTGGACAGCAAACATACAACACTTTTACATGTCTTTAACAATCTATAAGGACAGCAAACATACAACACTTTCACATGTCTTTAACAATCTATGTGGACAGCAAACATACAACACTTTCACATGTCTTTAACAATCTATGTGGACAGCAAACATACAACACTTTTACATGTCTTTAACAATCTATGTGGACAGCAAACATACAACACTTTTACTTGTCTTTAACAATCTGTATGGAACAACAAACATACAACACTTTCACATGTCTTTAACAATCTGTATGGAACAACAAACATACAACACTTTCACATGTCTTTAACAATCTATGTGGACAGCAAACATACAACACTTTTACATGTCTTTAACAATCTATGAGGACAGAAAACATACAACACTTTTACATGTCTTTAACAATCTATGTGGACAGCAAACATACAACACTTTCACATGTCTTTAACAATCTATGTGGACAGCAAACATACAACACTTTCACATGTCTTTAACAATCTATGTGGACAGCAAACATACAACACTTTTACATGTCTTTAACAATCTATGTGGACAGCAAACATACAACACTTTTACATGTCTTTAACAATCTATAAGGACAGCAAACATACAACACTTTTACATGTCTTTAACAATCTATGTGGACAGCAAACATACAACACTTTCACATGTCTTTAACAATCTATGTGGACAGCAAACATACAACACTTTTACATGTCTTTAACAATCTATGTGGACAGCAAACATACAACACTTTTACATGTCTTTAACAATATGTATGGAACAACAAACATACAACACTTTCACATGTCTTTAACAATCTGTATGGACAGCAAACATACAACACTTTCACATGTCTTTAACAATCTATGTGGACAGCAAACATACAACACTTTCACGTCTGTAACAATCTGTATGGAACAACAAACATACAACACTTTCACGTCTGTAACAATCTGTATGGAACAACAAACATACAACACTTTCACATGTCTGTGACAATCTATGTGGACAGCAAACATACAACACTTTCACATGTCTTTAACAATCTATGTGGACAGCAAACATACAACACTTTTACATGTCTTTAACAATCTATGTGGACAGCAAACATACAACACTTTTACATGTCTTTAACAATCTATGAGGACAGTAAACATACAACACTTTTACATGTCTTTAACAATCTATGTGGACAGCAAACATACAACACTTTCACATGTCTTTAACAATCTATGTGGACAGCAAACATACAGCACTTTTACATGTCTTTAACAATCTATGTGGACAGCAAACATACAACACTTTTTAATGTCTTTAGCAATCTATGTGGACAGCAAACATAAAACACTTTTACATGTCTTTAACAATCTATGTGGACAGCAAACATACAACACTTTCACATGTCTTTAACAATCTATGTGGACAGCAAACATACAACACTTTTACATGTCTTTAACAATCTATGTGGACAGCAAACATACAACACTTTTACATGTCTTTAACAATCTATAAGGACAGCAAACATACAACACTTTCACATGTCTTTAACAATCTATGTGGACAGCAAACATACAACACTTTCACATGTCTTTAACAATCTATGTGGACAGCAAACATACAACACTTTTACATGTCTTTAACAATCTATGTGGACAGCAAACATACAACACTTTTACATGTCTTTAACAATCTGTATGGAACAAAAAACATACAACACTTTTTAATGTCTTTAGCAATCTGTATAGAACAACAAACATACAACACTTTTACATGTCTTTAACAATCTATGTGGACAGCAAACATACAACACTTTTACATGTCTTTAACAATCTATGAGGACAGAAAACATACAACACTTTTACATGTCTTTAACAATCTATGTGGACAGCAAACATACAACACTTTCACATGTCTTTAACAATCTATGTGGACAGCAAACATACAACACTTTCACATGTCTTTAACAATCTATGTGGACAGCAAACATACAACACTTTTACATGTCTTTAACAATCTATGTGGACAGCAAACATACAACACTTTTACATGTCTTTAACAATCTATAAGGACAGCAAACATACAACACTTTTACATGTCTTTAACAATCTATGTGGACAGCAAACATACAACACTTTCACATGTCTTTAACAATCTATGTGGACAGCAAACATACAACACTTTTACATGTCTTTAACAATCTATGTGGACAGCAAACATACAACACTTTTACATGTCTTTAACAATGTATGGAACATTGGAACAACAAACATACAACACTTTCACATGTCTTTAACAATCTGTATGGACAGCAAACATACAACACTTTCACATGTCTTTAACAATCTATGTGGACAGCAAACATACAACACTTTCACGTCTGTAACAATCTGTATGGAACAACAAACATACAACACTTTCACGTCTGTAACAATCTGTATGGAACAACAAACATACAACACTTTCACATGTCTTTAACAAAAACATACAACACTTTCACATGTCTTTAACAATCTATGTGGACAGCAAACATACAAACTTTTACATGTCTTTAACAATCTATGTGGACAGCAAACATACAACACTTTTACATGTCTTTAACAATCTGTATGGAACGACAAACATACAACACTTTCACATGTCTTTAACAATCTATGTGGACAGCAAACATACAACACTTTCACATGTCTTTAACAATCTATGTGGACAGCAAACATACAACACTTTCACATGTTCTATGTTTAACAATCTATCATGATGTCTGGAATAACAACAAACATACAACACTTTCACATGTCTTTAACAATCTATGTGGACAGCAAACATACAACACTTTCCCATGTCTGTAACAATCTGTATGGAACAACAAACATACAACACTTTTACATGTCTTTAACAATCTATGTGGACAGCAAACATACAACACTTTCACATGTCTGTAACAATCTGTATGGAACAACAAACATACAACACTTTTACGTGTCTTCAACAATCTATGTAAAAGGTAAAGGTAGGCCCATAGCAGATACTGCCTGAGGGGAATGAAGTGTTAGAAACTTCATTGTACTAGGTCCAGTATCGAGAGATTGGGTGACCAGTTCCCTTCCTTGCTGCCTATTCCTTCCCTAACTCAAGAGCAGAGTCAGGTCCCATTTACAGCTGGGTAGACTGCAGCATGACGCCACCATGTTTGGAACCCAGCATCTAAGCCGTGAGAGGCCAGCACTCTAACCACTCTGCCAATCGGAAGGTCAACAATCTATGTAGACATCCAACACTGTCATACATCTTCAACAACCTGTACAGACAACAGATATACAACAATTTCCCACATCTTCAACAACCTGTACAGATTTCCTACATCTTCAACAACCTGTACCGACAACAGATATATGACAATTTACAACCTGTACCGACAACAGATATACAACAATTTCCCACATCTTTAACCTGTACAGACAACAAATATACAACACGTTCCCACATCTTCAACAACCTGTACAGACAACAAATATACAACACGTTCCCACATCTTCAACAACTTGTACAGACAACACATATACAACTCTTTCATACATCTTCAACAACCTGTACAGACAAAAAATATACAACACTTTCCCACATCTTCAACAACACATAAATATCATACCTCAAGCCAAACTCAATGACTACAACAAGTAAAAAGCAGACATAGTGTGCAAAGGTCATCCTGGCCTTGAGTTCAGTCTTTGTGTTGAATTTTCGAATCCCCAAAATCCAGTCCATTTCTTTCTTTTTTTTTTTGCCTGGATGGTTTTTCTCCAGTTTGCCTCTGACTAAAAACACGTCATTTTATATATGCTCTCTCACTCCCTCTTTGTTGGTCTTTGGGGTCGTCCACATACGACATCACAACCCAGACCTCCCTTTACAAAGTTCGTCCTCCCCCACCTTTTTTTTCTATTTCAATTTTTTCGGGTAATACTGAAAAGCAACAACGTAATCAAATGTAAATTAGTTACCTGGTCAACGACATCATCATCATCACAATTAAACTCCCTAAGGTCTTCCTGTCACATGCCATCTGCTCAAGGTCTTTACATTTCTTCTTCATCCTCTATATATCTGTCTCCAGTTCTCTTCTCTGCGTATTCCCTGGTCTTCCTCTACTTCTATTACCCTGGGAATTCCAGAACAAGGACTGCCTGTTACATTTTTGTCTGCAAGTTTGCTCAATGTGTGTCCTTTCTATCTCCAGCATCTTCTTCTCATGTCTGGTTCTTCTGGCACTCGTCTGGTTCATGTTATCAGTTTCACATTAGTGATCTTGTCATACAACTATAATCCTTCTTATTTTATACAAGCACATGCATGGAGGCATATCTGGAGTCATCTTTGTATGACCAGCAGCTATGCACAATGCTACAGTATACCTACATGGAAGTGAATCTCTGTCTGTGAGGCTAATTACACCCTCATTTGCCTTTGAACTCATCCACACACTTCTAGGAATTCCCCCTGTGGTGAAACTTGTTGAGAACCCAGCATTGCACATCAAGCTTGGAAAATTCATTTGAACCCCAGGCTTAGACCTGGTTTACTGCATGCAGGAGGATCTCACTGTGGACCCAGTGATAGGCATGGGAAGCTGAGAAGTGGCTCTGTGCAGGATGTGACAATTCTTTGGAAGAGCCCAGAACCAGAGCACAGTATTGTAGCTCTGCATAGCTGGAGAGTCCTCTTGGAATGCAGGGAATGCACAGTATGCCATGTGCTTCTTACTGCTAGCTTGGGACCGGATGTGACAATCCCTTAAATGCAAGCCGGGCTGGAGAAACTGGAGCTCATGACTTCAGCTCAGCACGTTTTGGAATGGCAGAAATGCCACAGAAAAAGCCTAGATCTAGTGTAGATAATACCAAGGAGTCTTCAACTTGGTATTGGCTGTTCAAGAGCGAGAAGTTCAGCAGTCCTAGTTAAACAACAACAACAACAACAATATTTATCCCATTTATGAAAGCGTCCATGGTTAGAGCACAGGCCTTCTGCAGGAAAGGTAACGGGTTGGAAACACGTGGGCGTCACGCTACAGTCTATCAGCTGTAAATGGATACCAGACTCTGCTCTTGGGTCAGGATCCCATTTACAGCAGGAAAAGCAAAGGATGCAACTAGGGGAAGTGGTTACTTTACTCTAGACGTTTGATCTAGAGTTGTGAAGTCTCTAACAAAGTGGTTTCCAAACGGTGTCGTGTGCAGATTCAAAGACAATTAAAGATTTTAGGACATTTTCAGAAAAGTCATTTTTAAAAAATGAGCATTGAATTGTTAAGCCTCGTACAGAAATATTTGCAACACTGGTAGAAAAGATTGATCAGCTCTTCCCATTGCTGTCTACAGAAAAAACTCGACTGGGTTGTGTAAACAAGAATTTTCAGCTCTGACAAATATCAGAGACCAGAAAATAGAAAGACATCTTTGTGTTGATTAGGAGTTGAGTCTCTAACAAAGTGGTTTCCAAAAGGTGTTGTGTGCAGATTCAAAGACAATTAAGGATTTTAGGACATTTTCAGAAAAGTCATTTTTTTAATATGAGCATTGAATTGTTAAGCCTCGTACAGAAACATTTGCAACACTAGTAGAAAAGATTGATCAGCACTTCCCATCGCTGTCTACAGAAAAAACTCGACTGAGTTGTGTAAACAAGAATTTTCAGCTCTGACAAATATCAGAGACCAGAAAATAGAAAGACATCTTTGTGTTGATTAGGAGTTGAGTCTGTCTCAGATAAGACCTAACATAAATGAGATTACGCGACAAAAACAAGCTCACACCTCTCACTGAACTTGTATATTTTGTGAATAAATCATGTTTTTATGTAGCTGTACTCTCTGGATGTCTCATGACTATATTATAAAGCAGTTGTGTTCTATGATATGAATAAAGCACTGCTATGAGCTGATTTTTTTTTTTTTCTGAAGGTGAAACACCTTGTACATAATACAAAATTTGGTGTGGCGCGAGCAAATGTTCAATCCGAAAGTGCAGCACAGAGAAAAAAGTTTGGGAACCACTGCTGTAACACGTTACTCCCCTACGACAGTATCTGCTATGAGACTATCTTTTTTTACCCATTGTGGTGCTGGCTATTGCACGCCACATGCCAGAAAATAAACAAGATTTTGGTGCTGGTGAGCGCAGCACGATGATGATTTATCACTATGTGTATTTCGCACACGACGTAGACAGTTTTTGAGATAGAAACGTACAGAGCTAGTGTTTACCCTGAAGGGTTGACTTGTGTTTTCTACCAGATGGTAGATAGATGAAAAATGTTCAATGGAAAATGTCTTAAAAGACATCAAGGTGTACAGATTACAAATCAACAAAGGAATTGGGATTAGACCACTGCTGTTAGTAACCCCTATGGAAGTATTGCTAAATGTACCTATCTTTTTTGTAATACCCTTGTGAAGATGAATGCTTTTTGCTTGTGCATTAAATGTGAAATGTCAACAGAGTTCCCAAGTTGATATATATATCATTGAATGCAAATATTGAAATTCCAACTGAGGTTATTGTGGCTTCTGAACTGAGGACTTTACAATCACACTAGTGTGAAAATGAGCATAATACTCGACTGAATAGTATAAACATTAACGCCACACCCATTTGTGAAAGTCTGAAGCTTTTTGCTTGTTGTTTTCATATGTTCAGAGCTATACAATAGGACCCTTTCTACACTTTACAATCCACTACAAACGCACGCCATTTTAAATTTCTTCTCTATTCTTGATGATCTATCTCTAGTGCAGGCCAACTTCAACAGCCCTTGCAAGCTGGCACAGTACACTTACAAAGCTATATAAAATTGAGCAAAGCTGCCCATTAAGTTAACAGTATAAATTGAAAGATATTTTCCAGACACTAATAACTGACTATTAGGTTGAACAGGGTAGACCAAGATGGTGGACGAGCAGAGGCAATAACGGTCATCCGTTAAGTGCCCTCTCTCCACCCATTACTTTCTAAAATAAAAATATAAAAAAAGACATTAAAACAAACAACAACAATAAAAGTAGTAAGTAGAGTACTCTTACTAATTTCCACTTCTGTCTGGGTTGTTCTGCTGTTCCGATGTACCAGCGCCATCATTATCCTGACCAGTAGTACTGCTGTTTCTGTTGACACCTTGTCCTTGACCATAACTTTGACCTACATGCCAAGAGAATAAAATATTCAGAAAATAACTTTTTTTGTTGTTGTTTGTTTTAATGTCTTTTTTAATATTTTTATTTTAGAAAGTAATGTGTGGAGAGAGGGCACTTAACGGATGACCGTTATTGCCTCTGCTCGTCCGCCATCTTGGTAATAAAATGTGAAGAAGATCAGATATGAGGAGGAAAAAAAGACAAAATGTCAGAGAAGAGCAAAGACGGAAAAATATTATTTTTTTTTTAAGTTAGTGGTCACCTGAACTTTGATTTCTACAGTTCTTTCCTGAAAACAAAATTCACTTAAAATGTGCTGCTGTGCGGCAGTTCAGAAATAAACTGTCTAACCAGAATGACTGTGTACAAGTGGCCATACATGTGTGTACAAAATGACCTGGTTAACTGTATACATTGACCATGTTTTACTGTACATACTAACCAGGTGAACACTGTGACAGAAAGTGAGGCTGGGGATGACAAAGAGAGAACAAACAATTTTCATATTAACAGGGTTGAGCACTCGGCACATCTAATGTTATTCTAAACTTTCAAACAGTATCCTGGCATTCAAACAGTATCCTAGCATCCATACAGTACCCTTCTTCTTCTTAGATCCTTAACCACCGACCATCAAAGCAGTCAGTGGCCATCACGCCTAGTGGCGTCTTGTAGGGCAACAACAAATTGATTCCACTTTGCTCGATCGGTGGCCATCCTTCGTACAGTGCCCCAACTCTGGTTCATTCTTTACATCTCAGCCTCCACAGTCCTCCGCCAGGTTGTTTTTGGTCGGCCTCTCTTTCGTTTTCCTTCAGGGGTCCAAAGCATAGCTGTTCTTGTGATGGCATCGGGGTCTCTTTTGAGGACATGGCCAACCCAGCTCCAGCGTCTGCCAGCTATGATGGTGTGCATGTCCTCCTGCTTGCTCCGAGTAAGCAGATCTTGGTTGGTGATGGTATTCGGCCAAAAGATGCGGTGAATTTTTCTTAGGCATGTTGTGTGAAAAGAGGACAATTTCGACATTTCCTTCTCTGTAACTCTCCAGCATTCCGCACCATAGAGAAGCACAGAGAGCACACAGCTCTGATATAATTTTAATTTTGTGCTTGTGCTGTATTGAGAGGACTTCCAGATGTTGTTTAGGCTAAAAAAAGGCTGTTCTCGTGTCAGTGGCTTCCTTTCGGCTTTCACCACTGACAGTCATATGAGCCTCAGACTCCGGATGTCCATCCCGCAGCAAAGTTTGTTCATTCGTTGTTGTTTCTGTAACTTCGATCTTTTTTTACATAGACAGGGGTGTCAGCCCTATGCTAAAACCCCCAACCTGGAGGACCAGGGTGTCTACTTTGTCTGAACCCTGCCCGCGCAAACCTGTCCAGCTTGGTAGAACCTTCCAGGAGTAAAACTCCCGCTGACATAGCTGTGGGGGTAATCAGGGTACGCAAGCCGCCATACCTCGACAAGGTATTGACATCGGTAATCTAGCATCTATACAGTACCCTAGCATCCATATAAAATCCTAGAATTCATACAGTATTCTGACATTCATACTGCATCCTAGCATTCCTACAGTAACCTAGTATTCATACAGCATCCTAGCATCTATACAGTATCCTGGCACTCATATCTTCTTCTTCTTGAATTCTTAGCCCCTGACTGACAAAGCAGTCATTGGCCATCACGCCTAGTGGCATCTTGTAGGGCAGCAACAAACTGTCCCCATTTTGCTTGGTCGGTGGCCATCCTTCGTGCCGTGCCCCAACTCTGGTTCATGCTTTGCATCTCATCCTCCACTGTTCTCTACCAAGTTGTCTTTGGTCTGCCTCTCTTTCGCCTTCCTTCTGGGGTCCATAGCATAGCAGTTCTGGTGATGGTGTCAGGGTCCCTTCTGAGGACATGGCCAACCCAGTTCCAGCGTCTGCCTGCAATGATGGTGTGCATGCCTTTTAGACTGCATTGTGTAAGCAGTTCTTGGTTGGAGATGGTCTTCAGCCAATACATTCGAAGAATTTTTAGCATTCATATAGTATCCTCATACTACTCATACAGTAGTATCCTAGCAATCAAACATGTAGTTGAAACATAAAAAAATTAATCTGTACATCATCATCATGATGTCATGAGTCCCCTTCAGCTCCCTGAGGATCACATATCATCAACAAGTCCAGGTCAAGAATTTATGTCCTGTGCCATTCGCTCAAGGTCTTACATCTTCTTAATGGTTTCAAGCCTGTCTACAATTCCTTTCTCCATGTACTTTTAGATATCCTTCTATTTCTCTTGCCATTGGGGTTCACAAACAAGGGCTGCCTTGTAATGCTATCAAATGGTTTTCTCAATGGTGTCCTATCCAGTGCTAGAATCTTCCTCTTGTACTTGTTCAACTGGTATTTAATTCTTTCCATCAATTCAACATGGCTGACATTTTCATATTATTTTAATGCTTCCATTTTGTGCAAACAACCGTTAATGACAGTCGTGAACAAATAATTGTTCTTTATGTTTCAGAGGCTTACAATAGGACTGCTTTGTCATTATTTTATGAAATTAAATAAAAAAAACGAGTGAAGCAAGACAACTTTGTTAAAGCAAACCCACCTCAAAACAAATGTACACGCTGACTAATTTTTTTCTGCATCTTTGTAAAGACAACAAATATGAAAAATAGAAAAAAATATCACAAAGTCTCAGTCTAACAAATCAATTAATGCAAAATCATTATAAAAGTGTGGTCAAAGTCCGGGCGACGGCATTTGAGGATTTTTCGTCGAGCGGGATTTGGACTGGATTAACTCGAGACCTGGCGAGGACATTTGAAGGAGTGTCGTCGACCAGGGACTGGCGGCTCCTGAGCCGACCCAGCTGCAATGGGTACCTCCGAAATCGGCGAGTATTTGCCTGAATGGCGAGGGACACCTGTCTCTGTACAAGAAATAAAAGGGATACTCACGTAAAATCAATGTCAGGTTAGACATAAAATAATAACCTGAGATTTCGCCTCGAGTACTAGCGGGCGAACGAAAAAAAAAAAAAAAAAAAAAAAAAAAAAAAAAAAAAAAAAAAAAAAATAGAAAAAAATATCACAAAGTCTCAGTCTAACAAATCAATTAATGCAAAATCATTATAAAAGTATGTGTGTTAAGTCCTTTTTCGCGTGGGAGTTAAGTGTTAGGGATTCTCAAGTGCGGGTCTAGTCTTTTATAGACACACTTGTGAACACATCTAAAGTTATGAGATGTGTAATTATTTGCGTGCCTTCGTGTACTATATTTGAACAAAATAGCGCAACTGGGTATGTTTTCTTTTAAAAGAAAAAGTTTAAATAGACACGAAAAGTGAACCACGAAGTTGGGGAGACAAATAGGTGAGCTGAGAAAATAGCGTGAGCTGATCTCACATGTTAATCCTTTAGTCCCTGCTTCAGTGAAAATGTTACTGGGTTGAAATGAGAAAAACTGGAGATTATACAGCGAGAGGGGGGAGAGCAATAGAGGGAAAAGAAAAGAGTGAGAGATCGAACAATGTGGGTTGACCGTCAGGAGTTTTCAGGGGGAAAACTATAATCTCTCGACAAACAGTATCTGGCAGGGCTTCGGCATGGCTGGTTATGGCGTGCCGCTAGTGTGTCCAGGGCTTTTTGCTGAGCATTGTATGGATGGTAACACATGGTACCTTCATGGAAGACATCCTATATATTATTCAAATCTTCGTAATGAAAAAACACTAGGAATATAAGAACTCGTCACCGTAGAGCTTCCACTATCCTTGAGATGACTGCAGTTAGTGAGTCTGGTCAAATTCGATATGGATTATTTGTATCAACGTACATATGTCTGCCATTATAACCTTTGATGATTTACTGTCTATGACGTCGATGTTCCTGTCTTCAATAAACTGTGATTGATGTGCTACATGGTTCGAGCTTACTTGTCTTACCAGTTGGTCCACCTTATGACCCTGACATTACTGTTGTGTTGGTTGCATCACGTTATACAAATCTAACAGACCCTAGACCTTCGTTCAATTATAAAAACACTGTCGGCCACTACCAGTAAGCCCGACATTTCTGACATCAACATTGTCAGCTGTGCCAGTCAGCAGCACCAACACACAGCACCCCAAACAACATCGGTAACAATGTGTGTGTATATATATATATATATATATATATATATATATATATATATATATATATATCTTACTCTGAGCTACCAAGAGGACATGTACACCACCATATCTGGCAGACGCTGGAGTTGGGTTGGCCATATCCTCAGAAGAGACCCTGATGCCATCACAAGAACAGCTATGATATGGACCCCTGAAGGAAAGCAAAAGAGAGGCCAACCAAAAACAACTTTGCGGAGAACTGTGGAGGCTGAGATGCAAAGAATGAACCAGAGCTGGGGCACTGCACAAAGGATGGACGCCGACTGAGCAAAGTGGAAGCAGTTTGTTGCTGCCCTACAAGACGCTACCAAGTGTAATGGCCACTGACTGTATTGACAGTCAGTAGCTAAGGATCAAAGAAGAAGAAGAAAGAAGATATATACAGTACTTTGCAAAAAAAATGGTAGTCATATTTTCGCAACGCAGCACACTCACAGAAGCAAATAATAATAAAAACTGTATGTCCAGAGGAAGATTGGTATCTCCCCTATCTATTAACAGTGGTTTCAGTACAATATAATGTTGCCTTCTCCAGCAAGGCAAGCCTGGATGCAGCGAGGCATACTTCCCACAAATGTTTGTAGGTAATTGAGAGTCAGACTGTCCCAGTATTTTTCAGCTACCTTCTTCAATTGTTCAACGTCTCTGAGTCCACTCTTTTTTAAATGATTCTTGAGTAGTGCCCAAACGTTTTCAATTGGGTTTTGATCGGGACTGTTGCTGGGCCACTTCAGCACTATCACATTCTTCTCTTGCAGCCATGCTTTGGGGGAATGAGCTGTATGATTTGGGTCATTGTCATGTTGAAATGTGCACCCATCGGGGTACATGACCTGCATAAATGGCAGAAGGTGTCCCTCTAGTATGTCGATGTACCTTTCTTTCGTGATAATTCCTGTGAAAACACACAGTGGGGTGGCACCTCTTGCTGACACCCCTCCCCAAAGATGGAATTTCTAGGTATGTTTCGGTCGCTGGTACACAGGCGTTACAGAGCCTTTCGTCCAAATATTTATTTGAGCAGGATAAGACCAAAGAGAACATTCATCTGAAAAAATCACATTGTCCCATGACAAATTTTGGTGTTCGTGGCACCAGTTCAAGCGCATCTGTTTGCGAGTCTCTGTGAGCAATGGTGATGAAATTACCCGCTTTTTTGTGTAATTCATCCTGTGTAGCTCCCAGTTGACAATAGCGTTAGATACCTCTGGGCTTCCCAACTCGATCATGCGCTGCCGTATGTTTTCTACACTCTTCATTGGCCCAGCCCGAACGATTTGGGCGAGACACCGATGGTCCTTTGTGACCAAAATTCGTGTCCTCCCACTACCTTCTTTTCGCTCGATTCCATTACCTGCTTTTAATTTACTCACAACTCTGTAGACAGTCCGCTCAGGAATGTTCAAGGTTTTAGAAATGTTGGAACATGTTTGATTTCCTTCATTCAAAAGCTGTGAAATTAACATAGACTTTGAATCCATTTTCTGCCACTAGCATTAGAAATTGTCGTCTGCTCTTATATCAAGGGACGTTACTCTACGCTAATTTTTTTTTTACTTTTGGTAGTGTTTGCTCACTTAAGTGGAGTGCAAATTTGGGGCAGAACATGCATATTTAATTAGATTTCAGCTTATTTAACTGAGCAATATGACTGCCATTTTTTTTGCAAAGTACTGTATATATCGTATATATATATATGGAACAGATGGTAATGAGTATGCTTTTTTTGAAAATGTTCATTATATACACGGACAGATAAGAGAATATTCTTTTAAAAACTGATTGCAGGGATAAATAAAAACAACAACAGGACACAGCTCATACAGGCTGAAGTGTACTTTCTTAAAGATTTCGAGAGAGCTGTTAGACTGAACATTTTGAGATACAGTGCTGGGATAGGGAGTATGAAGTAGAAGTGAGGCAGAAATATACTCAGTGAGTGTGAAGTAGAAGTGAGGCAGAAATATACTCAGATAGTGAGTATGAAGTAGAAGTGAGGCAGAAATATACTCAGATAGTGAGTATGAAGTAGAAATGAGGCAGAAATATACTCAGATAGTGAATGTGAAGTAGAAGTGAGGCAGAAATATACTCAGAAAGTTAATGTGAAGTAGAAGTGAGGCAGAAATATACTCAGATAGTCAGTTTGAAGTAGAAGTGAGGCAGAAATATACTCAGATAGTGAGTGTGAAGTAGAAGTGAGGCAGAAATATACTCAGATAGTGAGTGTGAAGTAGAAGTGAGGCAGAAATATACTCAGATAGTAGGTGTGAAGTAGAAGTGAGGCAGAAATATACTCAGATAGTGAGTGTGAAATAGAAGTGAGGCAGAAATATTCTCAGATAGTAGGTGTGAAGTAGAACTGAGGCAGAAATATACTCAAGATATTGAGTGTGAAGTAGAAGTGAGGCAGAAATATACTCAGATAGTAGGTGTGAGTCGGCGTCTGTGGCCTAATGGATATGAACACAGTTTCATAATCCAGATATACCTGGTTTGAAACCTGCTGCAGGCGGTTTGGTAGCAGATCGCTTTGTGTGGATTTTTAACAATGGTATAAGCGCCGTACCGTTCAGAAAGCAATGGCAAACTACTGAACGTAAAAATTGCCTAGAAAAATCACAAAACAGCCAATAAAAGCTGGGGTTGATTGCCACGTCCTGTAAAGGATAAGCAACTAACTTTTTAGTAGGTGTGAAGTAGAAGTGAGGCAGAAATATACTCAGATAGTAGGTGTGAAGTAGAAGTGAGGCAGAAATATACTCAAGATATTGAGTGTGAAGTAGAAGTGAGGCAGAAATATACTCAAGATATTGAGTGTGAAGTAGATGTGAGGCAGAAATATACTTAAGATAGCGAGTGTGAAGTAGAAGTGAGGCAGAAATATACTCAAGACAGCGAGTGTGAAGTAGAAGTGAGGCAGAACTTTACTCAAGATAGTGAGTGTGAAGTAGAAGTGAGGCAAAAATATACTAAAGATAGTGAGTGTGAAGTAGAAGTGAGGCAGAAATATACTCAGATAGTGAGAAGTAGAAGTGAGGCAGAAATATACTCAGATAGTGAGTGTGAAGTAGAAGTGAGGCAGAAATATACTCAGATAGTGAGTGTGAAGTAGAAGTGAGGCAGAAATATACTCAGATAGTGAGTGTGAAGTAGAAGTGAGGCAGAAATATACTCAGATAGTGAGTGTGAAATAAAGGAGAGACAGAAATATACTCAGATAATAATAGTAGCCCCTTCAGTCTAAACTGACTATGGGAGTGCGCCACTGAGGTGACAGCCCTCAGCTGCTTATTTTCCCGGTGTTCCTTTCGATGTTTTCTCCTGTCTTCTGCTTGCCGTGAGAGCTTCTTTTCGCCCAATCTGAGGTGGCGCCACAGAGAGCATCGCCACTCGGTGCTTCACCCTCCCACATTGCTGGATTTATGTCCAGTGCCCTCATGCCTCTCTTGCACACATCTTTGAGCCTCAGGTGCGGTCTGCCAACTATTCCTCTCCAGGACGCAAGCTTGGGCTTATATGGAGATCAAGCTGTTGCCCAAGCAGCATGTTCCCCCTCTCCACGCAGCCGGTAGGTCCAAAGGAATGGCAGTAGCTGATACAGTTTGGTACCAGCCATGTTGCAGGAGTTGCCAAAATAATGTCGAATCAACATTAGACTGCCTTAGGGACTCCAGATTTATCCTCTGGGTTTACTCCAGAAGCTTTTCCCATAAATGGATGTTCCTGAAAGGCAGCTGTTGTTTGGATTCAGAGTTTTACCTGCTCCTAGATAGGCTACCAACCAAAGATCATCAGTCCTATCTGCCTGAAGCTGCTGGTTTTAAGACGCCAGTGACTCGCCTTCGCCCTTTTCCAATCAGTGGAAATAGTTCCGCTGGGCTCAAATTGAGCCACACATGAATGCCGAGAGCCGGGCTTGGTTGCCAGAGGCTATTTGAGGCGTATGCTGTTGAAGAATTTATCTGCAGTGAAAGCTTATCCTCACTACAACTCCCAGCTATGACAATCTTTGGAACCCGAAGTCGGATATTGAGTGTGAAATAAAGTAGAGACAGAAATATAATGGGGTAATGAGTGTGAAGTAAAGGAGATACAGAAATATACTCGAATAGTGAGTGTGAAGTAAAGGACAGTATTGAGAGTATTTTTGCACACCATATAGATCGATTTCTTTTGAGATCACATGCTGCACAAAAAGACACGATTGAGTTTGAATTGTATGCGTATCAGCGCAAATTTGTATTAGTAACATGAGGATTGTGTTTACAAAGTGTTGAGAAGACGGCTATGTCTGAAGTTTCAGGATCGTATGAATGGATTTATAGCATCCTGTATCTGGATTAGTGTAATATGTCCCAATGGACTGATACTAGGAATCATATATAGTCATAGCAAGATGGAAATGATTTATGAAAAAAATATAAGTAACTTGAACAAAGATTATAAATAGGTAAACGCCGTCTGGACTTTATAATATTGGAGGCATTTGTATGGAAATGGAATTTATGTTATGAATATGACTATGTTTGACTCATGGAGGATCATTACAAATCAAAGGAGATGTTAGTGTATAAGTGCATTAAAGAAATATTATTTCAAATGATGCGCGCATCTATGAGGACTATGATATTCGTTTGATATTGACGTTGGCCTTTCTAGCTGTTCTTATTACATACCTCTAACCTCAGGACGTGAAATATCTCCCCCTTAGCAGAGATTATCGTATCAGACAGGCAGAAATATACTCGGATAGTGAGTGTGAAGTAAAGGAGAGACAGAAATATACTCAAATAGTGAGTGTGAAGTAAAGGAGGGACAGAAATATACTCGGATTGCGAGTGTGAAGTAATGGCATACCTGTCAACTTGTACGTTTTTGCCATACAATGTATGTTTTTTGGATAATTTTAGCAGAGTACGTCCATACAAGGGTTGTTGTACTCGATTTTCTCGAGAAAAAAAAAATCTAAAAATGTATTTTATTATTTTTAAAAACAAAAAAATTTATTTTTATTTTCCAACCCAAGTTTTTTTTAAATCAGAAAATATTATTTACCCCAGGTTTTTTTTTTTTTTATTCTGGAATTTCTCGGCGTCTGTTTTTAAAATGAGGTCTCTCTCAGCAACCAATCAAATCCTTTTATACCCAACAATTCAGCAGTAACTTTGAATTCGGCCTCAAACATATTGGGCTTTCAGCATGACATGACGTATTTTTAAAGTTATCTGTTATCAACCACGCTTGCGACCACCCCTAGACGCTATTTTTAAAAAAGCTAAGTACTTGATATTGTACTTATAACTTGGTTAAATATTGCTGTTGTTTTGCTTTGTTGCGTTTTAATCGCTGTCTTAATCTTTCCAGTTATATCTTGCCCTTGAATATATTTCCGATAAATTAATGTCATAATATTCTGTGTACATAACTTAGAAAAAAAAGTTCTTTTGCGTAAACTTTTCTGTTTCTAGAGTAAATCCATACAGTAGGCCTACTTTATCC
The DNA here is from genome assembly GCA_024509875.1 of Oreohelix idahoensis. Classification (NCBI taxonomy): domain Eukaryota; kingdom Metazoa; phylum Mollusca; class Gastropoda; order Stylommatophora; family Oreohelicidae; genus Oreohelix; species Oreohelix idahoensis. Next base: position 106,173 of record JAMPIV010012163.1, read on the forward strand.
CAGCGGTCAAGATTCGCTGCTTTATTTTTCAATAAAGTGGCAATCTATTATCACTAGTCTACCAACATTTTAATAATAACTTTGTAAAGTTTTGGTAGCACGTTTTTTTCTTCCTAGATTCGATATTCTGTTCTTAATTTGGTTAAATATTTTTTGCTGTTAGCTGTTTGCTTTGCTTCGTTGTATTTTTTAATAGTTCTCTAAATCTTTCCAGTTATATTTGACCTGTTAAATATTTCCAATAAATGAATGTCATAATATTCTGTGTAGGTCCTACATAACTAGAAAAAAAAAGTTTGTTCGCTTAAACTTTTCTGTTTCTAGAGTAAATCCATACAGTAAATTGGTTAAATTAGCCAGCAAAGTCGATTACGTGGGGGCATGTGTGCGATTATCGTATGTTATTACTGGGTTTTTTTTTTTTAAAATGAATTAATTCATTTTTATTATTAAATTAGCATGGTCAGGGTGTTTGTGCACGTTATTACGCATGAAAATCTGTAAATACGATTTTCCTTTTTTTTTTCCGTGATCGAAATGGTGAGAAATGTGTACTTTTTGGTGGAATAAAGCACAGTGGCACAAGTTCTTCGATGCTATTGAAATACGACGTTAGTGTCAGAATTATAGTTAGGGTACAGGGTTAGGTTTATGATTCCTAAACCTAACCCTTTACATCCCCGACCCAATCCTTTTTTTTACTGCATCTCTAAATTTGGTTTATTATTTGTTTGGAATGGCCTAAAAAAAGAATTCAGAAAAACGAAAGTTCGTAGATAGGCTCAGAGGTCGTGGTAGTAGTCACAGTATTTTATGCAACGGATGAAATCCTTAATTTAAAACTAGCATAATAATGATCGTTTTGTCATTGCAATAATGGTAGGGCAGTGCATTCTCACAGCACATCAATTTACAACTACTAGGATGAATCGCTTCACCCAAGCATGCAAGGACTTTGGCCTCACAATAAGTCTAAAGAAAACAAATGTGGCGAGTCAGGATGCGGGTGCTGCACCAGTTATCACTATCAATAACTATGAATTGGTAGTGGTGCACCACTTCACATACCTGGGGTCTACCATCAATGACAAACTCTCACTGGACACAGAAATTGACAGCCGCATTGGCAAAGCTGCCTTTGCCCGCCTCACATCGCGTGTTTGGGGAAACTCCAAACTCACAATGAAGACCAAGGCTGCGGTATATAACGCCTGCATCACCAGCACTCTCCTATATGGCAGCGAGACTTGGACAACCTATGCTAAGCAAGAAAGAAGGCTCAATACCTTCCATTTACGGAGTCTACGCCACATCCTCGGCATCTCGTGGAAAGATAAAGCGACAAATGTCGAGGTGTTGTCACGTGCTGGCCTTCAAAGCATGTATACACTGCTCAGACAGCGCAGACTACGCTGGCTTGGCCATGTCCACCGCATGGAAGATGGTCGCATCCCGAAAGATATCTACTACAGGCAACTAGCAGATGGCAAAAGAACAGTTGGGCGACCACAGCTGAGGTTCGAAGATGTGTGCAAGAGAGATATGAGGGCACTGGACATAAATCCAGCAACGTGGGAGGATGAAGCTGCTGATCGCACCAATTGGCGATGCTATTTACGGCGCCACCTCAGATTGGGCGAAAAGAAGCTCACACAACAAGCCGAAGAGAGGAGAAAATGTCAAAAGGAGCACCAGGAAAATAAGTAGCTGAGGGCTGTCACCTCAGGGCGCATTCCCATAGTCAGTTATGACTGAAGGGGCTATTATTAGAAGATACATACACACCACTGTTATAATCTGACTTCTGTTATAAAGTTACTGATTGTCTGGTGCATTTTACAAAACTAACACAAACATCACCATATTATGAAGGCTGTGATAACTTTAAGGGATATAACACCCAGTTTAATTGATTGTCACTTGCAGTATTTCTAATAAGAACAGCATGAGACTTTATTAGTTTGTTTTATATCACATTATTTCAAATGTTAAATTAATTAGTACATGCCATTCGTCTTTTTAAAACTGTATCGCCTTTAATATATTTTTGTAAGGTTTTTGCGGTGTGTGTAAGGTTTTTACTGGTCCGGCGTACAGGTTTGTATCTCGGAAGGTTATTAAACGGTGAGGCAGAAATATACTCGGCTAGTCAGTATGAGGTAAAGGAGAAGCAGAAATATACTCAGATAGTGAATGTGAAGTAGAAGGGAGGCAGGAAAGTACTGATATAGTATCAGAGCGTTTTTGAATATAACTCATCAGCCATAACATGTCATTGGGACAAACAATTCGTATTTGTTGTTAAATAATTTCATCTGCAATTTACCTGTGTGTCTTTATAACATCATTTACACACATTAGGCCTACATTTCATAAGTTTCTTTCGCGGAATTATACGCACCTTGATTACTCATCTTTGCGCCGCGAGCTTTTGTAGGTCTACCCTTAGTGCCAGCAATATTCGAGCTAGAGGCTCCTACGGGCTGATCTATTTGGTCCCGATGGCTGTCAGAGTTTGCCCTTGCTGCACCTCTGGTTTTTGTTTGACAAAATGGGCGGGATGTATATGTTCTGCTCATTCTCAAAATTGAAACTGAAACCTATAGGCTATTTGTAATCGTTTCTTGATACTGTAACTAGGTCTACTTGTAACTGTTTACGCGTGAAACTGTGTTGGACTTTAAATTTTCCTTGCATATTAATCACAAAACAAACTTAGTTTTACATGAGCAAATACATTCAAGCATGATAAAATAAATAATTCAATACAAAATAAAATAATATAACATGTTTAAAGTAATTATTACGCCCTAAATATAGGCCTATTTAGTTTTTTCTATTAAAATTAATTTGCTTCTGAATAGTTTGTTTTGTATTTTAACATTTTTAAAATTAAGAAATAATGAGTACAGAAGCGCGTCACTAAATAGGCATTAGTATAGATAATTTCATGTGCCTGTATTTCTGAGAATCGCAATTGTAAAAAATCCGATCGACTCTCAAATTTAATGAAGAGGGGAAACCCCTTGGACTATCGAAACCGATGGCCTTAGCGCTGTTTCTGTGCCTCATTAATAATGATAGGAGTGTTTAACTGAGAATATTCTACAAATCTCAACTGTCACACAGGAATAGAGGCGGCTGTTAGTGATCAGGTAGCCTATTATCTATGTCACTGTCTTTGACTTGGGGACCAACAGGAACGTACTTTAGCGCTCAGAAGGAATAGACTTCGGGGTAATCTCCTATTACTCGTGGGTTTTTGCTCCGCAGTGAATATGTGTAGTTATGTCTTATTTCGTAGCAGTTAGGTTTAGGATTAGGGTTAACTAACCCTAATACTAACCCTAACTGCTACGAAACAAGACATAACTACACATATTCACTGCGGAGCAAAAACCCACGAGTAATAGGAAATTACCGACTTCGGTCTGTTTTCTTCTCCACCACATTAAAAGAAAAAAGAGATAGGGCCTAATAAAATTGTCAGGTTTTTTTTTTTTAACTTCCAGTCACTCACATAGGCTATATGTTGTTCGACTGTATCTTACAAAACGGGGGGGTTGTTAGGTTTTGAAGACGTATGAAGTAAAACAAAACGTGAATGGTCAAAATAGAGTGGTAGCCCTAGCAAGCTGCCCCCCTCCCCAATGATCAGCATTCAAATAAAATCTTTTTGACATTATTCTGTCATCCACTTAATACCCATTACCTCACCAAGGAGCATAGGCCCTCAACAAACACATACCATGTCCTCCTGTCGCATGCCATCAGCTCAATTTCTTTCTGTGTCTTCCTCATCATTTTCATTTATGTCTCTAGTTCTCTTCTCTATGTGTTTTTGGTTTACTTCAGCCTCTCTTTCCCTGGGGATTCCAAAACATGGACTACCTTGTTGTGCTATCAACAGGTTTCCATTGTGTGTCCTATCCATCATCAGCATCGTCTTCTCATCTCTTGTTCCACTGACATTACTATGTTACAAAACATATTGTAAAATTTAATGACTGATTCTTTATATTTAGATTCCTTTGTTTACAATAATCTGCCTTCACTGGTGCCTATACCTTGAAGGGGTAAGGTGGCTTGAGTACCCTGACAACCCCCAGTGCTATTCCAGCAGGAGTTTTACTCCTGGCAAGTTCTACCAAGCAGGGCAGATCTGCGCAGGCAGGGTTCAGACTAAAGCTGGCACCCTGGTCCACCAGGTTGGGGTTTTAGCACAGGGTCGACACCTCTGTTTATGTGAAAAAAAAATTAGTTACAGAAGCAGCAACAAATAAAAAAAGCTTTGATGCAGCACAGACATCCGGAATCTGAGTCTCGCATGACTGACAGTGGTGAAAGCTGAAAAAAAGTCATTGCCGTGAAAATGGATGCCCTGATCGCAAAACTCGAAACCAGAATTGGATTCTGGGCCATCAGAACTATGAATGAGGCAGATCACAACAGAAATGAGAAACTACAGATTACAAATCCCTGGAATAAAAGAGAGCAGATGGACATGAACAGGGAGAATTAAAACAGCAACATAAAAAATAGTACTTTACTCTGGAAGAGATGATGGACAGCACAATTAAGGCATAGATATTTTCCTAAAGAAAGGAATAGAAAGGTCATTACTGGAATAGAAAACCATCAACAACAGGCTGATAAGAATAAGACTGAGAGGGAGATTCACCAACACCACAATAATACAATGCTATGCAACAACAAATGACAGCAATGAAGAGGTTAAGGATGAATTCTGTCGACAGCTACAAGAGGAAATGGAAGCTGCATCCAGATATGATCTTATCACAGTAATGGGTGACCTCAATGCAAAAGTTGGAATTCCTATCAATAATTTGCAATGAAAACTTTTTATAATTTTATCCCCTTGGCCAGCCAACTGTGTAAAGCTGAATTCCCTACAAGTTAAGTCCACAAAAGATGCAGTCAAACTATAATCTAACACATAAGTTACAAGAAGTAACAATACCTGAAGTTAACATTAAACATGAGACAAGAGGCATACTTTTTAAGTATACAATGCTCAGTTTTGTATATTTACTAAAACTAGTGGGACTAATAGATCATTGGGTTTAGTATAGAAAACAACAGCTGAATCACAGTTTACTGTGTGGGTAGTCACCTTGCGGCAACCAAGGTTAAGGTTTGTGGCATTGTTTCTGTCTAACCCTATATCGTAACACTAAACAAGTAACTTTATTCTCTTAAAATAAACACTTAATAACACTCTAAATTACTACACTACCACTTATCTTAACCATAACCCAAATCCTGTTTGCAACAAGATTACAACAGCATGGTCAGCTGCACGATAAACTGTGATGCTTACTTACTTACTTAGTCGTTCCCCTTCTACCGTGAGGTGTAGAGGTTTGGAAGAGAGAGCGCCAGACTATCCTATCGGCTGTCTTCCTCCTGGCCTGGTTCCATTCTAGTCCTCGATCCTTCAAAGATTGTCTAATGTTGTCCTCCCAGCGGACTCTGGGTCGTCCTCGGGGTCTGGATCCTTGGCTCTTTGTTTCCCATGCTTGTCGTGGTATCCGATCTTCTCCCATTCTGCAGACATGGCCAAACCATCTTAATTGGGACTGTTCTACTTGGGTCTGCAGGGGGTAGGATTTAAGGCCTTGACGTATCGTCTGGTTGCGGACCATGTCTCTTCTTGTTACTTCAACCACCTTCCTCAGATACCTCATTTCTGAGGTTTGGATCTGGCTTTTATGGGTTGTAGTCATTGCCCATGACTCGCATCCATATGTCAAGACTGGAACATAGGTGGAGCGGTATACAGCCATCTTCGTTTTCTTACCAACCTCTCTCTTGCTGAGGAATCCTCGATTTATGGCCTGAAAAAGTCTCCCAGCTGCTGCTTTTCGAGTGGCCAATTCTTCTTTGATGCCTCCCTTTCGGTCTATAATAGCTCCGAGGTATTTAAAGTGGTCGACCTGCTCCAGGACCTGTTCTCCCAGCTTAATCTGATGTTTTCTTTCTTCTCGTGATATCACCATGGATTTTGTGATGCATCCAAAATAAATTATGCCCCCTTTTTTTTAAGAGAGCTTACCAAAGTAAATCTGTTTCAATGTAATATTTATTTTCCCAAAATGCATTTTTAATACAACTATACGTGTCACATGACTTACGTCATTTGTATGACAAAAAAGGTATAGGTAGTCCCATAGCAGATACTGCCGTAGGGGAGTAAAGTGTTATAGACTTCACTTTACTAGGTTCAGCTTCAAGAAGTGGGGTGACCAGATCCCTTCCTCGCTGCCTTTGCCTTCCATGATTCAAGAGCAGAGTCAGGTATCCATTTACAACTGGGTAGACTGGAGCATGATGTCACCATGATTCAAACCTGGTTCTTTGGTGTGAGAGGCCGGCGCTCTTACCACTCTGCGAATTAGGCACTTATCGTTCGTATACAGTCCATTTTTTTTTTTTTACTCAAAATGTGAAGGGAAGAATATTCTTCATTGTGACAACGACATTGTGACACATCCTGGAAAATAAATATTATTATAACAAAAAATAACGCCTTCATGCCACAGGTATGCTATATTGATATAGGAGCTGATAGAAATTTTAATGTCATAGAAGTTGAATTTCCACACCATTTATTTTATAGAAGAGTTACAAAATCTTGTATCAGAAGTTGGATCTGTGTTCACCTGTTTGACCTGGTCAGAATATCTAAAGCAAAATGTAAAATGGGCAACAACAACAACAATTTTTCTGAGGCTGCCAAAAAAAGGTCTCAGACAAGAAAGTGGATTTATTGCTGTTAGAAATGAAATGTTGGACTGTAAATGTATATGCAAAAGCTCCTCTAAACTTACTTACTTGTTCCTCTTCTACTGTGAGGTGTAGAAGTTTGGAAGAGAGAGCACCATACTATTGGCTGTCTTTCTCCTGGCCTGGTTCCATTCTAGTCCTCGTTCCTCCAGAGATTGTCTAATGTTGTCCTCCCAGCGGACTCTGGGTCATCCTGGAGGTCTGGATCTCTGGCTTTTAGCCTCCCATACCTGCAGTGGCAGGCTATCTTCTCCCATTCTGCAGATATGGCCAAACCATCTTAGTTGGGACTGTTCTACTTGGGTCTATAGGGGTTGGGTTCTTAGGCCTTGACGTAACGTCTGGTTGTGGACCATGTCTCTTCTTGTTACTTCAACCACCTTTCTCAGATACCTCATTTCTGAGGTTCGGATTCTCTGAGCTTGAGTAAGACAAATAGTGCTTTATTTCTCATGAAAAGCAGAAGACTGTGTGTTGCCTTATAGACCTTCTGTAGTTTAGAATGTTAAGTTACAGAAGTGTTAAAACTTTTGACAGATATTGATTGCTGTCCTTCTACAGTAGTGTTCCATCTGCATATGAATAAAATGTGTTGAATTAGTTATTTTTGAGTGGCTAATCACATGCAGCTTGTTAAAATTGATTTTTTTTTTTTTGTTCACAGAAATGCTGGAGGACTTGCTGAGTGGACTGGAGAAAACCCGCTTCATCCTTGTGACAGGTTTAAATCCTTATAATATAATTTCAGTAAAAAAAATTAATTTGATCTAGTGAAAGTGTAGATTAGATAGAGGGAGTAGTTATTTGCAAATGTTGCCTAAATTCATTGTAGAGAAAGTAATTAATCCAAATGTAATCTGAGTAGAAAAAAGAATTTCATCCAGATGTAGTCTTGAGTAGAGCAGTAATTCACCTAATTGTAGTCTTGGTAGAACAATTACTTCATCCAAGTGTAGTCACAGTAGAAAAAGTGGTTCATCTAACTGTACTATGGGTGAAAATGTAGTGCCTCTAACTGTGTTGTGGGTGCAAAAGTAGTTATCTAACTTTAGTGTGGATGAAAAAGTAGTTGATCCGAGTGTAGACTAGGTAATAAAAAATATTTCATCCAAGTGAAGTCTAAGTAAAAAAGGTAGTTCATCTTAGTGTAGTCTTGGTAGAAAAAGTAGTTCATTTAAGGGTAGTCTGGGTTGGGAAAAAAAAGTAGCTTTGTGTGGAGTTTACCTGGCTGCTATAAATTTGTTTGCTTACTTAAGATGTAAATTAGTTGGTGGAAATATTATTTCTGTCTTGTGAATCTGTTTAAGATGAAGCTGAATGCACTGGAAGACATCTGTTGCTGAATTGGACTCATAATTTAGGGATGAGGTGGGTGTGTGTGGGTTTTTTTTGTTGAACACTCACTGTTAGTTATTTTATTCATCTTATTTGACTGCAACACGAAGTTATTTATTACCCTTTAACTCCCCAAGGAACATAAAGCCTTCAACAAACTATATATATATACGAGTATATATATATATATATATATATATATATATATATATATATATATATATATATATATATATATATATATATATATATATATATATATATATATACACAGTAGAACTCCATTTATCCGAACCCCAATTATCCGAACATCCAATTATCCGAACACTTTTTCCAGAAAGAAAAAAAAATCAGGCGCCATCATTCACGTTAGACTACAAATCTGAATCTTTTGATGCGGCAAGCTTCAAATGCGTGCGAACAATTTGTAGAGAATGGGATGGGCTAATGGTCGGTCGCTTACGTACAGGAAGTCAGTTAGATCATAAAGTCAGTTAATATCTGGTTTACCAATCCAGTGTACGTGTGCGTTCTAGGTAGAACACTGGCTAAACAGACAGTTCAACTTAAAATAATTGTGTCTGCTACTACAGCAGAATAATTTTGGTATACAAGTATTTCTCTGTGCGATATGGCATCTTCCAGTAGGCCTAAAGCATATAAAAGGAACCGCAATGTTTTGTCAATTGAAACGAAAACAGAAATTATCAAGAGACTAGGACAAGGTGAAACTGTGTCTTCACTTGCGAGGATTTTCAATGTTGGGAAAGCTACCATCTCTGACATCAAAAGTAACAAGGATAAAATTATGAGTTTGCATCGAAATTTGATAGTGAAAATGGGTCGAAGAAACGTAAAACCATGAGAAGTGCGAATGATGTGAAATTGGAAGAGGCTTTGTATATATGGTTTGTGCAAAGAAGAAGCAAAGGGGAACCTATCTCTGGTTCTCTGTTGTGTGAAAAGGCTCTTCAGTTCAACAATCAACTTGACGGTCCTCCTGACTTTAAGGCTAGCCAGGGATGGTTAAGAAACTTTAAATCTCGTCATGGCATACGAGAATTGGAGATTCAAGGGGAATCTTTATCTAGCGATGCAACTGCCGCTGAAAATTTTAAAGAAACATTCGTGGCTTTTTTGGAAGAAGAAGGTTATTCACTCGATGATGTGTATAATGCCGATGAGACTGGCTTATACTGGAAATCATTGCCTCAAAAATCACTTGTATCTCAGCGCGAAGCAGCTGCCCCTGGGTTTAAAAAGTGCAAAGAGAGAGTAACCATTTTGGTAGCCGCGAATGCCAGTGGAAGTCATCGTTTACCGGTGCTAATGATCGGCAAAGCCAAAAAACCACGTTGTTTAAAGAATGTGACATGTCTCCCATTGTGTTACAAAGCACAGAAGAGTGCTTGGATGAATAGTGAAATATTTCTTGATTGATATACAAATCAGTTCATCCCAAATGTGAAGAGGTTGAGAGAACAAGAAAAGAAAACTGGAAAAGTAATTCTTCTACTGGACAATGCACCATCTCATCCAGAGACGGATACATTGAATGCAGTTGATACAAATTTTAAAGTAATTTTTCTGCCCCCCAGTGTAACAGCACTGATTCAACCAATGAATCAGGGTGTTATAGCAAAGCTTAAAAAGATGTACAAGAAGGAAGTCCTGCGTCGTTTATTGTTGGCTGAAGATGAAGAAAGTATGGTGGCGTTTTCAAAAAAGCTCAATCTCAAAGACTACTGCTATATGTTAGCTGATGCTTGGACCACCCTGTCACAAGATAATCTCAGCAAGGCTTGGAATAGATTGCTTGGGAAAAAAGGAGGAAATGAAACTACTGCAGTGGACACAAATGATGATTGTATAAATGAAGTTGTGGAACTGTTTCAAGCAATGCCCGGATTTTCGGACTGTGACAAAGATGATGCACACATGTGGCTAGAAGATGATAATGATTCTGGTTTTCAGTTTTTGAATGACGAAGAAATTTTGTCTTTTGTGCAAGAAGAAAACCAAATACATGTAGTGACCGATGATGAAGACTCCTCAGAAGTGCATGATGTACTTGTAGATTATGAAGAAAAACCAAAACGTCGACCAAGTCCTGAAGAGGCCTTTATAGCACTAGAAACAGCGATGGCTTGGTACGAGCAAGAAGATGACAGCTGTCCTACACAGCTTCTGCTGTTGAAGAGAATGCGGGACTTAGCAGCCAAAAGGAGACTATCCAGTTTGGTGCAAAAGAGGATTCCTCATTATTTTAAATAGTGGGCTACATCTGTGCAAGTACATGTATACGTAAGTTGCGCCTGGTTTTGAATCGTTTGTAATGTTATTTTGAAAACATTTCTCTTTCTTAACAAAAATAATTAATACAAGTAGTACATGCACTGCAGTGTAATAAAAGATTTTGGTGATACAGTGATCTAATACAGTGTGGGTATTATTATTACAGTACAAGTAAATATGTTTTATAGTGTATTTTCCTTGTGATGGTTAATTATTTTTAGAAATATGTGTACATGTACTCGATACATTATGTAATCCAATTATCCGAACATTTGATTATCCGAACGATGCTTGGTCCCATGGGGTTCGGATAAATGGAGTTCTACTGTATATATATATATATATATATATATATATATATATATATATATATATATATATATATATATATATATATATATATATATATATATATATATATATATATATACACAAGGGGCTTGACATAAGTCTTGGGCCTGACCATGAAGGACATGTCACAGAGAGCTGAAATTTTGTATAGTGTTTATTCCTTTTCAATATAGCCACCGTCTGAATTTTCACACTTCTGCCATCTCTGCTTGACCTTGAAAAGACCTTGGGAGTAAAAACACCCTATTTTTCAAACTAAACCAGTCATCACATGCCAGTATAACTTCATCGCTGTAAAAATGATTGCCTTTTAGCTGTTTTTTAAGATTTGGGAATATAAAAAAGTCTGATGGAGCCAAATCTGGAGAATATGGTGGGTGTGGAAGAATTTCAATATTCAAATCATTGGCTGCTAGCTGCACAAGCCGTGCTTTGTTAGAGGGCGCGTTGTCTTGAAGCAAAGGAAGATTTTGAGTGCGCGTTATCCCTCGTCACAACCTTTCTTAGTTTGGTGAGAAGATCTGCATAGTACTGTCCATTAACTGTGTTGCCACGAGGCAGGTAATCTTTCAACAGGACACCTTTGGCGTCCCAAAAAACAGTCGGCATCACTTTTCCTGCAGATTTCTGTGCTCTCGGCTTGACAGGTGTTGGGGAGCCCGGGGTTTTTCATTTGACACTTTTTGAGCAACTGTTGACATCAATTTACCTTTGTTTGCTTCTGTTCATGTGTCAACAGTCGTGGAACCCAGCGTGCACACTCTTTTCTCATGTTCAGTCTGTTGTGTAAAATTCTATAAACTGTTCTTTCATTCAGTTTTACTCTACTAGCTATCTCCACAATTGTCATTTTTCGATCCTTGTCAATGATTTTCTTCACTCTTGTTGCATTATCACCGTTGCACTCTGAGGCTGGTCTACCAGATCTTGGCAGATCAGTAACATTTGAGCGGCCGCACTTAAACTGTTGACACCAGTTTTTTACCGAAGTATATGAAGGACAAGAATCACGAAACACTGGTTCCATCTCCCTGTGTATTTATGTAGGTGTTTTTCCTTGAAACATCAGAAATTTTATCACAGCTCTGGCCTCCTCCTTTTCCATTGTTTTGTCAAATCTTTGGAGCAGCAGATCCTGTCAATAGGGTACATTGCGTTGTGCACCGTAGCGAGAAAACCCATTGAAGAAACAAACGCGTACTTCACACATTCAGTGCAAATATGATGAACTTTAAATGTGCCAAGTTTCATCTTCCTCCTGTGACTCCTTCATGGTCAGGCCCAAGACTTATGTCAAGCCCCTTGTATGTGTGTATATATATATATATATATATATATATATATATATATATATATATATATATATATATATATATATATGTATATATATATTAAGCTAATACAGATGAAAAACCTATGGCAAGGCACAAGCAAACAAACAAAGTTACAACTGATCAGAGCATGTATATTCCCAGTAGCAACATACGGCTGCGAGACTTGGACACTCAATAAAACAGTTGCAAAAAAGATTACATCATTCGAAATGAAATGCTACAGAAGGATGTTGAGAATACCCTGGACAGAAAAAAAGACCAACAGAGAAGTACTGCACTCACTAAACGTACAGGAACATTGGCTCCTAAATACCATCGCAATAAGGAAGCTGAAATTTCGGTCATATAAAAAGACATAATAGTCTGGAAAAAACAGTGATGGAAGGCATGGTCCCTGGAAAAAGGGGAAGGGGTCGACCTAGACGACGGTGGACCCAGGACATCACAGAGAGTCTGAACTTGTCTTTGGCTGATGCAGGTCGACTTGCCCAGAATCGTGATGCGTTCAGAGCAGCTGTAATGGAGACAACGTTCTGGAAAGAATATGTCACATGATGATATATATATATCAGTAAGTTTATGTATTTGCAGAATAATTTGTCTTACTAAGGAGCTGTAAAAATTGTGTTTTAACTCATTTGATATTACACGTTGTAAATAAAGATTAGTTGGTCTTTCATGATGCACTATAATGGCCTTAGATATAATTAACCTATGCTAAGCAAGAAAAACAGGCTACATAACCTTCCACCTACGGCCACATCCTTAGTATTTTGTGGAAGGACAAATTAACAAATGTCAAGATGCTGTCATACACTGGCTTTCAGAGCATGTAAACACTGCTTAGACAATGTATATTATACTGGCTTGGCCATGCCTGATGCATGCAAGATTGTTGCATCTCAAAGATATTTGGCAGATGACAAAAGAACAGCCGGGCAACCGCAGCTAAGGTTTAAAGATTGTGCCAGAGATACATGAAGGGACTGGACATAAATCCAGCAGCCTGGGAGGATGAAGCTGCTGATCACATCAAGTGGAGATGCTCCCTATGGCACACCTCATATTTGACGAAAAGAAGCTCTTACAACAAGCAGAAGAGAAAAGAACATGCAGAAAGGAACACCAGGCAACAAAAAACAAAACAGCTGAGGGCTATCACCTCAAGGCTCAAGGGCTCATCATCTCCATAGTTAGTTTTGAGGCTAGAAAGATATATTTTACAGAAAACCAACTACAGAAAGTAACTATTTTTACAGATTCACATCTATCAATACAGGCACTCAGGAACAGAAATGAGTGCAGTAGGTCAGACATTTTAGAGGAAAAACAACAAATATAACACATATCTGCACAACAAAGTATGCTCATTCATTGTAGCACCGTATACCAGCACATGTTGGCATAGCAGAAAATGAACTTTCTTGCAGGGAAACTCAAGTGGAGAAGTAGTAGCTGTAATAAAATCGGTGGGACTGGGCAGATCAATTATCAAGAGTTTATTAACAAAGATCATAAGTGATGATTGGACAACATCACAAGACCTCAGTAAGAAAGGAGGGCATGCATATAAATTGGTTTTTAAAAAAAAACAAAAACTGACAAATTCAGTAACACAGAATATCAGTTAACAGTTGATATACCTCAGTCTAGGAATAGGATAATGTAGGATGGAAGAAACTACTGTGAGGAATTACAAAAACAAAATATCTTACAGTCAAGTTTTAATGGACTGCAGGAACAACGAGCAATACAGATGAATATTTTACAGATTTTTTTTAACAAGTAGGAACAATTAACACATAACATAGTAAAAGTATAATAGAAATATTTCATTTTATTTCCCCTTATTGACATTGTAAGTTTTTGTTTTTGTCGACTTTCAAGCTTATATTTCATTTTATTTCCCCAGATGTGATAAGCTTATCCTTATTTGTTTTGAACGACATCCAGATTTTTTCAAGGACTGGCTGCCACCAGATTTACAGAAAAAGTACATTTTTTGATAACTAGAAACACTGTCCCAATTCTTGGTTACAGATGCTGGTTGTTGCTGAATGGTTTCATTCTTGTGTCACTTGTTCTGTTTATAGCTATTCTGTCCCAGCCTTGTGTCACTTGTTCTGTTTATAGTTAATATGTCCCAGTCTTGTGTCACTTGTTCTGTTTATAGTTAAACTGTCCCAGCCTTGAGTCACTTGTTATGTTTATAGTTAATATGTCCCAGTCTTGTATCTTTTGTTATGTTAATAGTTAATGTGTCACAGTCTTATGTCACTTGTTATGTTAATAGTTAAACCTTTCCAGCCTTGTGTCACTTGTTTTGTTTATAGTTAAACTGTCCCAGTCTTGTGTCACTTGCTCTGTTTATAGTTAACTATCCCAGCTTTGTGTCACTTGTTCTGTTTATAGTTAATATGTCCCAGCCTTGTGTTACTTGTTCTGTTTATAGTTAATATGTCCCAGTTTTGTGTCATAAGTTCTGTTTATAGCTAACATGTCCCAGTCTTGGGTCACTTGTTATGTTTATGGCTGACATATCCCAGTCTTGGGTCACTTGTTCTGTTTATAACTAAACTGTTCCAGTCTTGGGTCATTTGTTCTGTTTATAGCTAAACTGTTCCAGTCTTGGGTCACTTGTTATGTTTATAGCTAATCATTCCCAGTCTAGGGTCACTTGCTCTGTTTATAGCGAATCTTTCCAAGTATTGGGTCATTTGTTTTGTTTATAGCTAAACTGTTCCAGTCTTGCGTCACTTGTTACATTTATAGCTAATCATTCCCAGTCTAGGGTCACTTGCTCTGTTTATAGCTAATCTTTCCAAGTATTGGGTCACTTGTTATGTTTATAGCTAAACTGTCCCAGCCTTGTGTCACTTGTTCTGTTTATAGTTAATATGTCCCAGTCTTGTGTCATTTGTTCTGTTTATAGCTAAAGTCCCAGTCTTGTGTTAGTTGTTATGTATATAGCTAACATGTCCCTGTCTTGTGCCATTTGTTCTGTTTATAGCTAAACTGTTCCAGTCTTGGGTCACTTGTTATGTTTATAGCTAATTTTCCCCAGTCTTGGGTCACTTGCTCTGTTTATAGCTAATCTTTCCAAGTATTGGGTCACTGGTTATGTTTGTAGCTAATCTTTCCCAGTCCTGGGTTACTTGTTATATTTATAGCTAAACTGTCCCAATCTTGGAAATAACTGTCTAATTGTCTTCTTGACAGAGTAATTGCGATTGATGGCAGAAGTGCAACAACAAAGGTAGGAGGAAGTACCGATGATGTGTTGGATAAAGCAGCAAGTTTGGCATCACAAGTTGGAGGGACTGTTGGGGTTATTATTGATTCACTTTCTCTGCATATTGTACTTAAGTCAGCCCCAGTGACCTGCTTTAGTCTTCATAAACTGACAACAGGTACATCTGGATATAAATATTTCACATAGCATTTCATTTTTTTTTAAAACTCTTCGATTCTGGAGCATTGTGTCCAACATTGCTTGTCTCATCAGAGTATATTTTCTGCCCACGACCTTTTGAGATAATTGTATATTTCCTGCCCATGATCTTTTGAGATGTATATTTTCTGTCCATGACTTTTGAGATGTCTATATTTTCTGCCCATGACCTTTTGAGATGTTTGTGTATTTCCTGCCCATCATCTTTTAAAATGTTTATATATTTTCTGCCCATGACATTTTGAGATGTTTGTATATTTTCTGTCCATGACCTTTTGAGATGTTTGTATATTTCCTATCCATGACGTTTTGAGATGTTTGTATATTTCCTATCCATGACGTTTTGAGATGTTTGTATATTTTCTGAATATGATGTTTTGAGAAGTTTGTATATTTTCTGTCCATGACCTTTTGAGATGTTTGTATATTTCTTGCAGGAAATAGAGTGGTTCAAGTGGTAGCATTATTACATAGAGATATCCATGACCGGAGTACATGTAGCCTTGTTGAGCATGTGGCACCTACTGTGGTAGAGATCACGTCTGCTGGAGGATCCAAGCACATATGTTGTATACGACACTGTCGACCTACAGGGAAAGTTTTCAAATCTGTAAGAGCATGTGGTTTATAAGTGGTTGTCACTATCCGTATTTCTCATGTTTTCTTGATCATTTTTTTATAGTACTAGAATACATTCTTCCTTTTCTTTTTGCTCCTTATGAAACTTGGGGCCACTGATCTTCTTACAGGAAGCCTGCACCACGCTCTTACAGCAGTGGTTTCTGTATCAATTTGTTTGACTAAATGAGGTTGCCAACCTCATGCACAGACTTATTTCAGTCACCTCTCACAACATGCTAGAGGTAGCAATGGTCTAATTCTTTCTTATGTCTCCTCAGGCACCCCCCAGGATCTACACGGGTAACTAGAATACATTAGTGCTATTTTAATTGCTTATTAGTTAAGGGGTTGTCCTTTGATGACATGACTAGAGGGGAAGTTTACACCAGTGGAGCCATTCAGTTGGCTGCTAACAAATGTGATATCACACAGTGGTTATAGGTCAAACCATTTTAACCTCAAATGTCAAACTTGCTTCGTTTGAGTCTTTGCCTTCTAAGAGCATTCATTCTATGGCACATTGGGTGGTCTGTTAGTCTTTTGAATTTTTCGGCTTGTTGCTGAGCCCTGCAGTCTCTTCTATCCTCCATTGGCTGGAGGCATGTAATCTTTTCGAGTTCTTTTATAGGTGTTGACTTCATGCCTCCTGTTATAATTCTCATTGCTTGATTTTGGAGTCTGCTAATTTTATCGAAGTTACCCATATGAGAGCAGTTTCCATAAATGAAATATCCACTATTAAACCCATCTACACTGCACACAAACTTTCAGTTTGGAAACAAAATCGTTTCCCTGAAATGATAGAAAACATTCCTGGAATTGAAAGAAAAAAGAGCCAAACAGCAACAGATAGAAAATCCATCGCGACAAAATACATAGAGAAACATTACCCACGCAACACCTGGACCTATGCATACACTGATGGATCAGCAACAAATGCAACAGAAAATGGAGGTGGGGGTGTCTTTCTGACCTTAAGCACTGTTGCAGAAAAAAGGCTGTCAGTGGCAACTGGACAATTCTCAAGTAACTTCAGAGCAGAGGCCTTGAAAACTGCAGTAGAGGTTATATTAACAGAAGAAAGCACAGAGAGACAAGGTGCTTTCTTTAATGATGCACAGTCAGTAATTGCAACGTTGAAAAGCCAAAATAATACAGACCTGGATGACCTCAGAATAGTGCTCCACAAACTTTGTCAACGATTCAAAAGTGTTGTGATCCAATAGATCCCATCTCATTGTAACATCACCGGCAATGAAGAGGCTGACAGAATGGCAAAAGAAGGTTCACATCTACCTCAGCCTGATGCAAGCATAACTTTCGAGGAGGCAAAGAGTTTTATCAGAATCAGATACAAAAACAAATGGAATGTAGAACATCCAGGTCACACACAGAATGATGCTTACTACCAGCTCCAGAAGAGAACAAGTGGTAATCTTCAGACTCCGCACTGGCCACAACAGATTGAGATACCATCTATTCAACAAGCTAAAGATAGGAACTACCGATCAGTGTAACTGTGGCACTGATAAAATTACTGCTGAAAATCTGCCCCTTATTTGCGGTACAGAGAAAGCGCATACGGCCGATGCCAGTTCCTTTCGTGGAAAAGCTCTACGGAGATTCAAATAGCCTCAAACTGACTACTGCTTTCTTTGAAAACATACAAGTGGATGTCTGAGAGTGTACGAAGAAGAAAAAAACGTGTAGGGTAGGAGGAAAGTTAAAAACTTCCAGTAGTGATAATTGGTGGGAGGGAGATTTCTGAATGTTGTGACAAAATGTGTCTGGGAGGGATGGGGAGTCCGACCATAATTGACATTTAATGAACACCCCAGTGAGAAACTTAGTGGTCAATTAGTTTTTTCTTGTGTGTCATCTTTGTGTCTTAAGCCAGCATTTTCATAGCTCCGTACATTTTCTGAGAAAGTATAAAACAAGACTAACATATTTCTGATCTTGTTGGATGTCTCTGATTTTATAGACAAAGTTGATAGTCTCATGCCAGTAATGACATTCTAAAAGTTTGGAAATCGTAAAAAGTAGGCCATACGGCAGCTGACCTGGCAAAAAAAATTATTTAAATAAGAAACCTACCCATCACAAAAATATTTATAGAATGTGTGGTTCCTGTATACACACATTAGAATCCTCGCCAGTGCTACGGAGTTTGTGCACTGTGCTGGGATCCTCCTTGTGTGATCTAAGGGAGGAGATCGAAGCACTTATGGAGTTCTCCTTGTGCAATGAAGGTCTTTAAAAACCAAACCAAAAGTTTGTCATGACAGACGTTATTGTTATTTTTATTTTCCAGTGGTATTCTGTCAGTGGTCATCAATAGTTGGTGTTTGTTTCATGAATGTGGATGAAAAATAAGATTTTTAATAAGGATAATTGTTTGACTTTTCAGAGAGAGTATTTTATCACCAATGATAGCTTTCATATAGAAGACTTTGGTACTGCAACATCTCTGGACATTTCATCTCAAAACATATCTCAGGTTTGTATTTTTGTGACTGTCAGAATGTATATGAAGTTTCTGTCATTTTGTGACATTCAACAATTATAAAAATGTTCTTGATAGTCTGTGAGCCGCGGTAGCATAGTGGTTAGTGCACTGGCTTCCTAGCTCGGTGGTCTATGGTTCGATCCCCAGTGAGGTGGGATTTTTTAGACCGCAAACAGCTCCAGGGTTGACCCAGCCTCATGAATTGGGTACCAGAGCAACTCTGGGGAGGTTAAGGCAGCCGGCATGATGCTGATGGTCAAGAAAATATGGGCCTATCACCATATTCCCAGTATGCCTCCTCCCTTGTTAGTCTGTAATTATAGATGACATCATCCCACTGGCTGGAGAACAAGAACTAAATGAATTAAGAATCACGCCTGATACCATCTTTAGAAAATATAACGGAGAAATTAGTACAGACGTGACCCTGCTAATGACGTACAATAAAGAAAAGATTATAAGAACCGTATACATTAATAGATATGACCTAGAAAGTGTGACCCAATTAGTATACCACAGGAACTATTGAGGATGAAAGAACAGAGGCACAGCTAAAGGCAAGGATGGTGCAGATAACTGCAATTCTTGCCAAACTGCAATCAGCCTGAAAAGCCAGAGAAGTAGGTTCCTGAAACCAAGATCATTTTTTGCGCAGATATTTTTTTGGTTTGCATATAAAACTTGAACATTGTTTGTTTCAATCCCCAAGGATTTGAATTTTCACTCTTCACCTGTTTTTATATGGGGTGAGTTTCAGAGCTTTCTTGCAAATCCAGAGGGCTTCCCCAACTCAGCGGGCTCAACATTAGTAGAGTTGATAAAACATTCCACACCCACTAATTGGCGATCGATGCAATGCCATGAGTTTTATGGTCCTTTAGCCTAGAGGGGATCTACTTGGGAACTAAATGCTGAACTAGAATAAAAATTACAAACAGTTGAAATGAGAAACTTCAGAAAAATCTTTCGAGTACCGTATCAAATATGGCCCATGTCACAAATGATTTGTACAGAACATCGTAAGACAAGCTGTGGAGCCACATACGAATCTACTGACAGTTATAAAAGCAAACATTTAAACGCTGCAACCATGTCTCAGTATGAAATGGATTATGTGTGATAGAATGGTATTGTTGAATGGCATTATTGAATGTTGAAGACTATGTGTGATAGAATGGGATTGTTGAAGACTATGTGTGATAGACACCCGTGTGTTACCGGGGCCGGAAAGGGGAGCAAAGAATAGTAACACTGCACCCTACCACGCATGTCGTAAAAAGCGACTAAGGAGGGTATGGGCATGGGGCTGTTTACCCCATCCCGTAAAAAACTTCGCACAGTGGGCTGATCACCTGCTTGCCAACCAATCTGATTACGGAAACAATGATAGATTGTTTGGTCTGTTTTTGTTCCACAAAGACGCCACTAGGCGTGGTGGAAACAGCGATAGATTGATCAATTTGTTGTTGCCCTAAGACGCCACTAGGCGTACTGGCCACAAACTGCTTTGCCGGTTGATGGCTAAGGATGGAAGAAGAAGATGTGTGATAGAATGGCATTATTGAATGTTGAAGACTATGTGTGATAGAATGGTATTGCATAGGTACCATGCCTAGTAGCGTAGGAGATCAGGTCTCTCCACAACTTCCTGTCTCCAGTACAATTTATCAATTCTGCTGTTGACTTCTTTCCATGCCACAATGTCAAACTGTCCAGTATTTGCTCTCTTTGTCTTCCCGTTTCTTTTTCCTTCAATCTTACCTGTTTTTATGATAAATTCCAGCTTTCCTCTTCTCATAACATGCCCAAAAAAAGTGGATTGCTTCTTTCTAACTTGTGAAATAAGTTTCCTTTGCGCATTGGCCTCTTTCAGGACATCTCATTACTCTTGGCTGTCCATGGTATTTTTAACATTTTTCTGTAAAACCACATCTCTAGTGCCTTCCCTACTTGTTTACTTATTGTTCATGACTTACTCCCATATGTCAGGATTGGTTCTATATAATGGCATATGGCACCTCTTAGGCTCAGCTTCGTTATTAGATCAATGT
The DNA here is from genome assembly GCA_024509875.1 of Oreohelix idahoensis. Classification (NCBI taxonomy): domain Eukaryota; kingdom Metazoa; phylum Mollusca; class Gastropoda; order Stylommatophora; family Oreohelicidae; genus Oreohelix; species Oreohelix idahoensis. The sequence continues at coordinate 126,927 of JAMPIV010012163.1, forward strand.
ATGACCTCCTGCCATCAGCCACAAACCTTGTGAGATGGAGAAAGTCGGATGATGAGCAGTGCCCCCTGTGCCATGAAAGGCAGACACTTGAACACGTGCTTTCAGCTTGCAAGGTGTCATTAGGGCAAGGACGATACACATGGCGCCAGAACAAAGTGCTAAATGAGCTGGCTGTGACAATAGATCTGGTAAGGATGAAGGCGAATAGCAATGTCAGGCCGAACACTGCAAACACATACTTTCTGAGAGCAGGAAAGTCAGCACACCCAAAACCGAGTAAATCAGGTAGCAGTGTACCATCTCTCCTTGACTGCAAATGACTGGGAGATGGTGGTAGACCTTCCTGGACGAGGGGCATATCCAGAGAGTATCAGGAAATCTCGAAGACGGCCGGATATAGTGCTGCATTCTTCATCATCGCACCAGGTTATATTGATTGAACTGACCTTGCCATTTGAATCCAGATTGGAAGAGCAACATTTGTTCAAAGTGGCCAAATATAGTGATCTGGCCGTGGATCTGAGACATGATGGGTTCACTGCAAGGGTTATGGCTGTTGAGGTGGGTGCAAGAGGGCTCGTGGCTGCATCAGTGTATGATTTATTGAAACTGTAGGGGCTGAGGGGACAGTCGAGAACAAGGGCACTGAAGAGGCTTAGTGAAACTGCGGAAAAGGCATCATGCTGGCTGTGGAACAACCGCAATGGGCTATGGAACTCGGGACAGTAAACTCTATCCCCACCTGCGTTACAGGAAACATCCAGAAAGTGGAAAATGTTTGTCCGCAATACATTGAGTTTTTCCCTGTATTGGTGAAAGGACAGTGGCTAACAGGCAACACGTGGCGTATATTATGAGGTATCGGGCACAAGTAGATTTCAGTTGCTAGCGTGCAGTGGCTTCAAGCCTCGTTGGCTTTGTGCAGGTGGGTCAGTGTCTGTTCCTAGTCGTGGTGTGCTGTGACACAATAATTTGTTTTCAACGTAAGGGTTACTTTCACAGTAGTCTCCGGCTGGCAGAATTGTGGATTTTAAAGCTGCAACCAAGGTGGAGTGGGTTCATTTTCTACATAAGACAACAGTAGGCGGAGACACTTGGGAGTCATGACCCAGGTGGGCCTGCCCCCCCTTAGAGTGTAATGGAGAATAACGGGCCTAAACATTTGACAGGGGACTATTTCTGATGATCAGATTGCCTCCTGTTGTATCGCTGTGTATAGAGTTTCCTATCATAACACTGAAGAACTCTCTTTCTTACTTCCATTGAAAAAGAATTGTTGCATAAAATACTCTTCATTTTATAGAATGCTGATTTTGCCTGAGCTATTCTGCTCTTCACTTCTGAGATGCATCTTCCATCTGTTATTAATTGTATTTTGATTTATTGACCTGTTTTAAAACTGTTCATTTACTTTGATAGTGCATTCTGAGGAAGCCATTTTCTTTGAGACGACCATTACTTCTGTCTTTTTGCTATTGATGCTGAGGCCTTTATTTTCACTTTCTGTCACTATTGTATCAACCATTTCCTGCAGCTCCTTTTCACTTTTTGCTATTAAGACTGTTTCATCAGCATCTCTCGTTGTTTATATTATGTCCACCGAATGATATTCCTGGCATGTCCTCTAGAGATCTCATTATGTTTTCACTGTACAGATCTGGTGACAGCACACATCCCTGCCTGACACCCTTTTTTACTATCACACTATGTGTTATAAAATGGCATTATTGAATGCTGAAAACGCAGCAAATGAGATGAATGCAGTCAGCGACTTATAGCTTGACTGCTTGCATCAGCGAACTAGAGCTGACCAAGACCCTACTCTACCTCCAAGTGGTTGTCCTGGAAACAGGCTGTATCACTGCAGTCTGGCTGAGAGAGTAGGGATCAAAGTGGGAAGGCAAACCCGGTCCCAAAAAAGCCATGCTGGAAACGGATGTGTCGGGCCGAAAGGCACAAATATCGCAGCTTCGCTGTAAACGTAACCAACGTCCTTTTCGGGACGAACACAGAAGAAGAATGCTGAAGACTGTGTGATAAAATGGCATTATTGAATGTTATGGTTGAATGGTATTGTTGAATATTGAAGGTCATGTGTGACATAATGGTATTATTGAATGTTTAAGACTGATAAATTGTCATTATTGAATCATATGTGTTAGAAGGGAATCAGTGAATGTTGTATACTAGATGTGATTGAATAAAATTAGTGAATGTTGTATACAGTGGGAAATCAAGACATGAGAATAAAATAAATACAGGAATATTTGACTTCGATATGTCACACCTGGTTTTTGGTTTAGTGAAATTAGATTTCACCTGTTTACCTACCTTTGAGTCAGTATCTGTGTGGATTCTGCTAAAGTCATTTAAATAAACAGCAATATTATCTCTGTGTGATTGCAGATCTCTTTATTTTGTAATTGTTTTCAGGGTGATCTGACGGCAGAACTGCCCTTTAGTTTGTCACTAACAGACACAGAGAGAGATGCTAGGAGTAAGGTCAGATTACCTTACCTCAAAGATGGGTAGGATAATCTGTTTGTGAAGAGAATACACAAAACTCAAACTCGAAACGGTATGTTTTTGTGACAGCACTTACAATGTGATGAGCTGTCACAAAAACCATTGTTTAGTTATTGTGAGATACAGGGCATAGTGCCATCCATACATATATTAGTTTATATATTACTAGCAGCAGCAGCAACCTATTTTGATTCTTTACCAGGCAAATGTTTAATTTAAATCTGTTTAGTCTAACAGTCAGTTTAATTATTTAGTGTAGCTCAGTTTATGTCAAGTCAAATGAATGAAATACAAACCTAGCTCTTAGTATACGAGCGGCCTTCTAGAGAGGCCGATGATCGATCCCCGTCAATAGCGAAAATTTATAGCTGAATGCATGTTTCAAACCACTGATCAATTTAGTTACGTGCATGATGTAGGGGTTTCATTTCTTCACATTTTGATATATAACACTTATGTTATCTTTATAAATAAATTATTTATTGCAAAATCTGTAATGGTAGTCATGAAAGGCAGCTCGTATACTAAGAGTTAATTCATTCTAACACCAGTAATATATTATTGTAAAGTAACTGTCAGTTTAATTAATGTATAGCTCAGTTTATGTCAAGTCAAATGATTGAAATACAAACCTAGTTCATTCTAACAACAGTTATATATTATTGTAAAGTAACTGTCAGTTTAATTAAGTATAACTCAGTTTATGTCAAGTCAAATGATTGAAATACAAACCTAGTTCATTCTAACACCAGTAATATATTATTGTAAAGTAACTGTCAGTTTAATTAAGTATAGCTCAGTTTATGTCAAGTCAAATGATTGAAATACAAACCTAGTTCATTCTAACAACAGTAATATATTACTGTAAAGTAACTGTCAGTTTAATTAAGTATAGCTCAGTTTATGTCAAGTCAAATGATTGAAATACAAACCTAGTTCTTTCTTCTTCTTCTTCTTCTTCCGTCCTTAGCCAACGACCGGCAAAGCAGTCAGTGGCCATTACGCCTAGTGGCGTCTTAAGGGCAACAGCGAATAGATTTTCTCTGCTGTTGTTCCCATCACGCCTAATGGCGTCTTTAGGGCAACGACAAATCAATCCGTTTGCTGTTGTTTCCGTAATCAAAGTGACTGGCAAACGGGTGATCAGCCCGTTGGGAGTTCTTTTAACACCAGTAATATTATGGTGAAGTAACAGTCAGTTTAATTAAGTATAGCTCAGTTTATGTCATGTCAAATGATTGAAATACTACTAACACCAGTAATATATTATTGTAAAGTAACTGTCAGTTTAATTAAGTATAGCTCAGTTTATGTCAAGTCAAATGATTGAAATACAAACCTAGTTCATTCTAACAACAGTAATATATTACTGTAAAGTAACTGTCAGTTTAATTAAGTATAGCTCAGTTTATTGCCAAGTCAAATGAATGAAATACAAACCTAGTTCATTCTAACACCAGTAATATTATGGTGAAAAAACAGTTTATGTCAAGTCAAATGATTGAAATATAAACCTAGTTCATTCTAACACCAGTAATATATTATTGTAAAGTAACTGTCAGTTTAATTAAGTATAGCTCAGTTTATATCACGTCAAATGATTGAAATATAAACCTAGTTCATTCTAACACCAGTAATACATTATTGAAAAGTAACTGTCAGTTTAATTAAGTATAGCTCAGTTTATGTCAGGTCAAATGATTGAAATATAAACCTAGTTCATTCTAACACCAGTAATACATTATTGTAAAGTAACTGTCAGTTTAATTAAGTATAGCTCAGTTTATGTCAGGTGAAATTATTGAAATACAAACCTAGTTCACTATAACCCCAGTAATATTATTGTGAATTAGCACAACTTATAATGTTAATATATGTAAAGAAGAATGGTTTGTTTTGTTATTATTAGGTACCACAAACTCCCTCTTGCGCGGCGGTCGGAAAATTCTGTAACGCGCAAGCGAGGCCCAGTTTGGGCCCTTTTCAACCTCGCTCTGCCTAGTAATTAATTTGCCTTTTCTAAATAAAAATTATATCTTCTGGTTCCTTGATCTTTCTTCTTTCATAATATGTCAGTTATAACTTTCTGCGTGTCATTGAAATTGAGTGAGACAAAAAAAAAAAAAAAAAACACCACGAAACCGCTTTTACCGTGCGCTGGCTGACCGGCGCTCACAAAAGCGAAATTCCTTGAAAGGACCCCCACCTCATTCATAGTGTCCGCGCTATGTCCTCAAAAATGCTACACTAATACGGTTTTCACCATTGAGAAGAGCGGAAACTGAGGTTTACGCACATGTAACACAAGGTACAGATTTTGTATAGGAAGATATCGTAAATTCGAAGTGAATGAGAAATTTTGAATTTTAATACACATCTGGGAGGCCTACCTACACTTGTGTTACATCAAACAAACGAGCAGCCATACTGCTAAAATCGTATCAAAGTTTTAAACACCGTCGTTATTTGAGCAAAGAGCGAAATAACGTTAAAAAAGAGCACCTCCAACACATTTCGGCGTGTAAACATAAAGGCGGATGTTCCATCTGACAAACCTGGACACGACGGGCCGGCTGTACGAAACACAGCACGAAATGACTCAGGCGCTGAAATGAAAGTTTCACCAATGGAAGTCGACTTAATATGTGTTCTGAGTAAGTTTTGAATTTTGTTTTATTTCTACTCATTTCAGACCTATTTTGTTTATTTGCAATATAGCAACGGCAATTGACGGAGGGCGGATGTATTAGTAAAAGAACAGCCAAATGTGGCTGCTCGATTCACACATTTAGACAGCAAGTTTTTCGTTTTTTAAGCAATTTTGGGGGTGGGGTATTGATGTTTATGTAGCTATTTGGTTGTTTTATCGGACCATCACCATTTTCTAAACATTCGGTATCAGAATTAAGGTCTAACACTTAGTAACAGCTTGTAAAGCCGCTGACCTACTTTCGATAACGTTATGGATGTCAAAGGTCATGTTTAGAATTTAGCTTGTGAACGTTAGGCCTAATCTTTTTTTTTTTAAATTGCCTCTCTCGCATAATTAACCTTTTTTTTTTCTCAATTATTTCAGGGGACAATCGTTATGATGCACATTTTTCAATGACGGGAAGAGGCAGACGTCCGGCTCTGCCACTGATTTCTGTGACAAATCTATTGGCACAGTTCTGTCTTCTGAAGGACTAGGAAAATGCAACATCGGAGCTAGTACGTCTTGTTGTGTAAAGTGTATATATCATATTATTTCCTCTCATTCTCTGATGTTAAAAATCATTAGGCTAATGAAATTATGTAGTTGAAGCTTTCCTGGAAGTCTCTACAGGTTTTGAGTTTATTTGCAATTACAAACATAAAAAGACAAATGACATAATCCATGTAAAAGAGAGACTTACAATCTACTGTATAATTAATATAATGATTTAAATGGTAAATGCAGTAAAAATTAATGCCGCAATAAATGCTTAATGATTAACAAAGGGAAAGAAAAAATAATTTGGCCGACATTTTTTGTATTAATAATAAAATAACACAATCATGTAATTTGTCCTCTTCCCGTCCCTCCCAACAAATTTCTCTCAGGTGACCTCTTGGTTTCTCTGTGCTACATGAACAGAATGTGAGTAAAGGACAGCTACAATACAGGTGCTAGATGTCAGTACAACAAGCCAGTGCCCTGAGAGGAGATTCACTTGAGGAATTTTGATGCAGCTGACCTCAAGTGACAGTGAGTTGGACACGGACTAATATGTAATGTTTCTTTGTTTATAAAAATCAAATTTTAAGCAGTAAAGGTTGTTTCAATCAAGAAAATAACCATCAATTTGAATTGTACAACTCAAATTATATTAATATGGAAGTTTTCAGCTCTATAGCTGCAATATTCATGATTTTATGACAACATTTGGAATTTCGTGAGATTTTTCTTCCGAACTGCAAATTTAGCCTTCGATCCATTTTCACATAATGCAGTTTTATAGTATTCAGTATTTCATGTGGCTCAAAAAATTAAGCATCAAGTATATATTGCTCTCTTTAAGCTCAATAAATCTTATAGCTTTCCTGTGTGTAGTTTTTGATTTATGAGTGCATGAAAATGCATATTTGCACTTTGCGAGCACAACAATGAGACTTGCTACTGCATCTTTTGTCAATTTTGATGGACCATAATTCATTTAATTGATTTGTTGTACTTCCCATCTTTCTTTTCTGCAATAAGGACTTGTATGACTTTGTATAAAAAGCATTATTGACTTGGTAAGTGTTTGTTGACTGTAGTTATGATTGTGCAAAGTCAGGCAATTTGTTCGGTGCGAAGATGTTTGAAAATTTTTGTAATTCCCCACAATTTTGAAATGCTGTAACTCGGTTGTTTGATGTCCGATTTTTAAAATTTTAAAAGGAAATTTCATGGCTTAAAGAGATCCATTAACTCATTCATTCCAGAGTTATTTTGCACGCTGTGCCAGACTTTTTTTGTGGACAGAATTTTATAGAGTGAAGTGTTCATCTTTCAGTCTAAATTTGTTTGTGAATTTTCCTTTGAACATGTACTTATTATATACCAAACTGTAGGGAAATTGATAGAGAATTCAAATATATAATGTCTTTGGTAGTATTAACACAAGTATGTTCGGTATACTTAAAACATTTTGCATGTAAAATTGAAAAACGTTAAAAAGTTGACTGTAGAATATGTTCTAACCAAGGACAAATTACTGTTGTAGACAATAAAACTTTCTTTTTAGTCTTCAAACATCAAGTTAATCCATATACAAGTAAAAGAAAACATGCTTATGGCCACAATTAGTACATTTAGTGTTATTCACACCAGTTTTTCCGTGGTCCTTTGTAAGAAAAATACAAATTATGCAATCGTGCATTACGTAATTTTCAAACAAATAAAGGAGAATAACGTTATATAAAAACTTTTTAACTCTTGTTTAATGTTTTAATAGTATCCCTAGCTTCATCTTCTACCAAGAACTAGTGATTAGATGTTACGGTAGGTCTAGTTTTGTTGCTTTTTGATCGGCCAGAATACGACTACGCCAACTCATCAACTAAACCTAGTGTGTCTAGCTTTTCTGCACAGATTCCGTATTTTGACAACAAACTGTGACTACAAAACAATCATCATCAATGTCAGCAATGTTTCAAAGTAGTTTGACACAATTATTTGCTTAGGAGACTTAGAAAATGTAAATATAAAGCGTGACATATTTCTCTAGCAATAACGACGAAAAACGCAAACACGCAAATCTTCACAAAAATTGTGATAATAACATCACAACACGCACACGAGCTGATTAACTAGTCAAATTAGTTGTTTAGATAGTAGCGGAAGTCATTCTGCGAATTTCAATATATGAACTGCATTAAACGGACGATTTTTAAGGTTTATGCGTGATAAACTAAAAACCACGCTGTGAGCGTTGCTGTGGCACGGCGTGTTAAATTTTGCAACGTTCAGAGCGTTGCTGTGGAGTCAAAGAGTTAAGATCTATAAACAAAGACACTGTAAAAACAAAATGAAAAATCAGTTTGTGGTACCTATTATTATGTATATACCACAGAGGCTTATGTTGTTTTAGACTGACATCCATTTTCTTGTTTTGTCAATAACAGGCTATCCATACTTTAATTGTTGTGAGAAAGGGGGATAATTTGTTCTGTAATTTTTTTTGGGTTTCAAGCTGAGTGCTGATACATTCTGTAAATGTTTTAAATAGGAAAAAAAGACAGTCTGCTCCATTATTTTATAACCAGTCCTAATTTATAAGATTATATTACGAGCGACTGGAAGTTATATACAGTCTTTATTCATAAGATTTATTGAAAGTTATAACCAGTCACCGTTTATAGAATTATGTTTACCAGCTACTGGAAGTTATTACCAGTCTTTGTTCATAAGATGTACTAAAAGTTATAATCAGTCACCATTTATAGAATTATATTTACCAGTTACTGGAAGTTATAACCAGTCACCGTTAATAGAATTATATTTACCAGCTACTGGAAGTTATAACCAGTCTTTATTCATAAGATTTACTGAAAGTTTTAACCAGTCACCATTTATAGAATTATATTTACCAGCTACTGGAAGTTATAACCATTCATCATTTATGGAATTATATTTACCAGCTACTGGATGTTATTACCAGTCTTTGTTCATAAGATTTATTGAAAGTTATAACCAGTCACCGTTTATAGAATTATGTTTACCAGCTACTGGAAGTTATTACCAGTCTGTAAGTTATAACCAGCCACCATTCATAGAATTATATTTACCAGCTACTGGAAGATATAACCAGTCACCATTTATAGAATTATATTTACCAGCTACTGGAAGTTATAATCAGTCTTTGTTCATAAGATTTACTGAAAGTTTTAACCAGTCACCATTTATAGAATTATATTTACCAGCTACTGGAAGTTATAACCAGTCACCGTTTATAGGATTATATTACCAGCTACTGACACAAGCCTTCCTGCCTGTATCATCTATTCAAGGTCTTTCCATGTTTTTTTAATCCGTTTCATGTCTCCAGTTCCCTTCTCTTGTGTTATATTGGATGATGTTCATCTTTATTTTCCTTATTGACCATATAAGTCTGTATCCCGATCATTCTTAAACTATGAGCACCTCTGAGCTTCCTTTGACAACATTAGATCCAGACCTTCTCTGTGAGTTGTGCTTTCTTCTTTATATCCTAAGAATAACATACTTTTTCCAATGGTCAGTTTCTTCTGATCTGTTCCCTTCCATCTTGTGTCGCAAGCTCCAAGGTGTCAGTTTTTATTTCTGCTGCTGCTGTGTGCAGTTTTTCGTCCCTCATTAAATGTACAAACATTCCAGATACCCATTCTGAAGATTTTCCTAGAAGAAAAAAGGTGAGTTAGCAGCTCCGACTCCTTATGGCTTTCTTGGACTGTATTATGTATCTCCTAAACAGAGGATCATTTCTGTATTGGATGGCAAAGTTAAACTTCCTTAATGACTTACATTGGATGAGTTGAAATTGTAAGTTTCGAGTGTGGTATTTTGAGAGGTGCATGAATTCAAAACTTCTGTGATTACCTTATAGGTCAAAGAACAAACTGCCTTTTAAATAAGCAGTGTAAAAAAAAAAAAAACATTTAGACATTGTATTTCATTTTTCCCCAGAACCGGTGATTCAGAGTCTTCAGCTGGAAGAATTTTCTATCATCCTGACAAAGTTGATGACTTTGATGAGGAAGACCCAGATGATGATCTGAATATTTAGTTTAATAAAGCCATGTTACTATGTCAGCTGGGGGAGTCTGCTCTTGATTGAACATTTGATTTATGACTGCTTGTACTGACATGTAATAAACAATCCTAGTACAGACTTGTAGTTGTCATATGTAGGTGGACTAAATGTGACACCATGTATGAGATGATTTCACTGAACTAGTCTCCTACCTGTTGGAGATTAAAGAAAGTGAAGACAGACATGTCGTATCTTCATGAAAAAAAACCAACTAGTATATAACGTTTGGTGGTACTGAATGTCGAAGGCCATGTGCGATAGAATACAAGTTGTGTAGAATGTGTGTGTGTTAGAATGGAACCAAAAATGTGAGGTTTCTTAAGATGCTATAAAAGTGTGCAGGATATTTCGACTGAAAGTATGTCCTTAACTGGAACCCACAGGGGAAGGAATGTGGGAGGCAAATGGAATCTAATGAGCACAGCTGAATATGATGGACTATAATCCAGGGTTCGTAGTGGTCTTGAAAAAACTGGGGAAAGCCTGGAAACAACGCAAGGCCTTGAAAAATCCTGAAACTGCCAGGAAACACTTCAAGACCTTGAAAAATATGGAAAAGCCTGAAATAACCAGGAAACACGTCAACTTTCCACCATGGGAACTAGAAGTACCAGAGTCCGACTTCCACTTAACAAAGGCTAAAAGTAAATATTAAAAACATGATCTCACCAAGGAATAAAGCCCTGCAGTACATACATAATAGCTTAACTATATACACAACAGATGGGTCACATGAAGAGGATGGACAACTAGGAGCAAGAACAGTAATACCAAACTGGACAATTTACAAAAGATACAAGTCACAGAAAATACGTCCATCTTCTTAGAGGAATACTAATTGCCACTAGGCAATCTTAAAGCTTTAGAGATAGTAACTTTATTTTTTGGTGTCTTCTGTAACTATCCTCATAGACTCTGCCATCAATACTAGCAATTAGAAACAGATGTGAATGTAGCAGGTCAGATATTATAGAGGAAATACTGCAGGTAAATTCATTTCTAATCACTGCAGGATGCAGTGTCACACTAACATGTACACCAGCACATGTTGGTATAGCAGGAAATGAGCATGCTGACATAGAACCAAATGGGAGGAAGTAGCTGTAATAAAATTGAAGTAGGCTAGTGCAATTTGAAATTAAGAGCTTAATTGCAATAGCAATAAACAGAGAATGGATAGTAGCATGGGACAAGAGCAAAAAGGGAAGACACACGAAATAAGTCCTAAAAGAAAAAACCATGCAAACATGCCAAATACAAGATGAACAAAAAATACCAATTAATCAAGCTTGGAACTGGATTTGTTGTGCTAGAGGAACCTATATGTGCAGAAAGTCGAGAACCAAATATTATTTGACAATTTCTGCTGGACTGCAAGAAATATGAACAGCACAGGTAAAGCATAAAGACCTACCGAAATAATCTCAAGGTAGAAATGATTGCAGAAAATCTGATAAGTGTTAAAACTGTGCTGGAAATCCAAGAGTTAATAAAATAATATATCATAAAAACAAAAGAAAAAAAAATAAGATTGCACCTGAGAAAGTTGCTAGATGACAAATGTGACATCACACACCTGAGAAAACTGCTACATGACAAATGTGACACCACACAATTAAAATGATGCAAATGACAAAAGGCAAATGTGACATCACACCTAGACATGTTGCTAAATGACAAATGTGACATTGCACACTTAAAGAAGTTGCTAGATGACAAATGTGACATCACACATGAGAAAATTGCTACATGACAAATGTGACACCACACACCTAAAATGGTGCTTGATGACTAATGTGACATCACACACCTGAGAAAGTTGTTAGATGACAAATGTGACATCACACCTAGACATGTTGCTGGATGACAAATGTGAAATCGCACATCTAAAAAAGTTGCTAGATTAAAAATATTGTCGTGAGACATTCTAAATCCACATATATAAATTAAATCGTAAATGTAAAGCCTAACGAATTAATTCAATAAAAGGAAAGAAGAATCGTAAAAGACCAGTGCTGTCACAATGGCATACAAAAATCCCCTTTTTCTACTTCGTCTGCATAATTGTAACGCTTTCACGTTTGATAGTAAAGCCTACAGCAGCATACACGTGTTTCTACAAATAAAACGTGTACTGTATTTCTTAGAAAACCTTGAGATAGACACACTGCGTAATGACCTAGATTAATACTAGCATTAATGTCATTATATACACTGCGTAATGAAAAGACAGATGGACTTAGAGAGAGAGAGAGGGCTGAACGAAGGAACGCATGCAATACTACCACAGTCTCGCGATATAAAATTAATGCTATCTCGCGCGAAAGGCATGAAGCACTGATTTTTTTTCAAATAGACAGTGATAAAAAACACTACCAATACACGGTTAGGTTTTAAAAACATGGTTAATGCTTATTAGGAAACATGACACAATACTGTTTTACGTTTGAAAGCCTGACAGTACAGAAGACACCCCATCGTATCGAAGTGAACGGGTGGTAGAAGAAAATACATATTTTGAACGCAGCCACTTAGCTCCATTAAATTTATATATTTGGGTTCCTTAGGACTTGCTGACAAAGAATATGTTAAGTGTTACGCAAATAGTCTAGGAATTAACAAATTATAGCCAAAATAAAATAGTGAGGTTGTCTGACAGCACCAGATCATATTTGCTCAGTGGCATGTTTTAAAACCACTATTTTACGGGAAATAGGCCAACAAGTTAAATCCGATTTGATTGGCTAGAAGAATATGTAAGGCGAAACATGATTAGTCGAATGCAATTACTATTTTTGGTTGTTAAGGGAAACGGTGGGAAGGGTACTTTTTTCCAAAAGCTTTTGTAAACATGGTCCCATTGGATTAGGGTTCCCATAATGTTTTGTTTAAAAACCGGGACATTTCCAAATTTTTACCTAAAAAACCCGGGACATTTTGTAAAAAAACAGGACATGTTAAAAATTAAGGTAAAGCACAAATAAATCTATTATATATTATATGTTGCACTTAAAATAAGATACTGGTATAAAAATACACACATTAACTAACACAACTTCCACTTTAAAAAAGAATTCTAAATTACAAACATACTTAATTAGAAAAATCGCACCTTTAAAAAATACACAATAGTCAAGTTTATATTTCAGATTCATCAGAATATTTATCAGATTTATGGGCCTGTTCAAGAAGTTTTTTTTCTTCTGATATTTGGACATAGAACTCAGCACAAGAGAAATCCTTAAAATGGGTCTTTATAATGGTTAAAGCTTTCACTGTCTCAATTTTAAGTCTGTTTTTTTCATCTGTCCAAAGCGCATTTATTAATGAAAAAACATGTTCAACAGCTGCAATGGATCCTGGCAGTGCCAAACAAAAACTAACTAGGCATTTCAGGTTCTCAGCATTTATACCCTGCTTTGTAAAATGAGCAAACATCTCACACCATTTTTCACTGACACTTTGATCCTTCAGTTCACTCCACACATCAAATTTGCTTCCACAATATTTTTTTAACACATGCAAACTCATCAAATAAGTCCTCTTCATTCACAGTCAAATTTGGTGACACATGGTCTTCATGAATATGTAGCTTTCTTGGATGTTCTTCCAAGTCACAGACTCCTTTCCCTTCAAATTGATCCAATCCATAGACTGAAGAGGCGTAAGAAATGGTGTACACTACTCCTGAATATATTCAATGCAGGTGTCATAGAAATCTACTGCATAGCTTTGAAACTTTTCAACTGTTATGTGTCCTTCTTTTTCTAATTCTTGCAACTGATTTCTCACAGTAGTGGTAAGAAACTTTTCTGCCTTCCTGTAGTTTAATTTTTCCACCAGTTTGTTTACTTCATCCTTCACTTCAATTACTGTTGTCTCTTGCTTTTCAACACATTTGATGGTAACTGAAAAGGTTTTTAACTGGCTGGCAATGAAATGCAGGAGTGTAATTGAAAGTGGATTTTCAAAGAAATTTTTGAGACTGGTAGGACATTTGTGAATGGAAAAGAAATATGACTTCAATGCAGGGAAAATGTCAATAACTCTCTGGACTGCAGGCAAGAGAGAGAGCCATCTTGTCTTGCTGTTACCCAAAACAGTTTTATATTGTGTATTGGTGAATTTTTGTTCGAGATTCAAACCGAGGGTCCACTGTAACCGGAAATTGATAAAGTAACACTACTAAAACACGGAATAAAATCCGTTACCCAAAGATTTTTTTTTCAGGAAGGACCCTTAAAAAGCGGGACATTTGGAATAAATTCGGGACACCGGGACATTTTATTAAAAAACGGGACTGTTCCGGGAAAAACGGGACGAATGGGAACCCTACATTGGATAGACCATTTGATATAGTCAATTAGGAGCGTCAGTTCAGGGCCACATTTTGAAAATAAACTTACTGAGAAGCAAGTGCGTTGAGATCCAGCTCATATTTTTCTTATGAAAGCCTGGGACAGAGGCAGATCGGAATTGTGCCATAACTCATTGCCAGTCAACGTATTTTGTTTAATATTTCCATGAATTGTGGTAAGCTAGAAATATTTGATCTCTTTTTGATGAAAAATTGAATGTGAATTGATAATTTATGTCTGTATGTGTGTGGTTCAGTAGCAAACATGAGGAAAAGCCTAGATATTGCTCCCCCATGAACAAAACTTGTCGGAGAGGAGTATAACTGCATGGGATTGCCAAATAGTACTATGACACCTATCTTATTGAATAGAAGGAAATAATGCTGGAATTGCAGAGGCGTTAGGGAGAGGAATACTGGTGTATACTGTTACATGAGAAGCTAGCAGTTGGCCTACCGCGCTGAACTCGGTGTTTGTTATGTGTTGTGCTCAGTGTGGAAATAGATTATAAATTAGTTCTGAAGTAGGAGGTACAACCTTCTTGTTTCAGGGACAGTGGTACTAACATATTAAAGCAGCACCTGGTCTGAGTTTTGCTGAATTCAGAGGCTGGTAGCAGACTCCTTGGTCAATATATCGACCTGTGCTGTGTCTCAAGAACACGGTGAAGCAAACGAGCAGTGGAGACTGTTTCCTGCAGCCCACACAGAAGTTAAGGTTTCGTGGCCAGAGCAGCTCAATCTTGTGTATACCCCCTCTAAAAGTGACTTTACCTAAAATCAAGAGGGACATTTAATTGTTTCAAATAACAAGAAACTGTGAACCTTTCCAATATTATTTCCACCAGAAACAAACACTTGAAGTCATGATGACAAACAACCACCTAGCTTGAAAAGCCAGTATTACCTCATAGTACTACAGCGCAACTTACACACATATTGCAATAATAATATGTCAATACTTCTTCTTCTTCGTTCACCCTCAGATGTCAACTTGAATAAGTTCAAGGAAAGCGGTGGTCAGCCTGAGGCTGTTGATATCTCCGTAGATTTTCTCCAGGAATGGTACTGGTGATGGCCATATGCGTCTTCTCTGTTCCTCATCAGTTGGGCACCTTTGAAGCAGGTGTTCGGCAGTCATTTTACCAGTGCCACAGTCACACTCATCCGTAGTTCCTATCTTTAATTTGTTGAACAGATGGTATCTCAATCTGTTATGACCAGTGCGAAGTCTGAAGATTACCACTTGTTCACTTCTGCTGAGCTGGTAATACGGATCATTTTTTGTGTGGCCTGGATGCTCTTCTTCCCACTTGTGCCTGTATCTGCGCTTGATAAAACTCTTGGACTCCTCATTGTTTATATTTGTGTCCAGCTGAGGAAGTTTTCCCCCTTCCTTTGCCAATCTGTCAGCCTCTTCATTTCCAGGGATGTTGCAGTGAGAAGGGATCCACTGTATCACAACTCTTTTGTATTGCTGACATAGTCTGTGAAGTGTTACTCTTAGGTCATCCAGTTCAGCATTTATTTGACTTTTCAGTGTTGTAATCACTGACAGCGCATCTGAGAAGATAACTACTGGTCTCTCTGAGCTTTTTTCTGTCATTAGAATTTCTGATGCAGTTTTTATGGCCACTGCCTCTGCTCTGAAGTTAGTTGAAAATTTCCCTGTTGCAACTGCTATCTTTTTTTGTGTGCCATTGCTTAAGCTCAGGAAGACTCCTCCACCCCCATCTTCTGTTGCATTAGTTGCTGATCCATCTGTGTACGCATGGATCCAGGTGTTGCTTGGGTAATGTTTCTCTATATATTTTGTGGTTAGGACTCTCCTTTCTGTTTCAGTTTGACTGTTCTTTCTCTCAATACCAGGAACATTTTCTATCATTTCAGGGAAGCACTGTTGTTTCCAAATTGGTAGCTTGTGTGCAGTACATATTGGCGTAGCTGTTGATATTGCATTTATGGGGTCTGCTCTCATCTTTGTTTTGACTGTCTCTACAAAGTTGCTTCGCTTCAGTCTTCCCCTTCCAAGTCCATTTATCCTCTGGTGCATTGGGTGATCTATCAGCCTCCTGAATTTCTCGGCTTGTTGCTGAGCTCTGCTATCTTCTATCCTCCATAGGCTGGAGGTGAGTAATCTTTTCTAACTCTTTTATTGGTGTTGATTTCATGCCCCCAGTTATGATTCTCATTGCTTGGTTTTGGGTTCTGTTTATTTTGTCAAAGTTCGACTTAGCGGCTGTTGAACATGCTGCAATGCCATATTCTAAGACTGGTCTCACTCGCCCAGTATATAGATTCTTTAGTACTCTCTCGTCTGCTCCCCAAACCATGCCAGCAAGTTTTTTCATGATTGCCATTCTCTGCCTTGCTCTTGTCCTGTTTTTCTCAATCTGGGTTTTCCAAGTCAAGCGGCGATCAAAGGTAATGCCTAGGTAGTTTGGGTTTTCATCCAGATGTAGATTTTTCCCATTTAGCACCAATTTGGAGATCTGTGGTTTGTTAGAGAGAGAAAACACTGTGAATGATGTTTTCTCCTCATTTATCTTTACTAGCCATGCCTTGGCCCACTCCTCCAGTGATGTTAGGGCTTGCTGCATCCGAATGCTTGCCGTAGAGATATATTCCTCTGAGATCCACAGGGCTAAGTCGTCTGCAAAGGAGGCATTGTGGGTTCTTCTTGGAATATTCTCTGATATGTCATTTATATATGTGAGGAACAATGTGGGTGACAGGACTCCCCCTTGGGGAACACCCTGCTCCAATACCATCTTCCTACTGGTCTGTCCTTGTAGTTGGACTCTGGCCGTTCTATTTTCAAGATAGTGGCTGATCCATTTGAACATTCTCCCACACACTTCACTTCTTTGCAGCTTGACTTTCAGTCCATCTTTCCACACTTTGTCAAATGCTTTTTCTAGGTCCACCCAAACCACCAGTGTGTGCTTTTTTTTCTTGGAAAGCATCCTCAATTTTCTGAGTTATATAAGTGATCTGGTCTTCAGTGGATCTGTGTTTCCTGAATCCTGCTTGCTGTGGGGCTAAGAGATGTTTTTCCTCTAGATGCCACATAAGTCGAGTATTTATTATGCGCTCCATCAATTTTCCAACACAACTAAGTAGACTGATAGGTCTGTAGCCATTTGGTTCTGTCTGAACTTTGTCTTTCTTAGCTATTGGAATCAGTATGGCATCTTTCCATGCCTGTGGTACTATTCCTCTTTTCCAGCTGCAGTTTAGGATGGCCAGAAGCTTCTTTTTTGCCTTTGTTCCTAGGCCTGTTAGCATTTCATTGGTTATCCCATCTTTTCCGGGTGACTTCTTTTTCTTTAGCGCCCTCATTGCCTCTTCTAATTCTTGCATTGTTAACTTTGCCATCATGTGTTCTTCTGGTGCAAGCTTTTTGTTATCATGATTCCTTTGTTCATCAATGATGGCCTTTCTTCTGTCTATAGGGACATCAATGTGGTTTGCACCAGCATAGTGTTCCATGAGTGCATTTGCAGCTTTTTTTCCCGAGAGCATATTTTCACCTTGTTTGATTGTGATGTGACTTTTGTAAGGTTCTTCGTTGTTCAAAGCTCTAACTAGTTTCCACAGCTTGTTCCCTTCTTTATCTAGGTTGAGATTTTCTGTTGTTTGCTTCCAGCAGTCTTGTGTGTTTGGTTTAATGTTCTTCTGTACTTTGCAGTGGTTGCTTTGAGCAAGATGTTTGCCTCAGTTGTTTGTTCGGTTTCTGCTGTGTCTCTGGCTTGTGCTACCTCATCTTCAAGTTTTTGCAGTTCTTCATTCCAGTATGGTTTATAGTTTTTTCTTGCCCCTCTCGGAATAGTCTCAATAGCTGCTTGAAGTATTGCTCTATTAAAGCTTTCAACCATATTTTTCATGCTGTTGTTTCGTGTGTTGATGGTTTCGCAAAGGCTGTCAGTCAGCACTGCAAAACTGTCCCAGTCAGCTCTTTTGTAATTCCATCGGGGCAATGGTTTCACTTCATGGGGAACATACTCCATATTAACCAATAGCTTTATTGGTCTGTGGTCGCTGCCTGCTAGCTGGCCAAGTACCTGTCTGTCAATTTTGTGAAATATGTCCCCTGTGGCAAAAGCTAGGTCTGGAGTGGAAGTGGTGTGCCATCTTCTAGAGTAGAAACTGGGTTTATCATCTGGCCTGTTGATAAGGTGAAGATTTGTGTCTATCTCCCAGTCCTCCACTTCCTCTCCTCTACTGTCTGTATCCAGATATCCCCATCTTTCCGAGTGGCTGTTGAAGTCTCCGACCACAATGCAGTTTGAGCTCTTTATTTCCATACTTTCAAGTGACAGGTCTTTGCTCGGTGGGCCATACAAATTGTAGATACGCATGTTCGTGTCCTTTATTTTAATGTCAACCCCTACAATTTCCGATTGGTCGTTGAAGTTCACAGATACCTCGCTACTTGGTATTGAGTTTCGGGTAAGTAATAGCACACCTCCTTTGTGTCCTTCTCGATCGAGTCGGAAAGCCTGGTATCCTCTTATTGAGAATCTGTGGTTGCTGTTGAGATGCGTTTCTTGGATGCAAGCCACATCTATTTGATCCTCATAAAGGCGGTTTTTTTTTAGGGGGACTTTTTTGTTCAGAACTCCTTCTGCATTCCACTGCAGAATGTTGAGTGTTCTTGGTGTTTGGTCAATAGCTTTTGCCCTTTCCCTCTGTACCTTGACTCCACAATTCAGGGGAAGGTGACCACCAGTAGTATTGGTTGGATCCCTTCGAGGTGGAGGGTCCGGCACTCTCGCCGCCTGGCGGGACTCCACGGGACGAGCACCACAACGCTTAAATTGTATTCGTGACATCTTCATTAGGCGAAGTACGTTGCACTGTTTCGTTGAGCATGTAGCCCAGTGCATCCGATTTCAACAAGCGTTTCTGTAGGGTTGCGTTCCTTAGCCCTTGACTGTCCCCAGCCTACCTGCAAGGCAGCAGGTGGTTTGAGATCAGAGTTTTCCTTCTCCTAGACGAACTGCCTTCCAAGGCTTACGAGCTTCATCTACCCGGGATTTTAACCCATGCCTGGGGTTTGGGTTGATGCTGGCCAGAGCATGGTCCACTCGCCGGTGGGCACTGCGCCTACACTGTATGGGGTCCCAAACTACTCCCGATAGACGACAAACAGTGAAGAATGAGGCAAGAAAGCATTTAACCCATGAAGAGGCATTAGGGAGAGGAATACTGGTGTATACTGTTACATGAGAAGCTAGCAGTTGGCCTACCGCGCTGAACTCGGTGTTTGTTATGTGTTGTGCTCAGTGTGGAAATAGATTATAAATTAGTTCTGAAGTAGGAGGTACAACCTTCTTGTTTCAGGGACAGTGGTACTAACATATTAAAGCAGCACCTGGTCTGAGTTTTGCTGAATTCAGAGGCTGGTAGCAGACTCCTTGGTCAATATATCGACCTGTGCTGTGTCTCAAGAACACGGTGAAGCAAACGAGCAGTGGAGACTGTTTCCTGCAGCCCACACAGAAGTTAAGGTTTCGTGGCCAGAGCAGCTCAATCTTGTGTATACCCCCTCTAAAAGTGACTTTACCTAAAATCAAGAGGGACATTTAATTGTTTCAAATAACAAGAAACTGTGAACCTTTCCAATATTATTTCCACCAGAAACAAACACTTGAAGTCATGATGACAAACAACCACCTAGCTTGAAATGCCAGTATTACCTCATAGTACTACAGCGCAACTTACACACATATTGCAATAATAATATGTCAGTACAAAGATTCTATCTATAAATTGTGTACATACAACTTGTGATTACATTTGATTGTGATTCCTGATTCACTTTGTAGTTGAATCAGGATATCTAATATTTGAAGGAATTAATACATATATTTTTAAAAGTTAACACTTGACTCATTTAAGATAGTCTTATAGAGTGTTCTATGTATGTGAGTGTCACAGTGTTGTAAAGTATTGTGGATTAAATTAAAGTGTTTATCTGTCTGTTGTTGTTGTGACATACACTTCATCATTATCATAACCCTAGACATTCAACGTAGTCATCACAATAGCCCAGAATAAGTCTGGCTGAGGTCTAAATGTGGTAGCAAAGTAAGGTTATCTGTAAAACACTACACCTATTAGATACAGATACCTTCACAGCTGATCTCAGTCAGTACACTAAGTCCCCTATAAATATTTATAATATCCCACTTTACCACATATATTGGGGTCCTGTCCGGGATTTTGAATCTTCTCCTATTATATATATTGGGGGGTAATTCACTTCAGGGAATAATAAAAATTTAAAAGGTATCCTTGGGTGGAAATTAAATAAGGTTGAGCTCTCAGTGCCTGTGGTTGTCCTTAGATAATTATTTATAGATTGAATTGTTTACATTTGCCTGTTAAAAATGGCGGACCTAGCAAAATTTCGATCTGCTGCTGTGCAGGCTGCTAAAGAGTTAGGAATGGACGGGCAAGTTATGATTGCTTATGTCACTACGGAATGTGACAAATATATTGAACGTGAAGAAAAAAGATTAGAAAAAGAAGCAGAAAGAAAATTAGAATCGGAAAGATTAGAAAAAGAAGCTGAAAGAAAGTTAGAGGCGGAAAAGGAAATTAAGAGGTTGCAGACTGAGGCTAAGGCATTGGAGGCAAATAGGGAGATTAAAAGGCTCCAATTAGAAGAACAAAAGGCAGAAAGAGAAGAAAAGAGATTAGCTGCAGAAAGAGAAGCAGAGGAAAGAAGGCAAGCTACAGAAAGAGAAGAAAAGAGATTAGCTGCAGAAAGAGAAGCAGAAGAAAGAAGACAGGCTGCAGAAAGGGAAGCAGAAAAGGAGGAGAAGAGATTACAAAGGGAACATGAGTTACGACTAAGGGAGTTGGAATTTCAAGGCCATGCTCCTGAAAATGGTGCCAGTCCCTTTACCTCTGATGCCACTGCTAGTCAGGGAGCCTCAACCTCAGCTATGAATTTTCATTTAGATCATTTTGTTGAGAAAGAAGATGATATCGAGAGCTATCTAAATAGATATGAACTATTAGCTACCACGTATGGGTTAGAGAGAGAAAAGTGGAGCTTAAAGTTATCTCAAGGGCTTCGTGGTGCAGCTTATGAAGTTTTTGCCAAAATGAGCAGAGATGATCAAGAAAATTATGACATGCTAAAGCAGGCTCTTTTGTTAAGATATGAAAAGAATGGTGAATTTTATAGGAAAAAATTTAGGAATGCTAAACTACTGTCAGGTGAAACCTATCACCAGTTCTCTGCACGGTTAGAGACATACTTGGAGAAATGGACTTCTCTGGGGAAAACCAAAGATCTTAAGGAAATGATCCTTATAGAACAACTAAGAGAGTCCATGGCTCCAGACCTGAGAAAGTTTCTCATGGAACAAGGTGCAGAGAGACTGGGTGAGTTACTGAATGTAGCTGAAAGGTATCAAGCAGCTCAGGCAGAGGTATCAGGTAATAAAAAGAAACAGGTAGATAATTTTAAGGCACCACAGAACTTTAATAAATTTGATCCTAGAGATCAGAACAAAGGTAAGCACCAGTTTGATAGGCCACGGTATGACAATAAAAATAAAACCCCACAATTCGATGAAAGGAAATCTGATGAAAGAAAATCTTTCAACCAAAAAAGGAGGTGGTGTAAGAATTGTCGGATGGACAATCATGATACTGACCATTGTAGAAGGAAACCTCCTCATTGTGCTGCTATGACATCTGGAAAGAAGGGAAAAAAGGTCAAACCTGCGGAAATACAGGAACCATACCACCCCCCAGTGTGTGAAGATGTCATCTGTAATGGAGTCACCATAAGGTGCTTATATGATACAGGTCTAGATTATGATTCCGTTGTGAGTTCTCACCTGGTGCAGGCAGATCAATACACCACAGAAACAGTGGAGATTCAAACTGCAACCAAGGATGTAGCAACCATGACACTTCCCGTCGCCCGGATAAAGGTGAAAACGCGATATGTGGAAGGAATCATAAAAGCAGCAGTGATAAATGAGCAAATCTACCCTCTGATATTGGGGTGTAGATATGTCTTCTTGGGGAATCCCAAGAGACCTGTGATATTGGCAACGGTGCAGACCAGATCACAGTCCAAAAAGGAGGAGGAAAATCCAATAAATACTCATCCAGATGAGATGAGGAAGGCGGAGGACAAGACACTCAAGCCGTGTTTCAAGAAGTTGCCCAAATCTCATACACCTCCAGGCAAGGGAGAATTTTATATGAAGAACAAGCTGATTTATAGGAAGGCTGGATCTGAATCCAATGGTCACGGACAGCTGGTCCTTCCCACTTCATATAGGACTAAAGTGTTGGAACTAGGGCATGCGATTCCCGTCAGTGGTCATATGGGAATCAGCGCAACAGGACAGCGTATAGCTTGTCACTATTTCTGGCCAGGGATAACTGAAGATATCAAACGATATGTAAAATCCTGTCCAGAGTGCCAACGAGTAGCACCTAAGCATTGGACTGCACCCGCAACTCTAGGGGAAATGACCATAGTGGGAACACCCTTTGAGAGAGTTGCCGTGGACCTTGTGGGACCTCTCACTCGAACCAAGAGGAGGAACAGCTACATTCTGACTCTGGTGGACACGTGTTCTATGTGGGGAGAGGCGGTAGCCCTGTCATCGATTGACTCTAAACATGTGGCAGAGGCATTACTCACAATTTTCACAAGGTTAGGCTTTCCCAATCAAATCTTGACTGATAATGGCTCTCAGTTCAAGGGGAAACTAACAGAAGAAGTTTTCAGGATCTTCCAGGCCAAACACTTCCATTGTAGTGTGTACCATCCCCAAGGGAACGGCCAAGTGGAAAGATTTAATGGCACATTGATGTCGATCCTGAGAAAGTTGGCACACGAAAAACCAGATACATGGGACCAGTACCTTCACGCCACCCTCTTTGCTTATCGGGAGGTACCCCATAGTTCAACCGGTATGGCCCCGGCAACATTATTATTTGGAAGGCCAATAAAAGGTCCACTCGAAGCGTTGTTAAGAACGTGGACTGATGAAAAGGCAGAGGAAAACATTACATCCTCATACCAATATGTGAATGAGCTGACCACTCGTTTAAAAACTGGCTGGAAACTTGCCAATGAAAATTTGAGACAAGCCAGGAAAAAACATGCTGCCTATTACAACAGGAAAGCTAAAGACAGAGATTTGGCTGTGGGAGAGAAGGTACTGCTTCTTCTACCCGGTAGTCAGAATAAGTTACAAATTGGATGGCAAGGTCCATATACAGTTCTAGAGAAGGTGTCTAGAACAAATTATAAGATAGATAAGAAGGGGAAAGAAAAAATCTATCATGTGAATCTCCTGAAGAAATATTTGGAAAGAGAAAATCAGGAAGAGACACACTTGTTGACCTTGTCCATTGCAATGGAGATGAAAAAGGAACCACTTTCATCATTTGAATATCCATTACATCCCTGTGAGACAGCGGCACAGGTGAAAATCAGTACACATTTAACGAAAAATCAGAAGGAGAGAGTGCAACAGGTTCTAGATGATCATACAGAGGTGTTAACGGACCGACCGGGGCATACAAACTTATTGGAATATGATATGAAGCTGATAGACCCCACACCTGTCTGTATGAAAGCCTATTCGATTCCTTTTGCTAAGGAGAAAGCCTTGAAGGAAGAGATAGACTATTTGTTGAAGGAGGGAATAATTTCACACAGTGAATCTTCGTATAGTTCCAGTGTGGTGCTCTAAAGGAAACCCTCTGGAGAACATAGACTCTGTATAGATTACAGGAGACTGAATGCTATCACAGAAGGTCAGGTGGATCCATTGCCGAATACAAATCAGTTGTTTGCCAGGCTAAATAAAGCTAAATATTTCTCAAAAGTGGATCTGAGTAAAGGATACTATCAGATTCCAGTAAAGCCTGAGGTTAGACCATACCTAGCTTTTAGTACCTCAGAGGGACACTATGAGTTTAACAGATTGCCATTTGGATTGAAGAATGCGCCTAGTGTCTTCTCTAGAATGATGAGAAAATTGTTGGATCCTCTGAATAATCCATGCATCACAAATTTCATGGATGATATCCTTATAGCAACAGAAACATTTGAAGAACACATTGACTCTCTGAACATGCTGTTTAATCGACTTAGAGAAGCGAATTTAACAGCCCGACCAACCAAATGTTGCGTTGGATGTAAAGAATTAGAATTCTTGGGACACACAGTCCATCAGGGAAACATGACCCCTGACCCTAAGAATTTAGAGAAACTAAAGAAAGCCCCAAACCCATTTTGAAATTACCTGACTTAAGTCAAGAATTCATAGTAAGGACGGATGCAAGTAATATTGGGTTAGGTGCAACTCTACTACAGAAATCAGATGCATTGGATGGGGAATTAAGCCCAGTGGCATATGCTAGTAGAAAGTTGAATAAAGCTGAAATCAACTACTCAACTAGCGAAAAAGAATGTCTTGCAGTAATATGGGCGATAAAGAAATTCAATATTTATCTGTATGGGAAGGCATTCAAGTTGCAAACAGATCACAAACCCTTGTCGTTTCTAGTGCAGGCTAGGCATGAAAATTCGAGGTTACTCAGATGGTCCTTACTTTTGCAGCCATTCCAGTTCAGCATAGAGTATATTTCTGGAAAAACCAACCTGGGAGCGGATTTTCTAAGCCGCCATCCGTGTGATGAAAATCACCATAAGCCCCAGGAATAATAATAAATTTCTCTATGTGTATATAGAATTATAGACTGACATATAACGTCTGTTTTAAGTGGGGAGAATTTGTCGTGAGACATTCTAAATCCACATATATAAATTAAATAGTAAATGTAAAGCCTAACGAATTAATTCAATAAAAGGAAAGAAGAATGGTAAAAGACCAGTGCTGTCACAATGGCATACAAAAATCCCCTTTTTCTACTTCGTCTGCATAATTGTAACGCTTTCACGTTTGATAGTAAAGCCTACAGCAGCATACACGCGTTTCTAAAAATAAAACGTGTACTGTATTTCTTAGAAAACCTTGAGATAGACACACTGCGTAATGACCTAGATTAATACTAGCATTAATGTCATTATATACACTGCGTAATGAAAAGACAGATGGACTTAGAGAGAGAGAGAGAGAGGGCTGAACGAAGGAACGCATGCAATACTACCACAGTCTCGCGATATAAAATTAATGCCATCACGCGCGAAAGGCATGAAGCACTGATTTTTTTTCAAATAGACAGTGATAAAAAAAACTACCAATATACGGTTAGGTTTTAAAAACATGGTTAATGCTTATTAGGAAACATGACACAATACTGTTTTACGTTTGAAAGCCTGACAGTACAGAAGATACCCCATCGTATCAAAGTGAACGGGTGGTAGAAGAAAATACATATTTTGAACGCAGCCACTTAGCTCCATTAAATTTATATATTTGGGTTCCTTAGGACTTGCTGACAAAGAATATGTTAAGTGTTACGCAAATAGTCTAGGAATTAACAAATTATAGCCAAAATAAAATAGTGAGGTTGTCTGACAGCACCAGATCATATTTGCTCAGTGGCATGTTTTAAAACCACTATTTTACAGGAAATAGGCCAACAAGTTAAATCCGATTTGATTGGCTAGGGGAGCATCAGTTCAGGGCCACATTTTGAAAATAAACTTACTGAGAAGCAAGTGCGTTGAGATCCAGCTCATATTTTTCTTATGAAAGCCTGGGACAGAGGCAGATCGGAATTGTGCCATAACTCATTGCCAGTCAACGTATTTTGTTTAATATTTCCATGAATTGTGGTAAGCTAGAAATATTTTATCTCTTTTTGATGAAAAATTGAATGTGAATTGATAATTTATGTCTGTATATGTGTGGTTCAGTAGCAAACATGAGGAAAAGCCTAGATATTGCTCCCCCATGAACAAAACTTGTCGGAGAGGAGTATAACTGCATGGGATTGCCAAATAGTACTATGACACCTATCTTATTGAATAGAAGGAAATAATGCTGGAATTGCAGAGGCGTTAGGGAGAGGAATACTGGTGTATACTGTTACATGAGAAGCTAGCAGTTGGCCTACCGCGCTGAACTCGGTGTTTGTTATGTATTGTGCTCAGTGTGGAAATAGATTATAAATTAGTTCTGAAGTAGGAGGTACAACCTTCTTGTTTCAGGGACAGTGGTACTAACATATTAAAGCAGCACCTGGTCTGAGTTTTGCTGAATTCAGAGGCTGGTAGCAGACTCCTTGGTCAATATATCGACCTGTGCTGTGTCTCAAGAACACGGTGAAGCAAACGAGCAGTGGAGACTGTTTCCTGCAGCCCACACAGAAGTTAAGGTTTCGTGGCC
The DNA here is from genome assembly GCA_024509875.1 of Oreohelix idahoensis. Classification (NCBI taxonomy): domain Eukaryota; kingdom Metazoa; phylum Mollusca; class Gastropoda; order Stylommatophora; family Oreohelicidae; genus Oreohelix; species Oreohelix idahoensis. The sequence goes on from JAMPIV010012163.1 coordinate 153,455, forward strand.
AGAGCAGCTCAATCTTGTGTATACCCCCTCTAAAAGTGACTTTACCTAAAATCAAGAGGGACATTTAATTGTTTCAAATAACAAGAAACTGTGAACCTTTCCAATATTATTTCCACCAGAAACAAACACTTGAAGTCATGATGACAAACAACTACCTAGCTTGAAAAGCCAGTATTACCTCATAGTACTACAGTGCAACTTACACACATATTGCAATAATAATATGTCAGTACAAAGATTCTATCTATAAATTGTGTACATACAACTTGTGATTACATTTGATTGTGATTCCTGATTCACTTTGTAGTTGAATCAGGATATCTAATATTTGAAGGAATTAATACATATATTTTTAAAAGTTAACACTTGACTCATTTAAGATAGTCTTATAGAGTGTTCTATGTATGTGAGTGTCACAGTGTTGTAAAGTATTGTGGATTAAATTAAAGTGTTTATCTGTCTGTTGTTGTTGTGACATACACTTCATCATTATCATAACCCTAGACATTCAACGTAGTCATCACAATAGCCCAGAATAAGTCTGGCTGAGGTCTAAATGTGGTAGCAAAGTAAGGTTATCTGTAAAACACTACACCTATTAGATACAGATACCTTCACAGCTGATCTCAGTCAGTACACTAAGTCCCCTATAAATATTTATAATATCCCACTTTACCACAAATATGATATCACATACCTAAGAATGTTGCTACATGACAAATGTTACATCATACACCTGAGAAAGTTGCTAGATGACAAATGTGACATCACACCAAAAATATGCTACATAACGTGACATCACTTGCCTGGAAAGTTGCTACATGACAAATGTGACATCACGCTCCTAATAAAATTGCCAGATGACATGACATCACCCACCTAAAGAAGTTGCTAGATGACACATGGCATCACACACCTAAAGAAGTTGCTAGATGACACATGTGACATCACACACCTAAAAATGTTGCTACATGACATCACATGCCTGAGAAAGGTGCTAGAAGACAAATGTGACATCACACACCTAAGACAGTAGCTAGATGACATCACTACACAGGTCCTCTAATATATGTATTAAATGTGACATAGCACCAGTGGTGTAACTACCACCCAGGTGAACTGGGCACATCCTCGGGGGCCCCAGCACAGATACGGCCCTGGAAAGTAGTGACTGAAAGTGACCCTCACCATTATATATATATATATATAATTGTAATTTCCTTTCTTCCTGTGTTAAACATCATAGCATGTTCCAGATTCTGTAAGACCCAGACATGACAGGGGTAAACAAGACATGGAAAGATCCTGAGTGGATGGCACAGGACAGGAGGACCTGGCACAGGACAGGAGGACCTGGCACAGGACAGGAGGACCTGGCACAGGACAGGAGGACCTGGCAGGACAGGAGGACCTGGCACAGGACAGGAGGAGGACCTGGCACAGGACAGGAGTACCTGGCACAGGACAGGAGGAGGACCTGGCACAGGACAGGAGGACCTGGCACAAATTTGCTGACGGCCTATAGTCCTTGGGGAGCTCAAAGCCATTGATGATAATGATGTACATTTTTATACAGATCTGCCATATTGTGATTATACTTGTTGAGCCCATTATATAGAGAGCCCCCTTATAATGTGGTTGCATTACCCACTTAAAAAAGTTGCTACATGACATCTGTCCATCAGTTTCCTATTATATGAACTAAATATGACATCAGAAACCTGTGAGAGTTGCTGGATGAGCCAGGTTTCTGTCTTCTACTGTTCCCATTTGGGAGCAAGTTTGTACAAAACCTCCACCTCAGCTCAAGACTCTGATGAGAATAAATGAGTTGAGAAATGTTCACACACAACACTCAGTCACATCCATCAACAATTTTATACAGAAACCACAGATCTTCTTACAAACTGACATAAATGGTGAGTATAAATCATTGAGTACATCAACTACAAATTGACAAGGCACAGCAAAGCTTACCGGAGATGCTTAACATAAAGAATTTTTGGATTACAGGCATGATCATAGTATTTGTAAGTTACACTGACTGATTAATTGGCTTATTTTCAAACAAACTTTTTTGCCATTGACAGGTCATAAGGACCTGATTAGAATATTCTGTGTGTGATTCCACTGGAAGATCCGTAAGATCTGTAATATTGGAAGATCTGTGATATGTTAAGTGACAGTCCACTGGAAGATCTGTGATAATATTTTATGTGATAGCCCACTGGAAGATCTAATATTTTATGTGGTAGCCCACTAGAAGATCCATAATATTCTACTGAAACATCCGTTACGGGGGAGATTCCACTAAAAAAAATCTGTCATACGAGTGAGATTCGACCAAAAACGTGATACCATTCTGAGATTCCACTACAGGATGTGTTATCCATGTAAATGCTGTGGCCACAAGCTAGTTAGATATAAACCATGGCAGTAATATTGTTCATGTTATGGAAAAGTAGTCATGATTCAACAACTTTTGATTCATCAACGTTTAGACATCTGAAGAATAGCAGATTTAACTGCAACAACTTCTGTCATTATTTCTTGACATCATTTTTTAGGTCATACTTCTGAAATAATTTGACATCAATTTTACTTCTGAAATAAAATGACATAAAGTTCTGGTCACACTTTGAAATAATGTTTCATCAAGTTCTAGTCACACCACTGAAATGTCTGTAAATTAAGCTTAAGGCATACTTCTGATGTGGCTCTATATCAAGTTCTTGTAACACCACTAAAATGTCTCTAAATTAAGTTTGTCATACTTCTGATGTGTCTCTATTTCAAATTCTGGTACAACTTCTAAAATATCTAAGCATCAAGTTGTTGTTACATTGTGAAAGCATAAAATTAAAAGAACAATAACCGTAACTCATTCTAACCCAGGCAGTTTTACCCAGGCCCCAAATTGGAGGCATTTTTTTTCTACAGGTGATGTTTTAAAAACAGGCAGTAGACATATATATTAATTCAGTGGATATACATATTATGCTTCAAACTTTAGGAAAGTTTAGGCTGAAGAATGTTGTGAAACAATGTTGAGTTCTTATGTGATGTAATAATTGTTCATTATGCCTTGTGAAGTATAGAAACAATAAAAAATCAAAACAAAAAATTAATTAAAATTGTGAACATACACATTAATATTTCAGCTCTACTCAATTACTTGGCCGTAAAAGCCCCAAAATTGAAATGTATATCCAATATAAAATTAATCCAAGATGTTTGATTACAAACAAATGAAAATTCTAATTTTTATTATTTTTTTGTGAAGTCACATATTGCTGAACAGGAATCTCACTTACACAGCCCTGTCCCACACAATTTAATTAATTTTTAATTAAAAATATCAAATTTATTAAACTTCCTTATCTGTATCGAAAATACGTTATTATCGCCATCAATATTGCTAAAATTCATTTAGAAATAATCTATTGTGGTTGATCCATTGATAGTTTATGGCTGTTATGTATGTGATTCTGCTACTTGTAAACAAACAGCCTCTTGACATCATTCATTGATAAAAGTATGCAAAAATTTAGCGCCAGAATACTTATTTTGCTACCAGTTCAAAACATGGGGTCCATAGGAAGTGTTTACATGATATGAACACGTTATGGCAGCTTATTTTCAAATTTTTCGTTCAAATTCGGAATTATGTCAAGCGAGCGTACCATGCGGCACACAGATAGACCTATAGCAACAGATGTAAAGCACAAAATTTCAGCTTCCAAATTTTTTTTCGCTCATAAATGTTTACACACGTTTCTGGATGTAATGAAATGATTTAAAAAAAACAAGCTATCACCAGGTATTTTATAATTTTCCGTTCAAATTTGACATATACCACGCTGGCATAGGATGCGCCCATGGATAAAAGTAAAGGTCAATCTGGCGCACCATACGGCTTGTGGGTTAGAATGAGGACAATAGCATATACCACACAGTGAAACATGTGACAACTGAATTGTATCAGGAAAAATGTCCCAAGTGTAAAAATGAATCATGGATACAAAATATAGAAAAATTACCAGGGTGTAACGAGTCATGGATTTAAAAAATATAGAAAAATTATCAGTGTGTAATGATGAATCATGGATAAAAATGCTGAAAAATTACCAGGGTGTAACAATGAATCATGGGGGAAAAAATAGAAAAATTACCAGGGTGTAACAGTAAATTATAAAAATGATCAAGGTGTACCAGTGAATTATAAAACGATGAATGATTACATAACAGTGAATTATAAAACGATGAATGATCACGGTGTAACAGTGAATTATAAAAAGATGAATGATCACAGTGCAATAGAGAACTATCAGGGTGTAACCGTAAATTATAAAAAGAAGAATGATCATGGTGTAACACTGAATCATCATGGTGTAACACTGAATCATCAGGGTGTAAATTGTAAAAAGAAAAATAATCAGGGTGTAACAGTGAACTGTATATGGGAATATGGATTTGACATCAATTCATTACACTCATTGCAGAACAAATTCATGATATGACAATTTCACAGAATGCCAACTTATATTTAAATCATAAATAAACAGATTAATTTATAACAGTGCTTCTAATCCAGGTGTGCCATGTGTACCCCTGACCTCAGGTGGTGAGAGACACGCCAGATATTTTAGAAAGCAACCACCATCAACACAATACAGTACACAGAATTCTAATCTATCTGAACAAAACAGAACATTGACAATATGAATTTAATAAATATATTTTACTTAAAATATTGATATTCTTCAAAACGGTTTCGAACATTGATGCAAGTTATATTCAGAAGAATTATTTTCACTACAGCTGTATTAACAAACACTGGAAATTATTCATATAAGCACTTCAATTCGGCTGCCTCTAACGACCAGTTTCCCATTTTTACGGGCTCACTACATGAACTAAATATATAAATATAATGATATTTGTCTTTTCATTTCATGTAACAGCCAGACATACTTGAATCTCTTCTCATTTCTGGCATGTTTTTGGAGCTAGTAGATACTGGGATGTGAGGCCTCTTAAGATGATGTTATGGGGTGTTGGACCTCTGATAATGTTTTGCTAATGAATGTTAGTTTGGTTTGGTTTGGTTTGAAGGACTATCTTCATTACACACAGACAACTCCATCAGTACTCTGATCTCCTCCTTTAGCACACAAGGAGGATCTCAGCACAGTGCACAAACTCTGTAGCACTGGCGAGAATCCCAAAGTGTGTTTATAGGAATCACACATTCTACAAATATTTTTGCCAGGGCAGCGGCCATATGGCCTGGCCTACTCTTTATGATTTTCAACTGCCGAGATATTTTTAACGTGCACAACTTGCACACAGGACCTCTTATTTTTTCGCCCTTATCCGAGAAGACTAGGCATCTGATCTCACAACCCAGGAGACCAGGGGGGAGTATAATATTAGGACCACTGGTTCTGAAAAAAAAAATTTCATAAATTATATTCCCTCTACTGGGAACCGAACGCCATACCTCTTAGCCACTCCATGTTAGTTCATTCCTTAACCAAAAGTGCTATTTATAAGTGGAACGTTGCAAACAAAACATAGTAAATTTGGCATATTTTAATTCTTGTCACAAAAGGTTAAAGTTCAGTATACAATGTAACAAATTCAATTTAAAACACAAGTCCTTCCCACTTTCTAAGACTGGACACATTCTATGTTGGATATGTGACACAGAAAGGCATTTATTCTGTAAGATAAGATAAAGCATATGGTAAAATGAAAATGTTCTGGCATGCAATGAAGTTAGGTTGCTGTGAGATTTTTACAATGAATTTGGCCTGTAACAAATATGGCAGTCGACTGAATTTGGCCTGTAACAAATATGGCAATCGACTGAATTTGGCCTGTAACAAATATGGCAATCGCCTGAATTTAGCCTCTAACAAATAAGGCACATGACTGAATTTGACCTGCAATGAAGTGATGGGAGACCTGACAAATGATAATAATAAATCATGTGGGAAAATTACCAGTAATAATTTACCAATAAATCTCAAAAGGATATAAATTATCAGGACCTTTCAGTGCATCATTAACATGTTAACCCTATAACTGTCATAATGGCTGATGATCGGCCATTATGTCTCTCTGTGGTGTCATGGCCGGTTAAATCGGCCATTAGTAAAATCGTAATTACAAATGCGAATCAAAGTTTTTCTGTGTGCAAAGGGAAAATAACTATGATAAAATAGATTTCCCTTCATATCCGCTGTTTCAGCATTGTGTAAACATGTTTTTATTGCTTTGTTTTGCGTTCAATCGGATTGAAATTTTTTTCGACTGCCATCATGTCTGACGCTGTTGAAGGTTCATCAGGACTAGGAAATAAATCTAAACCGTCATTATTTGAAATGTTTCAAATGGAAAAAAGTGATTCTGACCATGACTTTGTAGACATCACACATGCCAGTGATGAAAGTGGATCGAGTAGTATTGAAGATGAAGCCGAATCTAGCCCTGGGTCTAGTGTTGTCACTGACCGATTTGGATTGCAAAAGGTGGACAGTGAAAGCAGTAGACTATGATCTGATCCAAATTTTATTGTAATAAATCCTTACAGCTCCCAAAATATTTTTCTAGAGAAGAGAACATTACTGACAAGGACAGTACGAGTCAATTCAGGAGGCTTACCTGAGGAAAAGACCTCAAAGCTTCAAGTTGGTGAATGCAAATTTTGGTGCAAAGGAGAGATGTTGTGCCTTTCATTCAGAGAAATCTCAAACCAAGCCAGTGCTTCTACTGAATACAGTTCTCAATGCAGTAGTTGAGAAAACGATCATTAGAGGGAAGGCAAAAAAAAAACCATCAACCATTTTTGACTACAATTCTTACATGGGTGGGGTGGACATAAGTGACAAGCAGATATGCCACTTAGCATCTAAAAGGTCTACCAGACACTACTGGAAGAAAATCTTTCAGAATATAATACATGTGTATTCTGAACTCATGGATTTTGTACAACTTGACTGTGGCTCAGAACAAAAGACTCAAAAGAGATAAGTATATACTGTCAATAGTGGAATATCTCTGAAGCAATTACTCTGAATCTCAGCCACCAACACCAATTCAGCCTCATGTTCGGCAGCTCATGCCAGAGGCTGCATCATTGGTACATCATTGCATCGCCTATTTCTTTTGGTTGGAAAGAAAGAAAGAGACTGCTTTGTCTGCAGCGACAAGAAGCAAGGACATAAAAAGCAGTAAAGGCAGAAAAAGAACACAACATTGGTGTCCAGCATGTAAAGTTGGGTGTCATGAACATTGTGAACCCAACCTCGTTCACAAGACTGATCAAGGATTAAATAGAAAAAGAAAAAGAGAGTAAGATCAGGTAACTCTATCTGTATCTGTTGTGTCCATGTCATCAAGAAAAACACAGAGAAATAGAAGTAGTCAGTTGAAATATATAATTTTCTTTTGTCATTTTTGGAAGTGGGTAGAAAGGCTTTTTTTTAGGTAGCGAATGAAAAAAATTCACACAAATTAGTTTTCATAATAAAACCTTATAACTATACATTTTCTGAAATAATATTGTTTGTAGTGTCTGAAAAACGTATTCAGATGAGAAATAGAACCAAACAGTCAATGTGGGGGTAGGTTGAAAGCTGATGAAGAGTTACATAATTAATTTTATTCATTGTGTAAAGGTCACCATACATAATGCTCAGATACCTTGAAATTAGTACCAAATGATTCCTTATCCAATATACTTTCAGAAAATGTATACATATATGGACCTCTGACTTCATTTTCTATACGTTTCTGGTATTTTATTGGAACTAGTCAAAATTCTCAAAATAGCCATGACACCACAGTACAAATGCATTTGACAGTTGAAGTGTTAATAACAATTTCTTCTTATTTGTAATCAAATATGAATAAGGCATCAAAGCTGAAATTTTTCTGGCATGTGAAAATTTCTCTCACTGTGCTGAGATCGCAGCAGCTCATTTCTGAAATACTCAATAGTTTTGTTAAGGCCTACCATCATGGGAACCTGAAAGAAGAAGTGAATAAATAAGCTTTATAATGATCCTTCTCAAAGATAAAATGATTGAAACAAAATGTTTTATTAATCCCAACTATAAACCCACCAACATCCCCCTCCCTACTTGTTCAGATTATGTAAAGAAGAAGTGAATAAACAAACTTTATAATGATCCTCCTCAGAGATAAATGGAGTGAGACAAAATGTTTTACTAATCCCAATTATAAACTAAAAAAAAAATTGTTTAGATTAATGTCAGAGAAAAGCTGTCTTCATTTTAAGATGACAAGTTTTTTGCCAGTCAAAGAAATACAGACGCAACAGTACATTATCTTCAAGTGTCATACTTGACCAGCGTGGGTGCTCACGTCTCTTCCCAGATTCTCATATCTTGTATTCCCCATCAACTTTCTTTGATTGACTGTACCATGCCATGTTGTGAGAATGTTCTCTCTCCCTATCACATGTGTCAGGTGACTAATTTCAATATGCATTCATGACATCCATGTAAGAAGGGCAACGATGCCTGTTTTTTTTTTCACCCTGATAAAACAAAAGTTTTATGTGTTTGTTCATGTGTTTGCTCTAGTCGTCAGTGTTCTCTGTTGTCACTATGAGTTGACACATGTGTTTGCTCTAGTCATCAGTGTTCCCTGTTGTCACTATGTGTTGACACATGTGTTTGCTCTAGTCATCAGTGTTCCCTATTGTCACTATGTGTTGACACATGTGTTTGCTCTAGTCATCAGTGTTCCCTGTTGTCACTACGTGTTGACACATGTGTTTGCTCTAGTCATCAGTGTTCCCTGTTGTCACTATGTGTTGACACGTGTTTGCTCTAGTCATCAGTGTTCCCTGTTGTCACTATGTGTTGACACATGTGTTTGCTCTAGTTGTCAGTGTTCCCTGTTGTCACTACGTGTTGACACATGTGTTTGCTCTAGTTGTCAGTGTTCCCTGTTGTCACTACGTGTTGACACATGTGTTTGCTCTAGTCATCAGTGTTCCCTGTTGTCACTATGTGTTGACACGTGTTTGCTCTAGTCATCAGTGTTCCCTGTTGTCACTACGTGTTGACACATGTGTTTGCTCTAGTCATCAGTGTTCCCTGTTGTCACTACGTGTTGACACATGTGTTTGCTCTAGTCATCAGTGTTCCCTGTTGTCACTATGTGTTGACACGTGTTTGCTCCTTTAAATCATGATTACTAGCAACACAAGAGAGAAAACTGGACTGATTCTAAAGGCGACGAACTGGAACGGACTACGGACTACGACTTATGGAACTTGGAACACAAGAAGTATAAATGGGAAGGAAGAGGAGCTGGTGGAAGAGATGAGGAAAGCAAAACTAGAAATCCTGGCTATAACGGAAACAAAGAAAAAAGGACAAGGAGTCATGGATCTCGATGGCAACACGCTGCTCTACAGTGGTGTACCCATGTCTGAAAGAGCTAAAGGGGGCGTGGGTTGCATTGTGGCCCAAAATCAAAAAGATAGTATCAAGGGATGGAACTTTGTCTCGGAGCGCATTATGGTTGTTAAACTAAAAGAAGGAGAAACCATAGTCAACCTGGTCATAGTGTATGGGCCAAATGAGGATGAGAGAGCAGAGGTCAAGGAGGAATTCTTCGAGCTGCTTCAAAGGACAGTGGATGACTGCCTAGATGAAGTTATCATGCTCGGAGATTTTAATGCCAGAGTTGGAAATGACCATGCTAGATGGGGTGGAGTTATCGGAAGATATGGAGAAGATATTCTCAATGACAATGGAAAGCGACTCCTTAGATTCTGCAGTGAGCAGAATCTGATCATTACAAACACAAAGTTCCCTCATAAGCGCATACATGCATACACTAGATGTGAACCAACAAAGAATGAGAAGTCAGTGATCGACTATGCCATTGTTCGGAGAAGCTCATTCAAATATGTCCAAGATGCTAGAGTCTGGAGGGGGCCAGAGATTGGAAATGATCACTACCTGCTAACAATCAAAAGAACAACTGAAAGAGTTGCTCAGCCTAGGAACTGCCCAACATCACGCAAGAAACCAAGTAAACGAGCAGGAGAAATGAGCATTAGGACCTACAAGCTGAGAGAGCCAGAAATTAAGACCAGATATCAGGGGCTTATTGCTGCAGCGGTGAGCAACTCAGAAGAATGACCTGATGACTTGGAAACCCTCTGGCTTAAATTCAAGGATATCATAAAGACAGCTGCTGCAGAAGCATGTGGTGAAGTCCGACTTGGGAACAAGAGAAAGAGGACACCTTGGTGGACAGAGGAAGTCAAAGAGAAAATAAGAGAGAAGAAAATGGCATGGAAACAATACTTAGGAGCTAAAAACACAACAGGACAAATGGAAAAATATAGAGAATATGTGACACTCAGAACAGAAGCAAAGAACAAAGTGCTAGCAGCAAAACAGAAGTCCTGGGAAGAATTTGGAGAAAAGCTAGAAAAAGATGCACAAGAAAACCAGAAATTGTTCTATAAGACCCTAAAGAACATGAGGAAGGAAAAACAATGCCCTCTCAAATTTATAAAGGACAAGCAAGGCAAATTGCTTACTGCCCCGAAGGAAGTAATGGGAAGATGGAAAGAATATTTCTCAGAACTCCTGGATGGTGAGCATGGAGAAGCATCAGAAATGATAAACACTAGCACAGAAGAGAAAACCAATGATGGTGAAGATGACATAAAGATGGAAGAACTGAAGGCAGCACTGGAGAAAATCAAGATGGGCAAAGCAGCAGGGCATGATGGTATAACACCAGAAATGGTTAAGTTCATGGGAGCATCAGGCGACCTATTACTCTTAAGGGTTTTACAGGCAGCGTGGTACAACAAGACCATACCAAAGGATTGGGAGATTGCCATCATAACACCAATTTTCAAAAAGGGTGACAATCGACAGTGTGGAAACCATAGAGGCATATCCCTTCTCAGTGTCCCTGGTAAAATCTACTCTAGAATCCTAGAGCAGAGACTCCAACGCCTAGCTGAGCCACAATTGTACTGGAAGATGAGACAGGTCTATATTTCGGAGCTGGCATTTGCTGATGATGTCGCCCTGATTGCTAAATCAGAGGCACATCTCCAATCCAACCTGCAAGTCTGGAAGGAAGAGCTGGAGAAGAGAGGGATGGTCATAAGCAGCTCTAAAACAAAATCCATGGTGATATCACGAGAAGAAAGAAAACATCAGATTAAGCTGGGAGAACAGGTCCTGGAGCAGGTCGACCACTTTAAATACCTCAGAGCTATTATAGACCGAAAGGGAGGCATCAAAGAAGAGTTGGCCACTCGAAAAGCAGCAGCTGGGAGACTTTTTCAGGCCATAAATCGAGGATTCCTCAGCAAGAGAAAGGTTGGTAAGAAAACGAAGATGGCTGTATACCGCTCCACCTATGTCCCAGTCTTGACATATGGATGCGAGTCATGGGCAATGACTACAACCCATAAAAGCCAGATCCAAACCTCAGAAATGAGGTATCTGAGGAAGGTGGTTGAAGTAACAAGAAGAGACATGGTACGCAACCAGATGATACATCAAGGCCTTAAATCCTACCCCCTGCAGACCCAAGTAGAACAGTCCCAATTAAGATGGTTTGGCCATGTCTGTAGAATGGGAGAAGATCGGATACCACGACAAGCATGGGAAACAAAGAGCCAAGGATCCAGACCCCAAGGACGACCCAGAGTCCGCTGGGAGGACAACATTAGACAATCTTTGAAGGATTGAGGACTAGAATGGAACCAGGCCAGGAGGAAGACAGCCGATAGAATAGTCTGGCGCTCTCTCTTCCAAACCTCTACACCTCACGGTAGAAGGGGAACGACTAAGTAAGTAAGTAAGTCAGTGTTCCCTGTTGTCACTATATGTTGACACATGTGTTTGCTCTAGTCGTCAGTGTTCCCTGTTGTCACTATGTGTTGACACATGTGTTTGCTCTAGTCGTCAGTGTTCTCTGTTGTCACTATGTGTTGACACGTGTTTGCTCTAGTCGTCAGTGTTCTCTGTTGTCACTGTGTTGACACATGTGTTTGCTCTAGTCATCAGTGTTCCCTGTTGTCACTATATGTTGACACATGTGTTTGCTCTAGTCATCAGTGTTCTCTGTTGTCACTATGTGTTGACACATGTGTTTGCTCTAGTCATCAGTGTTCCCTGTTGTCACTACATGTTGACACATGTGTTTGCTCTAGTCATCAGTGTTCCCTGTTGTCACTACGTGTTGACACATGTGTTTGCTCTAGTCATCAGTGTTCCCTGTTGTCACTATGTGTTGACACGTGTTTGCTCTAGTCATCAGTGTTCCCTGTTGTCACTATGTGTTGACACATGTGTTTGCTCTAGTTGTCAGTGTTCTCTGTTGTCACTACGTGTTGACACATGTGTTTGCTCTAGTCATCAGTGTTCCCTGTTGTCACTATGTGTTGACACATGTGTTTGCTCTAGTCATCAGTGTTCCCTGTTGTCACTATGTGTTGACACGTGTTTGCTCTAGTCATCAGTGTTCCCTGTTGTCACTATGTGTTGACACATGTGTTTGCTCTAGTTGTCAGTGTTCCCTGTTGTCACTATGTGTTGACACATGTGTTTGCTCTAGTCATCAGTGTTCCCTATTGTCACTATGTGTTGACTCCCAATATCTTCAAACATTCCTAGTGAATGTTTTCCTTTATCTTCAGATTTTATAGTCATTTTCCTTTCATTTTAAAGCTTTTTTTTAAAAGCCATTTGTCATATCTCAACAGCCAATTAATCGCTTAGTGACAGAACATGGTGCTTGGTAGCTAGTTCAAAATTTAGACATGGCCTGGATGCTCTGCTGGTCATTACGATGGATGTACTCAAATTATTTGACACAGTTCTGGTATAAAATAGATCAACTTTGCTGACTAAGCTACAACATACCTTAGGCTGCCAGTTAAGAAATTTCAAAGCTCGAGAAATATCTGGCTTCCTCCTCTGTGGATCATCTTCCATTGCCATCTTCTTTATTATCTTACTTTTCCCACCTGGGGAAAAATTGGTATAGAGATGAGCATGTGTCTACTCAAAGCTATGATAATTATAGGGCTCGCTGTGATGATTATATTAGGTACCACAAAGTGCCCGCTTCGAGCTGTTGAAAACGTACCGAAATGGAGAAAACTGATGGAAATTCGTCAAGTTTAAGTCGTCACTGTCCCTTTGCTATTAAGCAGATTGTAATAAAATTTATATCACGATACTCTTTATCTTCTTCTCTTTTGAAGTGTATTAATTAAAAAAAATAAAAGCTATTGAAGTATTTTTTTACTAATAAAAACAAACAGCAGAATTACGCGTAGTTTGCCCTGGCGCACTACGGACTTCGAACGTTTTCGTCTCACCCCGCTTCATTCAAATGAGGGTCGCTCGACCGCCAAACCACTAATTTGCACACTGTTTTCACAACTTTTAGGGGGGAAAGTGTATCTTTAGTTTCATATATTGCAAACTGTAGAAAACAAAGTGTAAAACGTTGATATATCGAAGTGAAGTTGAAATTTTACCAAATTTTACATTTTAAATGGTGTTATAATTGTTTGCAATGTATGAGAAGATTTGGGAGCCATTTTCCTTTATTCGTGTAAAATTTTATTGACTTCTGATATTTGGCGGTCGAGCGATTTGATTCTGAGTAAGTTCTGTGTCCCTCAAGTTAGGCCTAGATAATTTAGCGAAGGATGCAGAGAGAGGCTGTTCCATGGGCCGTGATAACTCCCGATGTCCATCAAGATTGGGACGCCACTCATATTGGCTCTTGTTCAAACATCATCACATCTTCTGATTTGAGGTTGACTATACGTAAGTATATCACTTATTAACAATGTTTTGAACTTCAAATGTAAAATTTACAATAGTTTGAACTGGGCAAGTACTGGCAGTACATAAGTCGGTGATAACTGTACATCGATTTTATTCAACATGACACAGACGGAGTGGACAAGACTAACATCGTCACAGGCGCAAAGATTATACATCAGCATAATGGTAATTACTTTTAAAGTTCCTGAAGATTCTCTACCATAAAGTCCTCTGACTCAAGTGACTAAGGATCACAAAACTGTTACCGTATAATATTCTTCTCATTCAAGTCCGTTGACCTTCTCTCAAGGACGTCTATCATGGTAACGTATTCATACTCCAGGATAAAATCTTCCATATCATACCTCACAATCCCATACGTTCTCCAAAACATAACGTTAGATAGCATATAGTTTCAAACAAAGTCATACACGATAATACGAACAGGTTAGAGATTCCAGTTGGCTAACCTCTCCCATTCTATGCCACGCTTCTGGCATTGTTGTAACATCATATTAAAACATGTGCATAAGGTAATCAATAACTTCTTCCACTCGTAGGAATCCTTCTTCTACGATACAAATCCTAAAGGCAAACGACTCTGTAGATCCATTCTAGGAATAACATATTCCCGCTAGACTAGTATTAGAGCGGCCTTATAATACAGCTTTAAATAAGAAGTGGGGCGATAACTTACGTGACATTGCTGCTATTGGTTTCGACCTGAAGACCAATACAGATCACTAGAATAAATGGCTTTCCATAAACATGCCATTGAATACAAATATAATATAACAATCATGGACATAAACAAGTTCCATGTTGCCCCTTCAAAAATGACGTCACAAACTACTCAACTAGGTTACCCGTGCGTCCCAAAGCAACACTCACTGCTTCGTGCACATCAGTGCGCGAATCATTCGACCGCACAAATAATATAACTATATCAAGACTGGTGCGTACATTTGGCAGGACCGAAGACTACCCCCTTTGGTAATAAATGTACGTAACAGCTCCCTTATTACCTCCCCTTAAAAAAAATTAATTCTATTAATTTTTTTCGAACTAATTACTCGAGAGAGGTGAGTCAAAAACTACAACAAGATATGAAATGCATAAAGTTATATCATATTAAGAAAAGAATATTAAATTGAAATCAATATAACTAAATGACAGTATGCATTAAAGCACACATCCACTATCGACCTACTTTGGAACGATGTGGTAATATACGAAGTAAAACAAGTTGAAAAATGAAAATGAAGAAACCATAAAAAAAAGATGATAATAAAATTCAACTAAGTTTTCAACAAAATTTGAAACATATGATTTCAAAAATGAAAATGAACAGCAACACTGATGATGATCAATGACAAGAGAATCAATGAAACAGAAAAATTTTAAAATACAACATGCAAAATGAAACAAAGCATAATTAAACACTTTAAGAAGCAACACACTTACTATTTTCTAACACTAGTAAGTTTGACTAGTTATCTAAAAGTGAGTATCATGTAGTGGGATACGTGAATACACGTATTGCGAGAAACTAATAAAGTTAGTAGATGTGTGATTTATAATCAATCAAATAGATTAAATTGAATTAATCTAATTTATATATTCCTTAATTACTAACAAATAACTAGTTAACAATATATTCTAAGTAATTTCAATATCCCTATCAATATGTCACTGTTCCGTTACAACTAGTTAGTAATAGACGCGACGATGTACTGAATGTTCCATACAAGATAAAATATATTCTCGCACACGCCATGTAGTGTAATATGTTCCATAGAATAATGAATGTATATTTGTCGCTCTTAACAATGTTACCATACTAATAAAAAGTCACTGTAGTACCACTGTTCCCGTTCTAATAAAACGTTAATATAGTATCAATAACAATGTACAAAGTTATTCATGTTATCGGTGAGGATGTTCCAACAACTGGAAGTGGTTTAGTTTTGACACGTTCACTTGGGCATCTTGAAAGACAGTCTGCGAACACATTCTGCACTCCAGGAATAGCTCGTATCTCAAAATGGAACGGTTGAAGCGCTATAGCGTAACGCGCTGACTTTGATGACTTAACGTTCCCTGTGTTCAGTGCTGTAAGAGCTTTCTGGTCAGACTCCACCACAAAGTGTGATCCGAGGAGGTAACGATCCAGTTTAGTGATTGACCAGACAAGAGCGAGGAGCTCTTTATCCAGAACGGAATATTTCATCTCGCTCGTTGTGAGCTTTCTGGATACGTACATAACCGGAAATAAGGTGCCTCCGTATTCCTGCATCAAAACTGCCGCAATAGCGTAGGAAGAAGCATCACTGCGAAGAACAAAGGTGAGATCTTTGTTAGGCAACCTTAAAAAAGGCTTATTTGAAAAAAATTGTTTTATATAGTCTAAAGCCGTTTGGTGATCCTGCGACCACTTTAGTACATTAGATGTGCCTTTCTTCAGTAGAGAAGAAAAAGGTGCAGTTATAGTAGACAAATGAGGGATGAATTTTGAATAGAACTGTATTAGTCCTAAAAGCGACCTAACTTGTTTTTTTGTCTTAGGTGCTGAAATGTTTAAAATTTTAGAGACGTTACTGTCTTCTGTATACATGAAACCGCGACCTATACGGTGACCAAGAAAGGAGATGTCATGAAAACCGACAAAAGCCTTTGAAGGTTTCGCTGTTAAGTTATAATCCCGTAAGGTAGAAAGTAAAGATTTTAAACCCTGAATATGTTCATCCCAAGAGTCACTGAAAAGACAGATGTCATCTATATAAGTAATGACATCGGGACGATGAGACAATATGCGGCGCATCATGCGTACAAAGGTAGCTGGCGCATTCATTAACCCGAATGGCATAAAATTCCATTGAAAAAGACCCCGTGGTGTCGAGAAAGCGGTGAATGGCTTTGCTTTAGGAGTGAGTGGCACTTGCCAATATCCCTTTGAAAGGTCAAATTTCGAAAAGAATGTAGCATGAGATAATCTCTCCAATAAGTCATCTAAAAGAGGTAATGGTTCCGCATCGAATTTTGTAACTTTGTTTAATTTCCTGTAATCTACGCAAAGACGTATATTATTGTCTTTCTTCCTAATGATTACCATGGAAGAAGAATATGGTGATGAAGATGGTTCAATTATATTTAATTGGAGCATCTCATCCAATTCCTTATCAACCTTATCACGAAAGTGTAAAGGAATAGGATATGGGCGAACTCGAATAGGCGTATCGTCAGTCAGAATAATGTCATGTTGGATGACTGACGTATGACCTGGGATGTCAGTGAGGACATCCTCATACGAGTGTAGAATATTAGAGACTTGCTGACGTTGATCAGCCGAAAGAGTAGATGAGATTGTAACATCATTCCATTTCTCAGTGGAATGGAGTGGTACAACTGGTATTGGTAGTTGTACATCATCGAAAGAAGATTCCTCTTCTTGGATGACTGACAAACTAGAATAGTGTTGAATAGGTGGTGTAGGATCGTCAGTTGCCTGAAACACTGACTGTAGATAATCAGGACGTGAGTAATACTCCTTCAACATGTTAATGTGGAAGGTTTTATGTTTACCATTAACATCAACGATGTAGTCGACATCGGATATTCTTGAGATGATCCTGAAAGGACCTCTCCAGGTAATTAAAAGACGATTGTTATGCGTAGGTAGTAAGACAAAAGCTTCATCACCAGGTATGAGCTGGCGAAGACGTCTATACTTGTTTGCAAATAGACGAGCTTTTTCTTTGGCTTGTTCAGATGATGCAGTAGCTAGTCTACAAGCATCTATGATTCTCTTTCTCAGAGAGATCACATACTCATAAGAGGATTGAGTTTCCTCTTCAATATTCTCATCAACCAATAAGTCGTGGATTAACGACATCGGACCGCGTGGTTGCATGCCAAAAACAAGCTGGAATGGAGAAAACCCCGTTGCTTGATTTTGTACTTCGCGATACGCAAAGAGACAAGCGGGTAGGACCCGATCCCAGTCAGTCTTGGGGATGGTCTTGAGTCATCTTACCCAACAACTGCTTGAGTGTCCTATTGAGACGCTCAATTAACCCATTTGACATCGGATGATAAATAGAACTAAGAGATCTGTCTATACCTAATGTCTTCATAACTTGAGACATGGATTCAGAAATGAACTGAACCCCATGATCCGACAAGATTTTCCGTGGAAAACCAATGCGTGAGAAGATTAACATCAATGCCTCTGCTACACTGGCAGATGAAGTGTTCTTGAGAGGGATGGCCTCAGGCCAACGAGTGCACATATCAATGCACGTAAGGATATGCGTATGCCCTCTAGCAGATGGAAGTATCGGACCAATAATGTCAATGGCCATTTTATCAAATGGTCTAATCGGGATGTCCGCAGCTTGAATAGGAGCCGCATGAAATGGACCCCGTACCTTAACTTCCTGACATATCAAACAGGACCGACAATAGAGAGTGATGTCCCTATGGACGCCTGGCCAGTAGAATGCAGAAAGCACTCTGGATTTGGTACGCGAAAAACCCATATGGCCCGCACATTGCGAGTCATGCGCATGTCGTAATATACGAGATCTCATACAGGATGGGACTAGAATCTGAGAACATAAGGATGAATCCTTTTCCCGTATTACTCTAACCAAAATCCCCATTTTTAAGTATAAAGTCATGTTTAGATTTTTCAAGTTTGTTGCTGGTATTGTTTTTGTTAACATACTGAAAAAATTTTTTTAATGAATCATCATTCTTTTGCAATGTTGCAAACAACTCCCGTGAAATAGGAGCATCATCATCACAAGTGGTATGAACTGTAGGTTCAATAGGTGTATCATGCGACATATTAGTAGCTTGCGCTCTAGTCACTACTGCATTTGCAGTTTGAATATGTCGCTCTTCCCATTCAGCAATTTGCTGTGGTGAACACTCTTTAATACCATGTATGCGACCAAGTATTAAATCACAAATTGGATTTGGAAGAAGACAAGCCTGGATCTGTCCTGAAAAAAATGGTGTATGAAGTGTTATAATGGCTGTGGGAAATGTTTCCACAGTTCCGCCAAACGTCACACATTTCACAACCCTGCCCGTCGCACAACTAGGGTCGATCAGCGAAGTCCGGACGCCCACAGTGGTACAACCTGAGTCGAATAAAAGAGAGCATGAAATATTGTTAACAAATCCTCTGTTAAACTTAAGAGAGCCCTGTCCCTGGTGTACTGACGCAGGAGTGGCCATGCAGACTGCAGGTAGACTAGGCAAAGTATGACCGCAACGCAGCGTCGTGATCGCCTTGGGCTGGAAAAGAGTAGAGCATTCTGAACAATCTTTGACTTGGGTACAATCAAGAGAACAACACATAGCATTATGAGTTTCAGCTCCTTTACCCTGTTCAATGTTAGCCTGTGTATCACTAAAAGCAACATTAGAATGTCTACCTGTATTACTCGACGATCTATCTCGTCGGCGCGATCGATTGTGATTTTTGTCATTAAAATTGCTACAATTGTCATTTCTGCTAGAGTTAAAATTTGGATGAGTCCGATAATTTGTATAATTAAAGTTATGATGTTCTTTAAAATTTTTATTCCAAGAACCTTGTCTGTTTTGCGGACCCTGAGATTTTGATCTCCAGTTTTGTCTATTATAATGTCCTTGATTATTTTTAAAATTATTGTTACCAAAATCTTGCGATCTGTGAGTTTGGTTCCAAGAAACATTAAATGGAGCAGATTGTTGAAATTGCTTCCCTTTGTAAAAGTTATCATTGTTAAAATTGTAATTATTTCCCTTATTGACATACCTATCAGCACTAAAAGAACGATTGCGTGAAAAATTGTTTTGTTGTGCTGCAAAAGCAACAGGCAATTCATTCTTAATCTGTGCATTACTTAGATCCATGGTTGGGTGAGCAGTGCAAAAATTTTTTGCATGTTCTTCTAAATTTTTCATTGATAAAGGTTTCCTTTCGTGTAAAAATGCGAGAAATGTAGGATTTACAGACGATAGTACCTTATCGCGCATCAGTAAATCGAAGAGACCTTCATATGACTTTTCAATTTTGGATAATTCAATCCATCTTTCTAGTGTTAGTCGTATTTGTGACAGAAAATCATTAAAATTTCTGCTAGATTGGGGTAGTAATGTATGAAATCTTAAACGATATTCGTCTTCTGTCATTTGGAATTTTTGCAGAAGTGCTGCTCTAAGAGCATTATAGTCATTTTTCTCACCAATGCTGGTGGTATGATAAACTGCTAATGCATCCCCTGTAAGTAATCTGGATAAATATGTACAGTATAGCGCTTTATCCACGTTATAAGACCCACAAGTGGCCTCAAACCTATCTAGGAAGAATATCACGTCATCAGACGGGGGATTAAATTTTGGTAATTTAAGGTGAATTTCCTTAAAATGATCCTGTCTGGATGAAGTTTGGCTTTCAAAAGTTCTCTGAGAATTAGATTCCTGCGTTAACCTAATTCTCTCATATTCTGACTCTGCTAATTTCAGTTCATGCTGTCGTTTTTTTTTTCATTCTCTTCCATCTCAAGCTGAAGTCGTTTTACATTTTGTTCAGCTATTAATCTCCTCTCTTCCATTTCTTTTTGTTTAACTTCCAATTCCTTTTGTTTATTTTCCATTTCAATTTTAAGTCTTTCTTCAGCCTCCCTTTGCTTCTGTTCTGCCTCTCGCTGAAATCGTTTCTCTTCTAATTCAGCGGCTAATCTCATTTTTTTCTCATTTTCCTCAGATTCAATCCGTTTTTGATCTGCCTCAAATTGAAGTTTTTCTAGTCTTAAAGTTTCTAACTTTCTCTGTTCGGCTTCTATTTCTTGAGCTTTCCTATATTCTGCAAGTGCAAATGTTTTTGCTTCATCAGGAGCCATCTGAAGAGCTTTTGCTTGCTTAATGAAATAGTCTAAGGTAGCCATTATTCAATATTATTATGTAATAATACTATTTAAAAGTGTTACTACAACTAGTGGTCTTCGTTCCTGTTCTAGAACGGTAAAATCAATTTATATTATAGGCAATAATATTTATAATTAATAATGTAATTTATAACATGAAATGATGTGAAAGCAATAACGTGACAGACAATAGCACAATACTGACGCGACACGATATTTATGACAAATGAAAACGTTCGCAGAAATCCAATGAAAATAATATATGGAACTAAAATGGAATGTCGTAAAGAATTACGATGATAACTGCGATCAAATATTCAACAGGACAATAGACACCACAGTGTAAAAACATATGCTTTGTAAAAAACTGAATGACAGGAAAGGTGAGACGGACAATAATCACATACAAAATACATCCTGAAACTAAGGTACAAGTAAAAATAGCTACCAAAAACAACAATTAAAACTTGACACTACAGCTAAAACAGTCAAGTGTCACAGACTACCAGACACAGTGGACCAAAGATCCTTCTATGCTCACGCATAGGAACATTCCACTGCGGGAAGTCTGCAAAATAATGTCCTACAGAACACTTAAGACGGACCTGTGGTGAAACTGGTATTTTCCCGTCCTAAGTCGCCATTCCCAACCTCCCACGAAGAATACAACACATATAACATGTAACATGTAAAATATAGATATGGACATATCACGGAAGGCACAGCTAAAAGTAATAAAGCGTATAAGGAGAACACGTTATACTTAACTCGCGTGCAGGTAAAAAATCAATGTGCCTCGTCTCCGTGTATGTACGTGTGAGGATAAAATACTTCGTTCTGAGTATTAGACCACAGCTTGCACGTAATAGTGACAAAGAGATGATCCCAAGATGTTGTCGCCTTGAAAGTTCAGATCTTCAAATGATCCCAAGATGTTGTCGCCTTGAAAGTTCAGATCTTCAGATGATCCCAAGATGTTGTCGCCTTGAAAGTTCAGATTTTCCATTGCTGATACTTGTATAGGGTACGTTTCCTGTGAAATTCTAGATTTCATAAACACACTGGAGCACCAATTACTGTTGAGTTCGTTTTATGGTTGAGTACAGTTTATACTGGTGAAGAGGTAGCTTCAAACGCGAATGGTTAAAATGAACGAATGTCAACAATATTCTTCCAACGAACTTCAACAAGTAGTGAACTGGGCAAGTACTGGCAGTACATAAGTCGGTGATAACTGTACATCGATTTTATTCAACATGACACAGACGGAGTGGACAAGACTAACATCGTCACAGGCGCAAAGATTATACATCAGCATAATGGTAATTACTTTTAAAGTTCCTGAAGATTCTCTACCATAAAGTCCTCTGACTCAAGTGACTAAGGATCACAAAACTGTTACCGTATAATATTCTTCTCATTCAAGTCCGTTGACCTTCTCTCAAGGACGTCTATCATGGTAACGTATTCATACTCCAGGATAAAATCTTCCATATCATACCTCACAATCCCATACGTTCTCCAAAACATAACGTTAGATAGCATATAGTTTCAAACAAAGTCATACACGATAATACGAACAGGTTAGAGATTCCAGTTGGCTAACCTCTCCCATTCTATGCCACGCTTCTGGCATTGTTGTAACATCATATTAAAACATGTGCATAAGGTAATCAATAACTTCTTCCACTCGTAGGAATCCTTCTTCTACGATACAAATCCTAAAGGCAAACGACTCTGTAGATCCATTCTAGGAATAACATATTCCCGCTAGACTAGTATTAGAGCGGCCTTATAATACAGCTTTAAATAAGAAGTGGGGCGATAACTTACGTGACATTGCTGCTATTGGTTTCGACCTGAAGACCAATACAGATCACTAGAATAAATGGCTTTCCATAAACATGCCATTGAATACAAATATAATATAACAATCATGGACATAAACAAGTTCCATGTTGCCCCTTCAAAAATGACGTCACAAACTACTCAACTAGGTTACCCGTGCGTCCCAAAGCAACACTCACTGCTTCGTGCACGTCAGTGCGCTAATCATTCGACCGCACAAATAATATAACTATATCAAGACTGGTGCGTACATTTGGCAGGACCGAAGACTACCCCCTTAGGTAATAAATGTACGTAACACTCTTGTTCAAACATCATCACATCTTCTGATTTGAGGTTGACTATACGTAAGTATATCACTTATTAACAATGTTTTGAACTTCAAATGTAAAATTTACAATAGTTTTAATATTATTTAGCAATTTAACACGATCGCACAGTTTGTGTTACAGCGTGGATTGAATGTGTTATCACCGCTTCAGACATTTGCACATCAATCTAATTTTTTCAAGAGCTTGAAAAGCTAAGAAAGTTACCAATCTGAATAAAAAATGCATGTTTTGATTAATTGGTAATTAAATGAAGGTTTCTTTTGCAACATAATAGGGTGAATTATGATATCAAACGCGAATGATATCGCAAGACCTAATGCCAATGGTCGACATATTGTCAAGGCTAGGAGACCGGAAAATACCATAACTTAAGTAGCTGGTGTACTGAAATGTCCGGACTAGCAGGCACTAGTTGAATGATAGGCTTACCTCGAAAAGAAATATATATATAAACAGCTTTCATAAAATGCACTTTAAATAGTTCAGACTCACGTATCCATGTTAATTAATATACATTTTAATTTAAGCAGGCTGTGCACTTCTCAAGTTTTAAGGTTCGTCCTGATTTTCAATGCACTACATGTATGATATAATAATAGTACATATAATGCTCTATACATGTAAAGAAAATTCACTTCTGAAATTTTACTGTTGCATATGACTCATACTACGATGGTATTAAAAAAACATTTTTTAATGCTAGTAACCAGTTGTTTTATCAAAAAATAGCGTTTAGATGTTGTTAATTATTGTTTAGATATTGTTAATTATTGCCTACAAATGATTTTTTAAATGAAATATGGACAGTATTAAAAATTTTTTTTTCTTAATTTTCACATTTTTTTTCCCCCCTACGACAAATTTGCCTCTGGACACATTTTAAAAAATTATACAAGAACAAACAGATGTTCAAATCCTCTGAAAAAAATTGGGTTGTATTTATGTAGTATGCAGATTAATATGTACATATTTAAAGCTTGTACCTTTTATATTTTTTTGAAATATGATGTGAAAATTGATGTTCATACAAAATACTACATTTTTTGGTAATGATTTGCAATTTTTGGTCTCAAATATATTGATAATTATTCATGATGTAGCCCTATAGTTTTCTTTATGTGATCAGTGTATTGCAGACTGTTTGCTGTTTGTCAGAGAAGGTTCTAAGACTATATTTAAGAAAACGGGAGCACTCTGAAGTTGGTGTGATGTAACGTTTTCAACTTTGCGAAAGTCCCTACACTTTTAAAAATGCCGTAACATTTTTATTTTTTGTTCGATTTTAAAAAATAAAGGACCCAATTTCATGGTTTTCCAAGAGCTTCTAAACTGCATTGTTTTCTCTGGTGTTTCTGTACAAACAAAAATCACTTTATGGTACCTAATTATATGTCTACTCAAGGGGGCAAAGTCTTTACAGACAGGGGGTATGATGTGCTGGTGTTGTGGGTAGTGGGTTTCCCCCCTTGCTTCACCCTAGGCCTAGTGAATTCTTGTTCATGAAAGGAGCGACCATTGCGGTGTTAGTCTCTTGGCCTAGCAAAACCTCTCATACCCCAAGATCGTTGTGCGTGGTGAAGAGCCACACCCTCCTCGAGGTAGTCCTGGTAACTGAGGGTGCGAATCCTCAGGCTAAACACAACGGATCTAGAGGAGCAAACCTCGATAATAAAACCGGTGCACTACACCGTACACGCCCTCTGTGGGTGGGAAGGAGCCAGATGGATACTGAACAAGTCTTGGAGGTGGGAACGAGCGTGGACTGCTCCCTGAAGATCGGAACCCATCGTACAGGCACAGAGACTCAGGACTTGACGATCCTATTGCCTTCAACTCTTGGTCACATGCCTAGAGCCTCGGAGAACTCGGCGTAACCAGCAGGCAATTTGGTGGCGGGGAAAGAGCACTGTGAGCCCTACCATGGCTACGTATCACAAGGAGACGCAGAAACACCCCCTTTATCTCCCCCAGAGCTGGCACAGTACACTTCTGGCTTCTACCCGGGGCGGTAGGAAATCCACATCAAACCTGGCAGAGCAAGTCCTCCATCAGATGCGGCCGATGCTGGGCCCACTGGCGCGTGGACACGTCCCGATCCCCATCGAGACTTGCCCGGGGAGCCCACCCCGGCTCAAAAAAGCAGAGAAGGCCACTCTCCAAACCTCCGATGTCTTGCGGGCAGTGTTAGGATGTGCAAGAACATGGACAGGAAGACTCCACAACTTCCCCACTGAAGACACGCCCACGGCGACCGTTGCCTCAATTTGCTGTGTGTGGTGTACCCGGAAACGGGGCCTCCCAGTACTGAGGCACAGTTAAGTCCCCGATGCCACTTATCGGTGCAGAGTTCAGAGAGATGGCTGAGCATCACAATCCCCCCTGTGTTGCAGCATGATGAGAACCCAGCATTGCACACTGAGCTTGGGGGGATCACTTGGGCACCAGACTTAATACTGGCTCTTGACTGGATGGCCGCATGCAGGAGATTTCTACAATGGAGGGTTGGCAGGTGGTGGGTATCTGGAAGTGGCTCTGTGCAGGACGTGAGGATTCCTTGGGAGAGCCCAGAACCAGAGCACAGCATTGTGCAAGCTCTGCATAGTTGGAGAGCCCCCTGGATGACGGGGAATGCACAGTGTGCTACCCCACCTATCCCCAACTGCTAACTTAGAACCAGAAGTGGGGTCCTCTGTATGCGTGCCAGGCCAGGATAAAATGCCTGGGAAAGAGACTGGAGCTCAGAACTCCCTAACTCAAAGTTGCAGGATGGCAGAAAAGCCATGGGAAAGACAGGGCTATTTTGAAGATAACGCAACCATATTTTCACCATACGAGCTCGGACGCCGCCTCGGTAAACAAGGTCTGCGCAGAGCAGTGACACCCCCAGGCTGCTTGCGAATAGTCTACTACTGGGAACATAAACAGATTTAGGGATGAGCCCACTCTCCCATTGAACAGGTGCTAAAGTCATAGATACTGGGCCAGAAGGCGCACCGGAAACCACAGTATCACGCAACTCGCTTTTTTTTTCTATGGAGAGTACACCGTCAAATAAATCTCGTACTGGTGCTCACCCTGTGGAGCTCCACCAGGCAGGTGCAGTGCCGGGCTCTGAGCCTCGACAGAGCCCACCCTCAGCTACTGGAGGACCCTCTAGACCGTCTTGTGGAGTCAGCAGACGGCGGAGGAGAACTACTGACCAAAACAAAACAGAAAAAGAGAAACCCAGAGTGCCACTTGTCATGATGCACTGGAATGCAGAGGGAGTGAACAGCAAGCAGGCTGGATACAGCAAAAAGACAGAGCTGGAAAACATCTTGTATGAGAAGCAAGTCAGTGTTTGCTGTATCCAAGAGACTCACTTAAAAGCAGATCAAACCTTTAAAATAAGGGGATATCAATGCTTCAGATCTGACAGAAAAGATAGACGAAAAGGAGGAGTACTTACTCTTGTAAGGAATAACATTCCTGCACACGAAAGGAAAACCTTCATGGATGGAGCAGAATATCAGCTGTTGCAGATAAAGGTAGACAAGATGGAAATAGAACTCCTGAACTATTACTGTCCGAACAACAAACCCCTGAGTCTCAGCTCTATACAGGTACCAGCCACCAACTTTATAGCAGTTGGAGACTTTAATAGCCACTCCCAGAGCTGGGGCTATAACCATCTGGATCACAGAGGTGAAGAGGTTGAAACTTGGCAAGATGATCACTCCCTAATCCTAGTCAATAATGCCACAGATACTCCTACCTTCTACTCCAGAGGATGGCACACAACTTCAACACCAGATCTTGCCTTCTCCACACCAGATATAGCTGGATCTATTAATAGAGAAGTAGGAGACCAACTAGGGGGAAGCGACCATCGCCCAATCTTTCTTACTGTCCAGAGTGCAACTCTCAGTACAGGCCCAGCCATTACAAGATGGAACTACAAAAAAGCCAACTGGGGTTTATTCAGGCATCAGGTGAACACGCTGCTGTCTACCCTCAAGGTACAGAACAGAGACATTAATGAAGTGGTTAAAGACTTCAACAGATGCATACTACAAGCTGCAAAAGAAACCATTCCCAAAGGATGCCGGCGTAACTACATACCATACTGGTCCAGCACACTCCAAGAACGTCAGGAAGCTATGGACAGGGCTAGAAAGGACGCAGAGTCTCAGCCTTCACTTGAAACTCACAACAAATGGAAAAAGGCTGTAGCAGAGTTTCAGAGAACAAAGCTAGAAGAAAAACGGAAAAGCTGGAGAACTAAAACGGCATCGCTGAACCTTGAGAAAGACGGCAGGAAACTTTGGAGATTAGTCAAGTCTCTAAATGAAGAGCGTTCCTCACCTAGGCAGACTATCACATTGGATGAAGGTGGCAAACTTTTCAGAGGAAAACAAGCTGCAGACTTGTTTGCTAGAAGATACAGTTCAGAAAGCAACTTACCCATTAACATAGATCATCAGAGAGAGATAAGAAAAGAAATACTGGCAACCATGGGACAAACAGATACTCCTGCCCCAATGAGGGAACCCATCACACTAGGAGAACTACAGAAGGCTATTTCCAAGCTTAAGTTTCAAAAGTCACCCGGCCCAGACAAAATCAGCAACGAAATGCTAGTAAATCTGAGCTCAGCAGCAAAGACAAAACTGCTTGAGATATTCAACCACAGCTGGTTGAAAGGAACGGTACCCCAAGTATGGAGAGAAGCCATCACAATACCCATACTAAAGAAAGGGAAATGTAAGACCGAGGCTGCAAGTTACCGGCCAATCAGTCTCACAAGCTGTGTTGGGAAGACTATGGAGCGAATAGTCAACCACAGATTGAAATGGTATTTAGAGTCTGAGCAGATCCTGGTGCCGGAACAAGCTGGATTTAGAGAATGCTACAGTATAGAAGACCAAGTTACTTACTTGTCTCAAGCAATAGAAGATGCCTTCCAGGAGAAGAAAAAGGTCCTAACGATCTGGGTCGACTTCAAGCAGGCCTTTGACAAGGTGTGGAAAGATGGCCTCATTGCAAAACTTAGGAGAAGTGGAATCCAAGGCAACATGATGAAATGGATCCAGTCATACTTGCATAACAGGAGAACTAGAGTCACTCTTGACGGTCTGCAGAGCAGAAAAGTGTTGCTCCATCAGGGGGTACCTCAAGGAGGAGTAATTTCCCCAACACTCTTCCTTGTTTACATCAATGACCTGGTGAAAGATCTCCCTGCAGGAGTTAAAGCTGCCTTATATGCAGATGACCTAGTACTCTGGTGCGCTGATGAAAACGTCACCACAGCAAATTATAGAATGCAGCGGGCAGCAGACATGCTAGTGTCATGGGCAGAGAAATGGCTTATCACAATAAACACAGACAAAACCTCCACAACACTGTTCTCCCTCGCCCCCAAGGACAAATCAGCTAACATACACCTAGGGACAACCGTGATCAAGGAAGAAAGCTACCCCACCTATCTTGGGGTGACATTTGACCAAAGGCTTACATGGAATAAGCATATTGAAAATGCAGAAGGAAAGGCCCGAAGACGACTAGGCATACTCAGAAAATTAGCAGGTACCAACTGGGGAGCAAATGAACGAAATCTAAAGAAGATTTATAATGGAGTAATAAGACCACACTTAGAGTTTAGCTCAGCAGCATGGTCATCAGCTGCTAACTCACATCTGCAGTCTTTGGACAAGGTGCAAAATCAAGCTCTCAGGCTCATTACAGGAGCCATGAAAACTACACCAATAACAGAGATGCAGAAGGTTGCTGGATTACAGACATTGTCCCATAGAAGAGACACAAAAACCATGATCCAGATGGAAAAGTACAACAGTATGCAAATGCACCCAATGAAGGCAAGACTAGATGATCTGGCATTGGGACGTCTAAAGC
The DNA here is from genome assembly GCA_024509875.1 of Oreohelix idahoensis. Taxonomy (NCBI): domain Eukaryota; kingdom Metazoa; phylum Mollusca; class Gastropoda; order Stylommatophora; family Oreohelicidae; genus Oreohelix; species Oreohelix idahoensis. Next base: position 182,312 of record JAMPIV010012163.1, read on the forward strand.
GTAGCAGCTTTGTGCATCGGGGGAAAAGACTTATATAGACAGCATCAAGAAGACCTATCCATGAAGACAACACCACTGAAGCCCACCCTATACCCTGTACCATGGGAGCAGGCCAGCAGTGCCCTCCAAATTAATACATCAGTCAGTGGTCTCACAAGTGGATGTGAGTATAATGATCTGCAAAAACGAACTGCTACATTGAGTATGATCCAAGAAAGCTATCCCGATCAATCATGGATACATGCCTATACAGATGGATCAGCAACTAATGCTGTTAGGAATGGAGGTGCCGGTATCTTTATCTCATATCCTGACAACCACTATGAGACTAGGCACATTCCCACTGGTAAATTCTGTTCCAACTATACAGCTGAGGTTCAAGCTCTAGAGCAAGCTGCAAATATGATTTATAACACCAACTCTGACTGCCACCAGGTAGTCATCCTCACAGATGCACTGTCTGTCCTGCAAGCTCTCAAGGGTGGTAAACTCCCGCATCTGAGAAATGAACTAAACAAGGTAGCTGCCAAAAAGAGAACCATACTTCAGTGGGTACCATCTCATTGTGGTGTACCCGGAAATGAAAAGGCAGATAAACTTGCAAAAAAGGGAGGAGAATGTGAACAAGAAGATAATGAAGTCACATACTTTGAGAAAAAGAGAGCTATCCAGACTATCAGAAGAGAACAGAACCAACCCAAAGACGACTATCACACTCTCGACCGGCAGGGACAGATAACTATTTTTCGACTCAGGACAGGGCATAACAAACTGAATAAACACATGCACAAGCTACGATTGTCTGCTTCACCACTGTGCACATGTGGATTAAACGAACAAACTGCTGAGCATGTTCTACAGGACTGTCCTCTGTATGACCAGTTAAGAAAGATATACTGGCCCAATGACTCAACACTAAACTCAAAGCTATATGGAGTTAAAGAGGAACTTCAAACAACAGTCGAATTCATCATGAGAACTCGTCTGACGGTGTAATCATCAAAGATGCGATCGCAAGAAGAAGAAGTCTACTCAAGGCTATAATGATTATCTGGCTTCCTCTAGTCATTAAATATCTACTCAAGGCTACAATAATTATCAGCCTTCCTTTGGTAATCATGTGTCTACTCAAGGCTACAACATTATCTGGCTAGCTTTGATGATCATTTGTCTACTCAATGCTATAATAATTATCTGACAGCGTTACATACAAGATGTAAGACCTCAGTCTGAGCTAATGCTATTTACTGAACATGAAACCTCCATGTGAGCTAGTGGAACATGCTACATGTGACTAGCTGGGACACCTGCCACTGACTGTACACCGTCTGCTGTGATATAAATCTGAGCCACCACTACACCCTAGGTGGAACACACACCTCTACTGTATTAGGTCTGCTGTGACCTGAGCCACCACTACACCCTAGGTGGAACACACACCTCTAACTGTATTAGTTCTGCTGTGACCTGAGCCACCACTACACCCTAGGTGGAACACACACCTCTAACTGTATTAGGTCTGCTGTGACCTGAGCCACCACTACACCCTAGGTGGAACACACACCTTTAACTGTATTAGGTCTGCTGTGATCTGAACCACCACTACACCCTAGGTGGAACACACACCTCTAACTGTATTAGGTCTGCTGTGACCTGAGCCACCACTACACCCTAGGTGGAACACACACCTCTAACTGTACACTGTATCAGGTCTACTGTGACCTGAGCCACCACTACACCCAAACTGGAACACATACCTTTAATTGTACACTGTATTAGGTCTGTTGTGATATAAATTAAAACCACTACCACATGCTAGCTGGAACACCTGCTTCTAACTTTAATTGATCAATTACAATAGATCAAAAGTCTAAGCGCAAAAAATAGTCAGCCCTCATTATGACCATAGGGTCTTTTATCAGAGAAAATATGTAAACAAATAGTACAGAAAACAAGAGAACAAATCTAAATAAATAAAGGTTACAAAAAAAAGAAAAAGAAAAAAATAAAAGAAAATAGGAAATGTGAAATGCTGTGAAAAATAGTAAATGTATATTTTAATCCTAGAAAATAGCAAATGTATATTTTAATCCTAGAAAATAGCAAATGTATATTTTAATCCTAGAAAATAGCAAATGTATATTTTAATCCTAGAAAATAGCAAATGTATATTCTAATCCTAGAAAATAGCAAATGTATATTCTAATCCTAGAAAATAGCACATGTATATTCTAATCCTAGAAAACAGCACATGTATATTCTAATCCTAGAAAATAGCAAATATTTACACTAATCCTAGAAAATAGCAAATGTATATTCTAATCCTAGAAAATAGCAAATGTCTACACTAATCCTAGAAAATAGCAAATGTTTACACTAATCCTAGAAAATAGAGAATGTATATTCTAATCCTAGAAAAATAGCAAATGTATATTCTAATCCTAGAAAATAGCAAATGTATATTCTAATCCTAGAAAATAGCAAATGTTTACACTAATCCTAGAAAATAGAGAATGTATATTATAATCCTAGAAAAATAGCAAATGTATATTCTAATCCTAGAAAATAGCAAAGGTATACACTAATCCTAAGTACTGAGAAAAATAGAACATCAGCACAAAGCATGGATAACCTGAAAGATGGAAAAGGCTAAAGAATTCTCAAAACAGATATTGGAGATATTATACAAACTAGAGAGAGAGGAAATACCAGCAGAATGGAAGGAAGGTTATCTGGTCAAGTTGCCTAAGAAGGGAAATTTACAAGAGTGCACAAATTATAGTGTAGACAGAGAATCAATTTGGAAATTGATGTGGCATTATGGAGTTCCCATGAAGATCTTTAACTTAATAAGGAAGACCTATGAAGACATGACATGCAGAGTTCTTCATGAAGGACAACTTACAGAACCGTTTAGGATTAGAACGGAAGTGAGGCAGGGATGCCTCTTGTCTCCATTTCTTTTCTTACTAGCAATAGATTGGGTTATGAAAACATCGACATCATACAACAGAAATCAAATCCAGTGGAAACTAACTAAACAGCTAGATGATCTGGATTTTGCAGATGACTTGGCTCTTCTGTCCCATAACCATAATCAGAATCAAGAGAAACTGAAAATTCTCGATGAGAGGTCACAAGTGGGCCTGAAAATACACAGGGAAAAGACAAAAATTATGATAATAAATGCAAATGATAACAAGGTTGAACTTGAAGAAACACCACTAAAAGATGTAGAATCGTACACATATCTTGGAAGTAATATAGACAAAGTTGGAGGGACAGACAGTGATATCAAAATAAGAATACAAAAAGCAAGAGGAGCTGTCATTGCGAAACATATGGAGAACAAGAGAAATCAAGTCCAACACGAAAATAAGAATCTTCAACTCAAATGTGAAGTCAGTCCTATTGTATGGCTCTGAGACATGGAGAACAACAAAAACAACAACCAAAAAGCTACAGACTTTTATAAACGGGTGCTTGCGTAGAATAGAAGGACTGAAATGGTATGACAAAGTCACAAATGTGGAATTGATGACAAGAACCAGACAAGTGCCAGTGGAACAAGAGATGAGAAGAAGACGCTGGCGATGGATAGGACACACATTGAGGAAACCTTTTGATAGCATTACAAGGCAGTCCTTGTTCTGGAATCCACAGGGAAAGAGAGGCAGAGGTAGACCAAAAAACACATGGAGAAGAGAACTGGAAACAGAGGTTAAAATGATGAATAAAACATGGAAAGAACTTGAGCGGATGGCACAGGACAGGAAGTCTTGGCATGTGTTTGTTGAAGGCCTATGCTCCTTGGGGAGCTAAAGGGTATTGATTGATTGATATTCTAATCCTAGAAAATGGCAAATGTTTACACTAATCCTAGAAAATAGCAAATGTCTTCACTAATCCTAGAAAATAGCAAATGTTTACACTAATCCTAGAAAATAGAGAATGTATATTCTAATCCTAGAAAAATAGCAAATGTATATTCTAATCCTAGAAAATAGCAAATGTATATTCTAATCCTAGAAAATAGCAAATGTTTACACTAATCCTAGAAAATAGAGAATGTATATTATAATCCTAGAAAAATAGCAAATGTATATTCTAATCCTAGAAAATAGCAAAGGTATACACTAATCCTAAGTACTGAGAAAAATAGAACATCAGCACAAAGCATGGATAACAACAGAAACCATTACCAAGATAGAAGACAGGAAAAACAAGAAAGCAGATTTAAACAGAAGCAAAACCAGAAGTTCCAAAGCCAAGGCTCATGAAGTGTACATAGAAGCAAACAAAGAAGTAAGAAGAAACATCAAAAGAGACAATAGGAAGTATATTGAAGAGTTGGCAAGGGAATCAGAGGAAGCTGTGGCCAAAGGAAATATGAGGGACCTGTACAACAACACAAAGAAGCTAACAGGGAAATATAAGCAAGCAAATGGCCTCATAAAAAATAAGAATGGAAAACTGCTTAGTAATATACAAGAACAAATGAAGAGATGGACAGAACATTTTGAGGAACTTCTCAATAGACCAGCTCCAACTAATCCCCCAGACATCCAGCCAGCAGAAGATGAGCTACAAATCAGCTGTGAACAACCAAGTAGACAAGAAATAAAGCTTCTGAAAGATGGAAAAGCAGCTAGTCCAGATTGAATTCCAGCAGAGGCCATCAAAACAGATATTGATTCCTCTACAGAGATATTATACAAACTACTTGGCAAAGTCTGGGAGAGAGAGAGGAAATACCAGCAGAATGGAAGGAAGGTTATCTGGTCAAGTTGCCTAAGAAGGGAAATTTACAAGAGTGCACAAATTATAGTGTAGACAGAGAATCAATTTGGAAATTGATGTGGCATTATGGAGTTCCCATGAAGATCTTTAACTTAATAAGGAAGACCTATGAAGACATGACATGCAGAGTTCTTCATGAAGGACAACTTACAGAACCGTTTAGGATTAGAACGGAAGTGAGGCAGGGATGCCTCTTGTCTCCATTTCTTTTCTTACTAGCAATAGATTGGGTTATGAAAACATCGACATCATACAACAGAAATCGAATCCAGTGGAAACTAACTAAACAGCTAGATGATCTGGATTTTGCAGATGACTTGGCTCTTCTGTCCCATAACCATAATCAGAATCAAGAGAAACTGAAAATTCTCGATGAGAGGTCACAAGTGGGCCTGAAAATACACAGGGAAAAGACAAAAATTATGATAATAAATGCAAATGATAACAAGGTTGAACTTGAAGAAACACCACTAAAAGATGTAGAATCGTACACATATCTTGGAAGTAATATAGACAAAGTTGGAGGGACAGACAGTGATATCAAAATAAGAATACAAAAAGCAAGAGGAGCTGTCATTGCGAAACATATGGAGAACAAGAGAAATCAAGTCCAACACGAAAATAAGAATCTTCAACTCAAATGTGAAGTCAGTCCTATTGTATGGCTCTGAGACATGGAGAACAACAAAAACAACAACCAAAAAGCTACAGACTTTTATAAACGGGTGCTTGCGTAGAATAGAAGGACTGAAATGGTATGACAAAGTCACAAATGTGGAATTGATGACAAGAACCAGACAAGTGCCAGTGGAACAAGAGATGAGAAGAAGACGCTGGCGATGGATAGGACACACATTGAGGAAACCTTTTGATAGCATTACAAGGCAGTCCTTGTTCTGGAATCCACAGGGAAAGAGAGGCAGAGGTAGACCAAAAAACACATGGAGAAGAGAACTGGAAACAGAGGTTAAAATGATGAATAAAACATGGAAAGAACTTGAGCGGATGACACAGGACAGGAAGTCTTGGCATGTGTTTGTTGAAGGCCTATGCTCCTTGGGGAGCTAAAGGGTATTGATTGATTGATATTCTAATCCTAGAAAATGGCAAATGTTTACACTAATCCTAGAAAATAGAGAATGTATACTCTAATCCTAGAAAATAGAAAATGTATATTCTAACCCTAGAAAATAGCAAAAGTCTACACTAATCCCAGAAAATAGAGAATGTATATTCTAATCCTAGAAAATAGTAAATGCATATTCTAATCCTAGAAAATAGCAAATATTTACACTAATTATATAAAATAGCAAAAGTACTTGTGTATTCTAATAGGTACCACAAAGTGCCCGCTTCGAGCTGTTGAAAATGGAGAAAACTGAGGGAAATTCGTCAAGTTTAAGTCGTCACTGTCTCTTTGCTATTAAGCGGATTGTAATAAAATTTATATCACGATACTCTTTATCTTCTTCTCTTTTGAAGTGTACCCCACTTCATTCAAATGAGGGTCGCTCGACCGCCAAACCACTAATTTGCACACTGTTTTCACAACTTTTAGGGGGAAAAGTGTATCTTTAGTTTCATATATTGCAAACTGTAGAAAACAAAGTGTAAAACGTTGATATCTTGAAGTGAAGTTGACATTTTAAATGGTGTTATAATTGTTTGCAATGTATGAGAAGATTTGGGAGCCATTTTCCTTTATTCGTGTGAAATTTTAAAGACTTCTGATATTTGGCGGTCGAGCTAATTGACTTTGAGTAAGTTCTGTATCGCTCAAGTTAGGCCTAGAAATTTTAGCGAAGGATGCAGAGCGAGGCTGTTCCATGGGCCGTGATAACTCCTGATGTCGATCAAGATCTGGACACCACTTATATTGGCTCTTGTTCAAACATCATCACATCTTCTGATTTGAGGTGGACTATACCTTTATTCCTTTATTCGTGTGAAATTTTAAAGATTTCTGATATTTGGCGGTCGAGCTAATTGACTTTGAGTAAGTTCTGTATCGCTCAAGTTAGGCCTAGAAATTTTAGCGAAGGATGCAGAGCGAGGCTGTTCCATGGGCCGTGATAACTCCCGATGTCGATCAAGATCTGGACACCACTTATATTGGCTCTTGTTCAAACATCATCACATCTTCTGATTTGAGGTGGACTATACATTAGGCGTGATGGGAACAACGGCAAAGAAAATCTATTCGCTGTTGCCCTTAAGACGCCACTAGGCGTAATGGCCACTGACTGCTTTGCCGGTCGTTGGCTAAGGACGGAAGAAGAAGAATACGTAAGTATATCACTTATTAACAATGTTTTGAACTGCAAATGTAAAATTTACAATAGTTTTAATATTATTTAGCAATTTAACACGATCGCACAGTTTTTGTGTAACAGCATGGATTAAATTGTTATCATCACTTCAGACATTCACGCATCAATCTAATTATTTCACGAGCTTGAAAAGCTAAGAAAGTTACCAATCTGAATAAAAAATGCATGTTTTTATTAATGTGTAACTGAATGAAGGTTTATTTTGCAACATAATAGGGTGCATTATGATCTCAAAAGCGAAGGATATCGCAAGGCCAAAAGCCAATTGCCGACATATCGAGTCAAGGCTAGGAGACCAGACAATGTCATAATTAAAGTAGCTGATGCTGTACTGAAATGTCCGGACTCGCAGCCAATAGTTGATAGTCTTAAAATTCCCCGAAAAGAAGATATATATATATATATATATATATATATATATATATATATATATATATATATATATATATATATATATATATATATATATATATATATATATATATATATATATATATATATATATATATATATATATATATATATATATATATATATATCTTCTTCTTCTTCGATCCTTAACCACCGACCGTCAAAGCAGTCAGTGGCCATCACGCCTAGTGGCGTCTTGTAGGGCAACAACAAATTGATTCCACTTTGCACGGTCGGTGGCCATCCTTCGTACAGTGCCCCAACTCTGGTTCATTCTTTGCATCTCAGCCTCCACAGTCCTCCGCCAAGTTGTTTTTGGTCGGCCTCTCTTTCGCTTTCCTTCAGGGGTCCAAAGCATAGCTGTTCTTGTGATGGCATCGGGGTCTCTTCTGAGGACATGACCAACCCAGCTCCAGCGTCTGCCAGCTATGATGGTATGCATGTCCTCTTGCTTGCTACGAGTAAGCAGATCTTGGATATATATATTTATATATATATATATATATATATATATATATATATATATATATATATATATATATATATATATATATATATATATATATATATTTTTTTTTTTTAAATTAAGGATGAAAAATATCCCGTTCAACCTCTGATGGGTTATAATTAGGATACATATTGTTTTCAATTCCAAATAATATGAAAAAAAAAAAATCAAGAAGAAACTCTGAACAAGAACAAGACAGTAATAGTAATAGTATATGTAATTCTCTATACATGTAAAAAAAAAAAAAAATAACTTCTGGAATTTTATTGTTCCAAATGACTCCTACTACGATGCTATGAAAAACCATTTTTAATGACTGGGAAGGGTTGCCGTCAAAAGGTGCCAGCTGTCAATCTGACAAACAAGGTCCTTGCACAACTTTATTATCTGAAGGAGGATGGGAATGCAACATGGCTTGAGGTAGACTGCTTGTAGTTTTGTTTTTTTCATAAAGCTACAGACCACAAAGTAACACACTACAAACAGATAAAAAGTGAAATGGAGAAGAGGAAGGAGCAGATAAAATAAAAGTAGAGAATGCAAGAGTGATGACGAAGAACCCAAAACATAGACTGGAATGGAAAAAACGGAGTAAAGAGTCAGAGAAGGCAGTCAAAGAAAAAATTAAACAGCGAATAACTGACAACAATAGGAGGAAAAAAGAGAAAGAAATTAAAAATGCAGAGAAGAAGTTAGAGTTATATAACACAATCATAAGCCAAGGGGGTCTGTGCACCACAAAGGAGCATGTAGATAAAATTTGTGAAGGACAAAATGCCCTTAGAAATCTTAAGGCTCAGTTAAGATACTTACTTACTTACTTAGTCGTTCCCCTTCTAACGTGAGGTGCAGAGGTAAGATACAGATAATTAATATTGAATGATAAGGACATTAATATTGAATGATAAGGACATTAAACTATCAGGAAATATCAAAGAATTGTATTTTGGACTTCTGAAGCATTTAGGTTTTGAGGCGTCATTGCCCTCTCGCAGGGAAAGAGTGCGCCATGATCATTCTTCTCCAGTTAAAAAATGTCTTTTTAAATACTAATAACCAGTTGTTTAAAAAAATATAGCGTTTAGATGTTGCTAATTATTGTTTAGATGTTGTTAATTATTGCCTACAAATTTTTAAAAATGAAATGTGGACAGTATCTTAATAAAAAAAAGGTACTGGTCTAGAAAGCGGGCCCCAGACTTTTTCCGAGAAACGAAACACAATTTACGAAATGGTAAACGAAATATGTATCGTATGAGGGGGAGATAACCCAACCGTCTTGCCGTAGCTGTCACATGTCTGTTCGTCTGGGGTATCATGACCATTAATGCACAAACGACCTCGACCGGCGATGGACACCTATTCAGATGCAGTCGGCTCGGAATTATGTGCTCGATCGGCGCATCCAATAAAGTTAAAACGCTCCGGCACGGAACATTCAGCTAATGCGCGAAACACAATTAAAGCACGAAACACTGCTAAAGGCAAATAGTGGGCGGTTGATACAAAAGTCGGATCGGGAGTTGTTAAATAAAAAGTCGGATTCGCGTTTTCAAAAACCTGAACTTCCGGGGCCCGCTTTCTAGACCAGTACCAAAAAAAATTTTCTTCATTTTCACATTTTTTTCTTCCCCTGCGGCAAATTGGCCTCTGGACACATTTAAAAAAATTATACAAGAACAAATAGATGTTTAAATCCTCTGAAAAAAATTGAGATATATTTGTGTAGTATGCAGATTAATATGTACAAATTTAAAGCTTGTACCTTTTATACTTTTTGTTTGAAATATGATGTTGTGAATATTGACTTTCATTCAACAAACTATATTTTTCGGTAATGTGTTTTGCAGATTTGCAATTTTTGGTCTCAAATACATTGATAATTATTCATGATGTAGCCCTATAGTTTTCTTTGTGTGATCAGTATATTCCAGACTATATGCTGTTTGTCAGAGAAAGTTGTAAGATTATATTTAAGAAGACGGCAGTGTTCTGAAGTTGGTGTGATGTAACTTTTTCAATGTTGCGAAGTCCCCACACTTTTTAAAATGCTATAACTTTTTTATTTGTTGTCCTATTTTAAAAAATAAAGTACCGAATTTCATGATTTACCAAGGGCTTCAAAACTACATTGTTTTCTCTGGTGTTTCTGTGCAAACAAAAATCACTTTGTGGTACCTAATTCTAATCCTAGAAAATAGCAAATATTAACACTAATCTTAGAAAATACCAAATGTACATTCTAATCCTAGAAAATAGCAAATGTATATTCTAATCCAAATGTTAATTAGAATCAACATCACTACATTCCAGGCAAACCCATAGGTGCTCAGTCTCCCTCAGCAAATGTCGAAGGGTATGAATGCTAATTGTTCCTGTTGCACACTGGTTGTATACACAGCGGATGCGTCCTCTCATACGTCCATCCCTGCTGGTCTTACGTTTGATATTACTCAAACTTTCTGGTCCAAGATGGCCGACGTTTTTCCCAACACTACGATTCGTTGACTGACTTTGTGCGTTTATTTATTATGAGTGGCGGCAGTGCAGCATTTTGTTACGTTTTGAGATATCCACCATTTGAATTGGCACATATCGATGTATGTAGATTGTGGTTTTTGCATGAAAGAGGGAATGTTTCGTTAAAGGTCAGCCTATGATCCTGTCAGCCATCTTGGCAGATTTTGTGCACGGAATAGTGACGTGAATTTCTACGCTTATTTTCAGTACATGGGTGTTGTCAACAAAGCTTTCACATTCGAAGTAGGATGCCCAGACTAAAACAAGTTTCAGAACTGTAATAAGGTCGGTAGAACTCTAGTCAACACATGGTTCTACAGTACATGAAGGTGGAAATTCGTAACGTCCAAATTTACGTGGCCATCCTGAGGCATTTATAATGTCGTCTATTGTCATGTTTGAAGCAAGACTGGCATGTTTGAAGCACACTTTAAGATCTTTGTCATAAAGAATGACCCCAAGTCTAAGGTGAGCCAGTGTGCCGAGAGACTGCATGGCTGTTGAGTGAACAGTCATAAACACTGGCTGTCTGGAGAGCGAGCGGGGTGGCACCAGGCCTAAGGGACATCCCTTGCCTCTTCCCTGGTATGGTGGCCCTTCCAGGGTGACCGAATATTTCCACCATCTATTGCAATGCTACCATGAGTTTTCTTTCAAACATTCTAATCCTAGAAAATAGCAAATGTCTACACTAACCATAGAAAATAGAGAATGTATATTCTAATCCTAGAAAATAGCAAATGTCTACACTAACCATAGAAAATAGAGAATGTATATTCTAACCCTAGAAAATAGCAAATGTCTACACTAACCATAGAAAATAGAGAATGTATATTCTAATCCTAGAAAATAGCAAATGTCTACACTAATCCTAGAAAATAGAGAATGTATATTCTAATCCTAGAAAACAGCAAATGTATATTCAAGTTGATCACAGAATTGACACTGACAGTTCTTCACAGCATTTTATATTTTTATACATTTAGATGAGTTCTCACTTTATTTTTTTCCCTTATGAAATTATCTTGCCAGAGTAGGAAAGGAGATGTAATAAGCAATTATGGATTAGGAGACAGAATGAGAAAGTAGATAAATTAACAGTCTAGGCAAAAATGTATGATAAGATCATAGGAAACATCTGGTTCAAACAACACCTGAGAAGACTTTGGACATGGAGGAACCTAGATAATAAAATGTGTAATAGAGTTTATTTCATACTGATAAACACAATATTTAGATATGTATTTTTATCAGCAAAAAAAAAACAAAAAAAAACAAGACCACAGATAATGATGTAACATATAGAATATTTTGTACATAAAAATGATATTCATATACCTATATTTTGTAAATAAGTGATTACAAGCACATGAGATGGGGTGACTGTTTCTCAGAAACTAACCTACGAGTGACTGAATAATTTTGGCAAACTCAATGATGGTGTGTTCCTCAGGGTTGCCAAGATTGACAGGAAGTGAGTAATTTGAGTTCATCAAGGTCATCAGTCCGTCAACAAGGTCACTGACATACTGGAATGATCTGGTCTGCTCACCATCACCATATATCTGGGTCACAGAGTTAAAGAATTTAGCCAGGGCACTGGATAATGTCAGTTAACGTGGTACAACAAATGTTATTAAATAACCACACAAACAAATAATGAGCTGTCATGTTGATATTACAAAGCAAATACAGGAGAAATAGAGCCTGGACATGTTTTATCATTATGTTTCTTGTTATCTCCAATTCTTATATCTGCTAAACACCTCTAACTTTACTCATCTGCAATATAAATGTGTCTTTAGGAATCTTTTCTTGATTGGTATATTGGTAAAGAAATGAATCCAGTGTTACTGAATCTGTAAACATAAGAGTTTGCGAGATGACTTCACAAAGTGGCTGACTTATTTGTGATGTTACTTCACAAAGTTGTTTACTTTTTAGGGATGTGACTACACAAATTTGCTAACTTATTAGGGATGTGACTTCACAAAGTGGCCCACTTATTAGGTATGTGACTTCACAAAGTAATTTATGATGTTTCATGTGTTTTTTGTGAATCATTCTTGATGGTTGCTCATTTTATTTTTAACAGTGAATCTCTTCATGTGTACGAATGGTTATGAAGGGTGTCCTTCATGAGGTTCTTCAGTGCTTCACATCTGTTTCTCAGATTCAGTTTTTACTTATCGTTTGTGTATTTTAAAAATTAGGTTTTACTTATCCTTTGTGTATCATTTTGTTGGTTAGCTGTTATTTATCCTTTTTGTCTGGTTAGGTGTGCTGTATTTGTAACTTTTCTTCCTGTTGTGTCACTTGAAAGATTTCAGTTTTATTTGTAGTCCATAAAAGGTAGTATTCTAATTCTCCATGTGCCTTATTTTTACCCTAACATCCTGCATGCAGTATCTCTGTTTCCTAACTATGATAAATGGTCAATTAGGTTTCCTGTGTGCCCACCTGGTGAGATCTACATGGCCTAATGTATATCTTATTGTGTTGAAAGATGGTTCCTTCAGTGACTAGTTTGTTGAATTAATAAGCACAGACAAAGATTTCCCAATCTTTATTTCTCTACCCTGTACCCTGTTGGCCGTTCAAACTTTTACATTCATACTTACTTACTTAGTCGTTCCACTTCTACCGTGAGGTATAGAGATTTGTAAGAGAGAGCGCCATACTATTCTATCGGCTGTCTTCCTCCTGGCTTGGTTCCATTCTCGTCCTGTCCTTTAAAGATTGTCTAATGTTGTCCTCCTAGCGGACTTTGGGTCGTCCTGGAGATCTGTATCCCTGGCTCTTAGTTTCTCATGCTTGCCGTGGTAGCTGATCTTCTCCCTTTCTGCAGACATGGCCAACCCATCTCAGTTGGGACTGTTCTACTTGGGTCTGCAGGGGTTGGGTTTTTAGGCCTTGACTTACATTCATATCTCCCATAATTATCTTAAATCTCACCTTGATGCTCCCAGTAGTTCACCATCAAAGTCTTGTTTGGTATTGTCTGCAATGTGTTTTGGTGTTAAGCATTGTATTACAGTGATTCTTCTTCCTATTGCTTGCAATCTTATGACAATTTTGGGTGATACTGGTCCCATTCTATCATTGTCTTAGCAGTTACTGGTTACAACACACAGGCAACTCCCTCTAGGTGTGCATGTTCTTTATCTTCATGTCCTAAATAGATATTTTCTCCAGTATCCAGTGTGGTGTGCCTTACTCCATTCCATCTTGTCACCACTGGACCAAGAGCATTACAATGTACAGCCTGACCACATTCAGCAACTGGACTCATCAGGCCATCTCATATGCCTCTCATGCAAGAATTAAATATAAAAATAAGTGAATCAGCAATGATGAGAGCAGACAGATGTGGAACAGCAAGGTAAAAGACGAAGGAGCTGGATGGGAACAAGACATAACAAACCAGCAGACATATTTATACTGGATGCTGACTGGCACAAGAAAGTAAAATGGACATAACAGACGAGCAGGCATATTTCTGTCACTGATGGGCACAAAACAGTTATTTTATTAGGAGATTCTTCTTCTTTGATCCTTAGCCGCTGACTGTCAAAGCAGTCAGTGTCCATCACGCCTGGTGGCATCTTGCAGGGCAGCAAAACTCTGCTTCCACTTTGCTCAGTCGGCGGCCACCCTTTGTGCAGTTCCCCAGCTCTGGTTCATTCTTTGCCTCCATAGTTCTCTATCAAGTTGTTTTTGGTCAGCCTCTCTTTTGCTTTCCTTCAGGGGTCCATAGCATAGCTGTTCTTGTGATGGCATCGGGGTTTCTTCCGAGGATGTGGCCAACCTAACTCCAGCATCTGCCAACTATGATGGTCTGCATTTCCTCTTGGTAGCTCTGAGTAAGCAGTTCTTGATTGATTATAGTATTCAACCAAAAAATTCTGAGAATTTTTCTTAGACACATTGTGTTGAAAGAGGACAATTTTGACATTTCCTTCTCTGTTACTCTCTGGCATTCCACACCATAGAGAAGCACAGAAAGTACACAGCTCTCATATAATCTTAATTTGGTGTGTGTGCTGTACACAGAGGGCTTCCAGATGTTGTTTAGATTAGCAAAAGCTGTTCTCACTTTATTTATTCTGTTGTTGATGTCTTTGCTTGTTCTGCCACTTGGTGCTGCTATGCATCCTAGGTATGTAAATTTGTCTGTCTGTTCCAGCTTCTGGTTCCTTATTGTTATGGACTCAGGACTGTCCGCATTGAGTGTCGTGACCACTGTCTTCTTTAGACTGATGTTCAGACCCACCTGCTGGCTATACTTATTCAGTCTATGTGTTTTTTCTTGAATGTGTTGATGTGAATGTGAGTCATGCAATGTCATCTGCATATTCCAGTGTAGAAACCATTGTCCATCTTATTCCTCTTGGACTGCCCTCTGTTGTCTGGTGCATTACCCAGCCTATGACTGTCAAAAATAAAGTGGTTGATAAGGGGCATCCCTGTCGTACTCATGTCTTCACCTCAAAAGTTAGGATGCTCTGCCCAATACTACGTGTAAAGTTAGCATAGAGGCTGTTTATGATGGAAATAATGCAGCTGGGAATTCCATAAGCCCTCAGTATTTTCCATAGTCCCTGTGTAAACTGTCAAAAGCCTTTTCAAAATCAACAAAGTTAATATATAGTTGTCTCTGCCATTTCAAGCAGAGGAGATTGCAATGTAGAAAAAATGGACAAATGGACAGATCTCTGTCCAACTGACATGGACAGAACAAAGCTGACAGACAGAACATACGTCTGTTAGACTTACTGTGACAGACTCATTCTGCAATGCCTGGAGAATAAAGTTACTGACAACTCTTCCATCATTCATGTGCATACGAGGTCCAAATGTGTTGAAGATGCGGGCCACTCTGACCTCAACCTTCTCCTGCCATGACAACAGTTCACATAAATAACAATCTCAAGTCTCCTATTACTTACTGTCAATATTTAACACTGTAATTTAACACTGTCAAGTATGTTCATTCATGGTTCTTCATCTCCCTGTGAAATATAGGCCTTCAATCAGGTCATGTCAAGCCCTCCTGTTCTGTGCCTTGAATTCAAGATTCTTCACTTCTGTCTCCAGCTCTCTTCTCCGTTTCTTCTGTCTTGGGGGATTCCAGAATAAAGACTGACTTGTAATACCTTCAGCTAGTTCCCTCGATACGTGTCCCATCCATCCAATGCCAAAATCTTTTCCCCAGCTCTTGTTTTTTTTTTTTCTTAACCAGCGGCACTTCGGCTTTCAGCCCTTCGGCCCAATGACATGTCATTGCGAGGCTGGGGAGCCTGTGGACTTTCCTTCCAACCCGGTGAGGAGCTTTGCTCCTTCCCATCCACAGAGGAGAGTTTATCTCAGGAGCCGTTCAGGTTACTCAGTCAAAATCCCGGTCGATGACACTTCTTCAAATACTCACACCCGGGCTTGAACCTTGAATACCTGATCGCCAGCGCAATGTTGTAACCATTACACCAGAGTGGCTCCCCTCAGCTCTTGTTCTAGAGATATTCAACTGGTTCTCTGTCAGTTCCGCATTGGTGACCTTGTCATGCCACTTTTAACCTTCTATTCTGTGCAAGCACCCATTTAAGAACATCGGTAAGTTCTTGACTGCATTTTTGTGTTCACACTGTTGAATGTTTGTGGTTGTAAGTTTCTACAGGATGGCTTTGCCAGCCAATGCTCAACCTTCCATAGCCGTTTCTTACTACCATTGTCTGGCAGGTCACAGCGTAACTAAGCAGGTTGCAGATAGTGTTATTTTGGTTTGGTTTGGTTTTAAGCACTATCTTCATGCGCACATGGACAACAACATCAGTGCGATCTCCTCACTTGGATCACACAAGGAGGACCTCAGCACAGTGCACAAAATCCATAGCACTGGTGAGAATTCCAATGTGTGTATATAGGAATCACACATTCTAGAAATATTTTGTGGTAGGTAAGTTTCTAATTTTTAAATTTTACCAGGGCAGCGGCCTAATATGCCTACTCTTTACGATTTCCAACTGCCGAGGGATTTTTAACATGCGCAACTTGCACACGAGACTTCCTATTTTTTCGCCATTATCCAAGAAGGCTAGGCATTCGAGCTCACTATCCAAGAGACCAGGGGGAAGTATGATATCATTAGGACCATTGGTTCTGAAAAAAATTTCCATAAATTATATTCCCTCAACTGGGAATCGAACCCGGCACCTCTAGAATTTGAGGCAGATGCCATACCTCTTAGCTACTCCTACCCTAAGTGTTATTTTAATATACAATATCACATGAGACCAAATAAACTATTACATTCAGTGAACAACAATCTACAACAAAAGAGGTAATGTGTGTAGTAAAGTGTGAATTACTCCCATGGAAAAATGTGTTACTGACATATTCCTAAAAGGGTTTTTTCTTAACTCACTTCTACAACCTATTTCACTTATCTTCCTGCATCTGGGCCTCATTTTTGCGGACCAACAAATTTTAACTGCATATTTGTTCCCTTCAGGACATCTTGGGTGTGTTTTTGTTGGGGATCTGTGCTCCATAGGGAGCTAAACAGTACTGATGATCAGCTGCTGAAGTAGCACAGCTTTAACAAACTTACACCAAGTCTACCTGTCTCATGCCGTCTGCTCAAGGTCTTTCCATGTATTCTTCACACCCTTCATGTTTGTCTTCAGTTCTTTTCTCCATGTGTTCCTTGGTCGTCTTCTGCCCTGGGGATTCCAGAAAAAGGACCGCCTGGTAATGCTATCAACAGGTTTCCTCAATGTGTGTCCTATCCATCTCCAGCATCTTCTTCTCACCTCTTGTGCCACTAGCGCATGTCTGGTTCTCGTGATTAGTTTCACATTTGTGATTTTGTCATACCAATCTTTCTTTTCTATGCAAGCACCCATTTATGAAAGTCATTAACTTTTTGGTTGTTGTTTTTGTTGTTCTCCATGTTTCATAGCCATACAATAGTACTGACTTGACATTTGAGTTGAAGATTCTGATTTTTGTGTTGGACTTGATCTCTTTTAATCTCCATATATTTCTATGCAACATATGCTCCTCAAGCCATTTGTACTCTTTTTCTGATATCCTTGTGGGATATGTCTTCACAAAGATACTAACAGTAAGTTAGAATCTTTTCTTGTATACCAACACCACCTTATGTACTATGACACCATCAAAGTAGCCTTGTTTTCCCATAATTCTGTGTGAAATTCCTATAAAGTGGCAACACTACAGCAGAACAATTCCAGCTTGAAACCAGCATGTGGACCAAGGGATGGCGTGCATACAGCGGCGGTGAAAGCAGCAAGTGAAGAAGCATTGACTCACTTTGTACTCCACCACACAGAATCGCATAACAAAGACATTTTCTCACATATAACGAGCTGCTGGGAATTTGGTTTCTATCATACTAGCGAAATTGCATATGCAGAATTTGCATAAACTGTGGGATGACTGTAATCTAAAAACATGTGCATGAGATCAACTGTACAAAAGCAAAACTCCACTCAAGTACAGAAAAACTAATGGTGTTACCTACTAATGGTGTTATCATGTAACGTTGTTCATTCATAACCCTCCACTCCCAAAGGAGCATAGGCCTTCAACAAACACATGCCAAGTCCTCCTGTCACGTGCCATCATCTCAAGTTCTTTCCACGTTCTCCTCATCATTTTCACCTCTGTTTCCAGCTCTCTTCTCCATGTGCTTCTTGGTCTACCTCTGCCTGTCTTGCCCTGGGGGTTCCAGAACAAGGACTGCCTTGTAATGCTATCAACAGGTTTCCTCAGTGTGTGTCCTATCCATCGCCATCGTCTTCTTCTCATCTCTTGTTCCACTGGCACTTGTCTAGTTCTTGTCCTCAGTTCCATGTTGGTAACCTTGTCATACCATTTTAATCCCTCTATTCTATGCAAGCACCCATTTATGAAAGTCTGTAGCTTTCTGGTTGTTGTCTTTGTTGTTCTCCATGTCTCAGAGCCATACAATAGGACTGACTTCACATTTGAGTTGAAGATTCTTATTTTCGTGTTGGATCCGATTTCTCTTGATCTCCATATATTTCCCAATGCAATGAAAGCTCCTCTTGCGTTTTGTATTCTTAGTTTGATATCAATGTCTGTCCCTCCAACTTTGTCTATATTGCTGCCAAGATATGTGTACGATTCTACATCTTGTATTGGTGTTTCTTCAAGTTCAACCCTGTTATCATTACCTGCATTTATTCTCATTATTTTTGTCTTTTCCCTGTGTATTTTCAGACCCAATTGCTGTGACCTCTCATCGAGTGTTTTCAATTTGTCCTGCATCTGATTACGGTTATGGGACAGAAGAGCCAAGTCATCAGCAAAATCCAGATCATCCAACTGCTTAGTCAGAGTCCACTGGATTCTATTTCTGATGTAATGGTGTTACCTAGACACAATCCTGCAACTCAACTCTGCCATATTTTGGTGAGCAGCTAAAGGCATTAACCATATTGTTTTTTAAAAATCTGCCATGTTTTTCTCATCTCTGTTTTGATGAACAATTTATTCTCACCTGTTTTTCATATGCGTAACACATTGTCTCTGCCACCCTTTTTCCTTCATCATAGCAAGCCCGTGGTCCTATAGGGTTCACATGACCCCAGTAATCTTCATTCTGAGGATGTATCTCTGGATCTGTCAGGCAGAAATTGTGACATATACAATTTTGTAACACACTACATAATCTAATCCACACTACATAATCTAATCCATCAAACACACCTCCATAAGTTTCAGATAAATCAAACATGTTCACAAAGACTGGGATAAACACGAATGAATGCCAATTTTGGAACATGCCATCATTTTAGCTGGCCCCATGCAGGACCCCTTTATCGAAGTGCTTCTCATGCTCTTGAAATGGTGTCTTCTATAGCAATTTTTACATAATAAGACTGCTAGCTCTATGCACCACAAACCCTAGTCACCTCTTACAACATACCAGGTGGCAGCAGTGATCCCATTCTTTCTGTGTTCTCTTTACACACCCCTTAAAAACCACACAGTATAGGTCAAACATTCATACATCCCACCCGTGTATTCCCGGGGCCTGAAAGGGGAGCAAAGAATAGTAACACTGTTCCCAAACGATTAAGGAGGGTTGGGCACGGGGCTGGTCACTCCATCCTGTAAAAAAAATTTAAACCACAAAAAAACTTCAACAAACATGGACAAGTCAATTAAAGAAAATAAAACACAGCCATCCAAGACAGGGGAAGGTCCTCTCGCAGGGAAGCGTATGATGCAACACAGAAAAAGCCGAAAGGAGTCTTTGTTACTGACTAACCTTCTTTCTTCTAGGAGAACTTCCAGATTTGGCACCTGGAATGTTCGGACATTAAACGAACAAGGGAAAGTGGCACAAGTAGCAGCAGAGATGAGGGAATATAAAATCGAGGTTCTGGGAATGTGTGAAACAAAGTGGAAGGAGGTAGACAGGAAGAAACTCATCACAGGTGAATTAGTGCTGTCCTCAGGACATGAAGACGAAAGTTCACACCACAGTGAAGGGGTAGCTCTTATGTTATCTAAAGAAGCACAGAAAGCACTCATTGAATGGGAAGCCGTTGGACCCAGAATAATAACAGCTACTTTTAAAACAGCTAAAAAGAAAATAAATGTAAATGTCATCCAACAAACAGCTAAAAAGAAAATAAATGTAAATATCATCCAATGTTATGCACCAACTAATGACAAAAAAGAGTCTGTGAAAGAAGCATTTTATACTAGACTGCAGGAAATTATGGAGAAAGTAAACAGAAGAGTCATCACAATTTTGATGGGTGACATGAATGCAAAGATGCTTCAAATCAACTGGCTATAGGAGGAATCATGTTTCCACATAAGAGAATACACAAGGCAACATGGATATCACCAGACCATAGAACAGAAAATCAGATTGATCATATATGCATAAAGAAGAAGTTTAGATCATCACTGCAGGATGTGGCATCAGATCAACACCTTCTGATAGCCAAAGTAAAAATGAAACTCAAGAGATATGCAACAATGCAAAGTTATAGACAACAATTTAATGTAGGACATCTAAGAAATCAAGAAACAAGAGACAAATTTGCGGTCACAATATCCAACAAATTCCAAGTGCTCCAACAGCTGGAAGATGTAGTGAATACAGAAAACTATTGGCAGCAAATCAAAACTGTATGGAATGAGACATGTGAAGAAATACTGGGGAAAAGGGAATGACAACATAAAGCATGGATAACAACAGAAACCATCAATGAGATAAAAGACAGAAAAAACAAGAAAGCAGATTTAAACACAAGCAAAACCAGAAGTTCCAAAGCCAAGGCTCAAGAAGTGTACACAGAAGCAAACAAAGAAGTAAAAAGATGTATCAAAAGAGAAAAAGATGAAGTATACTGAGGAGTTGGCAAGAGAGGCAGAAGATGCTGCAGCCAAAGGAAATATGAGAGAACTGTATAACAGCACAAAGAAGCTAACAGGGAAATACAAGCAAACAAGTTGCCTCATAAAAGACAAGAATGGAAAACTGCTCAGCAATATACAAGAGCAAATGAAGAGGTGGACGGAATATTTTGAGGACCTTCTCAATAGACCAGCTCCACAAAAACCCCCAGACATCCAGCCAGCAGAAGAAGAGCTACAAATTAACTGTGAAAGACCAACGAAGGAAGAAATAAAGAAAGCCATAAAGCTTCTAAGAGATGGAAAAGCGGCTGGACCAGATGGCATTCCAGCAGAGGCCATCAAAGCAGATATAGCTACAGAGATGTTAAATTAATTACTTGGTAAAGTCTGGGAAAAGGAAGAGATACCAGCAGAATGGAAGGAAGGATATCTGGTTAAGTTGCCTAAGAAGGTAAATTTACGAGTGCACAAATTATAGAGGAATAATGTTGCTATCAGTGCCAGGAAAAGTATTAAACAGGATTATCCTCTAGAGATTAAGAGTCCATAGACAAGAAACTGAGAGATGAACAAGCAGGTTTTTGATAAAACAGATCCTGTACAGACCAGATAGCCACTTTGAGAATAATAGTTGAACCACTATACATAGGATTTGTGGGATATGAAAAGACATTTGACAGTGTAGACAGAGAATCACTTTGGAAATTGATGAGGCATTACAGAGTTCACCTGAATATCATTAATTTAATAAAGAAAACATATGAAGACATGACATGCAGAGTTCTTCATGAAGGACAGCTTACATAATCATTTGGGATAAGAATGGGAGTGCGACAGGGATGCCTCTTGTCTCCATTTCTTTTCTTACTAGCAAAGAAAACACACAACAGAAATGGAATCCAGTGGACTCTGACAAAGCAGTTGGATGATCTGGATTTTGCTGATGATGCAGGACAAATAGAAAACACTCAATGAGAGGTCACAGCAATTGGGTCTGAAAATACACAGGGAAAAGACAAAAATAACGAGAATAAATGCAGGTAATGATAACAGGGTTGAACTTGAAGAAACAACACTACAAGATGTAGAATCGTACACATATCTTGGCAGCAATATAGACAGACAGTTGGAGGGACAGACAGTGATATCAAAATAAGAATACAAAAAGCAAGAGGAGCTTTCATTGCATTGCGAAATATATGGAGATCAAGAGAAATCAGATCCAACACGAAAATAAGAATTTTCAACTCAAATGTGAAGTCAGTACTATTGTATGGCTCTGAAACATGGAGAACAACAAAGACAACAACCAAAAAGCTACAGACTTTCATAAATGGGTGCTTGCGTAGAATAGAAGGATTAAAATGGTATGACAAGGTTACCAACGTGGAACTGATGACAAGAACCAGACAAGTGTCAGTGGAATAAGAGATGAGAAGATGGCGATGGATAGGACACACACTGAGGAAACCTGTTGACAGTATTACAAGGCAGTCCTTGTTCTGGAACCCCCAGGGCAAGACAGGCAGAGGTAGACCAAGAAGCACATGGAGAAGAGAGCTGGAAACAGAGGTGAAAATGATGAGAAGAACGATGAAAGAACTTGAGATGATGGCACATGACAGGAGGACTTGGCATGTGTTTGTTGAAGGCCTATGCTACTTTGGGAGTGGAGGGTTATGAATGAATGAATGAATACATACATCCATCAATAACCGGACACACATAAACTGCACATACCTCCATAAATTTCAGATGTAGATGCCAGCAACAACCGTGCTCTCACCCTCTTGGCAAGACCTGAAGAAAAAATCAAGTCACTGAATCTCTGTAACAAATGTTCAGATATTGCAAGTTGCACAACTGGTCCATAACTATGTGTTCCTTAGCCTCTTACAAAAAGTTCACTATCTTAAATTTTCGTCAGTGGATGCAGAAGTGTCACAAAATGTCCACCTTCTCTTATCTTGCTGTTGTTGTTGTTGTTTTGAAAAGGTGATGGGTGGAGAGCGGGCACTTAACAGCTGACCATTATTGCCTCCTCTCGTTCCATCTTGGTCTACCCTGTTCAACCTGAAAATTGGTTATAATTGGGGTATTTTGTGTCATTTTATTTACTAATTTTGTATTAAATTTAAATAACTATTGTCTTTTGCAGTTGCTGGTTTTAATTTATATTAGTATTTGTCATTTTATTTTCAGTTTTGTATTGTATATAGATAACTATTGTCCTTTACACTTGGTTTTAATTTGTATTAGTATTTGTTCTTTTTGAGTTGGTGTTTTTTTTTTTACCTCGTCTTTCCTTTTCCTATGAGTAGTTGGTAAGTTTGCTCATTATCTGTTTCTTTTTGGTTGTTTTTTTATTTATTAATGATTTGTTAGTTTTTGTTGCTTAATTTCTATTTGGTTGAATGTCTTTTCTGAAGTATTATTTTTGTTATTATTACCAATATTGTCACTGTTATTAACCTTATATATTTTCCTTTGTTTTATATATATATCATTTAAGTATTGTTAGGGCTTCCCCCGGGGCATCTATATTTAAAACCTTATCACCTGTCATGTCTATATTGTGATTTCTAAAGTATGTTTTTAATTCTAGCCTCTGTTGATCGTAATTTCTACAGTGGATCAGGTAGTGGTCTATGTCATTTTCTTCCTGACATTCTTGGCAGTGTGGTTCCTCTATCATAAAGTACGCTGCACTGAGACGGAGACGCCACAGCTTTTTGTTCGAGGGTACCTTTAGTTCTTCTCTGACCTGGCACATCCTTGTTGGTTCTTTCAGCAGTTTGAACGTGTCTGCCTTTTCTACTGTTCTTCCATGTTGTCTTCCATTCCTCGTTTATAGTTAGCTTCCCTTGGCTCTTGATCTCCGACCTTCCCAGTCCTGCTCTTATATTGTTTTTACTTATTCTTCCATACTTGGCGTTCTGGTCTGCCAACTCGTTACCAGCTATACCTATGTGTGCTGGAACCCACACTAGCCTCACACTACATCCTCTGTTCCCTAGTGATGTATTAATTGCTAGAATTTCTTCCTTTATGTCTGGCTGGCTACATTTACCTGGGTGTTCTAGTGCTTGTAGTGATGATAGTGAGTCTGTAAATATAGTAACAGCTTCTGGTGGGTTATCTTCGATTATTTCTAAACTTATTAGAATTGCTATCATCTCTGCAGTAAAAATCGAAGCCCCTTCAGTTACACTGTAGCTCTTCTTAAACCTTTAGCCCGCTACGGGCGACAATTGTCGCCCGAGGTACCCTATGTTCTCCCAGCTAAAGGTGACTTTAGTCTACTTTCGGATATCGGTCATTTCCTGCTATATAAGATGTGTACACGTCATATCCCCCCCCGGATGTTAAGTTTGAATCTTATTTGCAAGAGAGTTAACTTCCGTTTCCGATCAATATTTAGTGACGGGTGTATTCTCGTTTATTTTCTGTGAATTTTTAAAATCGAAATCAATCGGCATGGAACAAGCTGCCATTTTCGCTTAAATTTTCATGGATTCTGACTCCGATGACAAGGAGTTTATTGGTTTTACTAGCGCTGAGATCGGTTCTCAGAATATGGGTGATATCGGAGATGTGGATGACAGTATTATGCCTAGCGTTTTTGGACGACGATTTTGATGAAGTTGATATTCCCCAGGGCCCTGTCAATACAACTGCAGCACTACGAGGGCACCCTAAACCTAACCCTTTCAAAATCAAATCGTTCGTTGCCACTCTTCTCCCTCTATGGCAAAGCCATTACATACCCTCTCACCCACTATAAAAACGGGGGCGTTGTGAAAAAGAATGCAGCTGCAGGGCAAATCTTAGTTCTTTCCGTCTTAGACCAAGAGGCGGTATGCCAAGAGCTACTTCCAGTGCTTCTACTGGTGTTGATATAAATGCACCAGCAATGGTTCTCATGGCTGCAATTTGAATTCTGTCTAATTTTGAATTCTGTCTAGATTTGCTTTGTTAGAAGATGCAGCTGAGTCATAGACTATGCTGGCATAATCTAGTTTCCCCCTGATGAAAGACTTGTAGAACTATGTGTTCCTTAGCCTCTTACAAAAAGTTCGCTATCTTAAATTTTCGTCAGTGGATGCAGAAGTGTCACAAAATGTCCACCGTCTCCTACCTTACAATGTGGTCAGTGAACAGAGAAAAGTCACAAAATGACCATTCTTTCCTATCATAAATTCTGGTCAGTGGACAGAAAAGTGTCACAAAATGTTCACCTTCTCCTATCTTACATTGTGGTCTGTGAACTGAGAAAAGTCACAAAATGTCCATCCTCTCCTATCTTAAATTCTGATCAGTTGACAGAGAAGTGTCACAAAAGGTCCACCTTATCCTATCTTAATTTCTGGTCAGTGGACAGAAAAGTGTCACGAAATGTCCACATTTTTCTATCTTAAACTCTGGTCAGTGGATAGAGAAGTGCACAAAATATCCACATCCTCCTATCATAAACTCTGGTCAGTGGACAGAGAAGTGTAACAAAATGTTACCTTTTCCTATCAAACTCTGGTCAGTGGATACAGAAGTGTTACAAAATGTCCACCTTCTTGTATCTTAAATTTTGGTCGGTGAATACAGAAGCGTCAAAAAATGTTCACCTTCTCCTATCATAAATTCTGGTGAGTGAATTTAGAAATGTCACAAAATGTAAATTATCTCATCAACTCTGAAGTAAAGTACACATCTGTGAGAGACCACCAGTGATGCATATAATATTAAAATTCAAAGATGCATGCAGGGACACTGAGAGGTGAGAATAGGGCACTTGACAGTTGATTTTGGTCAATAGTTCTGGGGGATAATAGAGAGAACCTAGAACAATGGTTGGTCATACTTACTTAGTAACAATAATTTTAGACTAGAGGTTTTGTAGTTAGTTAGGTTAAAGATTATTTTAACAGTCAGCTAGGCCCCAAGACCAATCATAAGAAGGTTTCCGGTCTCTACTCCAATTAGAAATAATTTCATCCGGCAAGCCATAGCGCAGGACTAGTATATAGACTGATGCATCATAGTAACCAGTTAGAGCCTGAGACAGTTATCTCAGTGACCAGAGTCAAACCTACATAAGGCATACTCACTTGAGGTGTGGAGCAACCTGGCGCATCCCCTATTGTGAGAACAAAAGCCTTTGACTCCTACGTTTGTGACAAGTACATAACCTCCCAGATAACTACTACCTACCAGAGCCACCAGCAAACCAGCGCTGACCCCTGCCACGTATTTTATTGTGGTTTTATCCACAACAAGTGAGTCTCGAATTAGTTTTTCCAAAGTTTCGAATCGATATTTTATTTCGATAGGTTTCCACAGAATTCAGACATGCCTTATCAAGACTTCTATAAGTAAAATAAGCCTTTTGCCATCGAGGCTAAAGCTGGCAGTATTGCCCCACCAGAAATGAGCTGGAGATGTTTATTTGCCAGCATAGAAATCAAATGTTGTTGTTGTTGTTTTGATGAGTTGATGTGTGGAGATCGGGCACTAACAGCTGACCATTATTGTCTCTTCTCGTTCCATCTTGGTCTACCCTGTTCAACCTGAAAGTTGGTTATAATTGGGGTAGTTAGTGTCATTTTATTTACTAATTTTGTATTTAATTTAAATAACTATTGTCTTTTGTAGTAGCTGATTTTTATTTATATTAGTATTTGTCCATTTTATTTTCTCTTTTGTATTGTTTATAGATATCTATTGTCCTTTACACTTAGTTTTAATTTGTATTAGTATTTGTTCTTTTTGAGTTGTTACCCTCTTTTTTTTTTTTTATTATACCTCGTTGTCTTTCCTTATCCTATGAGAAGTTATTTAGTTTTTTGTTAATGCTTTGTTAGTTCTTGTTGCTTAATTTCTATTTAGTTGGACGTTTTTTCCTGAAGTACTAACCTTATATGTTTTCCTTTGTTTTATGTATATATCTTTTAAGTATTGATTGGGCATCTCTTGGGGCATCTATACTCAAAACCTTATCACCTGTCATGTCTATATTGTGATTTCTATAGTAAGTTTTTAATTCAAGCCTTTGTTGTTCATATTTTTTACAGTGGATCAGGTAGTGGTCTATGTCATTCTCTTCCTGACATTCTTGGCAGTGTGGTTCCTCTATCATAAAGTATGCTGCACCGAGACGGAGACGCCACAGTTTTTTGTTTGATGGTATCTTTAATTCTTCTCTGACCTGGCACGTCCTCGTTGGTTCTTTCAGCAGTGTGAACACGTGTCTGCCTTTTCTACTTTTCTTCCATGATGTCTTCCATTCCTCTTTTATAGTTATCTTTACTTGGCTCTTGATCTCCGACCTTCCCAGTCCTGCTCTTATATTGTTTTTAACTTGTTCTTCCATTCTTGGCGTTCTGATCTGCCAACTCGTTACCAGCAATACCTATGTGTGCTGGAACCCACACTAGCCTCACACTACATCCTCTGTTCCCTAGTGATGTATTAATTGCTAGAATTTCTAACTTTATGTCTGGCCGGCTACATTTACCTGGGTGTTCTAGTGCTTGTAGTGATGATAGTGAGTCTGTAAATATCGTAACAGCTTCTGGTGGGTTATCTTCGATTATTTCTAAACTTTTAAGAATTGCTACCATCTCTGCGGTAAAAATCGAAGCCCCTTTTGTTACACTGTAGCTCTTTTTTATTCTCCATTGTGGTATTACAACTCCGGCACCTAGTTGCCCACTATCATCCTTATCAAATAAATAAAGAAAATCTGATATAAATACTTGGACTCCTCCAATATTCTGCTTTTAGAATTTTCCTTGACTTTGTTGGAATTGCAGTTGATAATCAAACCTTCAATCATGGTACTACCAACTATAAGCTTTTACGAGTACTCCTTACTACCTGGGTTTTTCCTCACTTCTGGAAGTAACAACTCTGGTGTATAACCAGTCATCCACAGAAGTATTCAAAGTAAAGAAAGTGTTGCGGTTATATCCCTTTGACTAACTCAAGGGAAGTAACAATATTAGGCACCGTCACACAAAGGCAAAAGCACTGATAACCCGTCATGTTCGGAGGAGGCAGTGGATAGAGTTCAGCAAGCCTTCCAGCACAGCCCCATGAAGTCGGTTCAAAGGGCGAGTCGTGAGTTGGAAATGCCCCGCAGTGCGGTATGAAAAGTGCCTCATAAGCGTTTGAGAATGAAGGCTTACAAGCTGCAACTTGTGCAGGAACTCATTGAACCAGACAAAGCACTTCGCATGGCCTTCAGTGAGAACATGCAGAAATTGCTTGAGAATGATGATTTCGGGGAGAGGCTCATGTTCAGTGATGAGGTGACCTTCCACATCAGCAGTAGAGTCAACAGACACAATGTATGGATCTGGGGTTCAGAACATCCTCATGCAATCATTGAGCATAAGAGAGATTCTCCAAAGTTAAACGTCTTTGGTACCGTATCCAGAAGGAAGCTTTACGGGCCATTTTCTTTGCAGAAAAAACTGTTACTGGACTCTCGTACCTGAACATGCTTGACAATTGGATGATGCCCCAACTTGAAGAGGACTCACAGGATTTCATTTTCCAACAAGATGGAGCTCCACCCCACTACCATGGAGCAGTGAGAGGGTACCTCAATGAACATCTCCCACAACGGTGGATCGGTCGCAGTGGTCCTGACGATGCAGTGTTGCTGAGATGGCCCCCGAGGTCCCCAGACTTGACATGATGCGATTTCTTTTTGTGGGGCTTCATCAAGGACAGAGTCTTTGTCCCACTGTTGCCTCGAGATTTGGTGGAGCTGAGAGAGCGGATCATTGGAGCCTTTGCTGCTGTTACAGGAGACATGCTGATTCGAGTGTGAGAAGAAATGGACTATCGACTAGATATCTGTCACGTCACGAAGGGTGCACATATTGAGTCTTTGTAAGGTATGCTTAAAAACTTGCAGAGATTATCTTACTTTTGTGATAGAAAGCATCCTTGTACCACATCATGGGGCCGAGAATCAATTTTTTTAAAAGGATACAATCTGTTATGGACACCCTGTATATATTCTTAGCATGGAGATTTTTTTATTACTGCTTTTATTCTTTCTGTTAGCTTCTTACTTTCATCATCTGTCACTACCTGTCTGTTGCGCAAGAATGTCGCAACTTATTCAGTGTACTTTATATTTTTCTTATGCAAAGGGAAATAACTTGAGAAAATTATAGTCACTTTTTATTGTAAGTAGTTCGCTTTTCTTGTTGGCGTGGGTTGCCGATAAGTTGTGTTTGAGCGCTCTTAAGTCAAGTCCATATATGGAGCGATTTTAAGTCATGTCCATGTTTGGAGCGCTCGGGCCCACTTCTCTTGATAAGCATTTGGCAACTTGCAATGTTTCGATTCCTATCCTTTTAAGGCATTGTTCGAGAAGGTACTATCTTCGTATATTATCTGAGCTGTATTCGAATCGCGCTTTTCTGCGCATGTCTAAAGTTTGGTTGTGGTCTGAACGGGATTTCCGCCCGCAGTCCGTGGCAGATTCGTTTGAGAGCAGGACGCAATTTTGCTAGCGTCCGTGCTTATTCTATTCAGGAAAAAGAGAGTCCTCTACATATTGTTGTTCCTTTTGAGATGATATATCTCTGTTGTGATTCTAAGTGCCTGGAGGCCTGTGAGTTATGTGGTTTATTTCCTGAAGCAAAGGTAATTACTTTTGAATAACATTTCGCCATCTTTTGATGTTGACATTTTTCGTAGCCTGCTTGTGGTAGAGTCTACGCTGTGAGAAGTTCTCTCAGCTCACGAATCACGTTCGCTGCTATGCATCGGTTGATGCATGTCCTAAGGACTAGTTACTTGTTGAACTCTGCTGCTTGTTCGAGATTTGATATCTTTGGTAACTAAAGGAACTTTGAGGATTTTTTTGATGACGTCAGAAGACATGCCTGTCTTGCTGAAGTCAAGTAAAGGAGAGTGGATTTAATCTCCTACTTAATACCTTCCGGCTATTATGGAAAGGGGAGGAAGTTTTCTGCCTGACTACATTTACGGCTGGTTATGATGTCATAACATGCATATTGATTCACCATTATCATGATGCTGTCTGATGTTCCTTGTTGTACTGACTACGTCAGTGAAATGATGACTGTTGTACCATACCTGTGATGTTTCTGCATAACGATGTCCATGCACCTTGTCATTGTGGCGTACACAATATATATTACCAAAACATCACTGCTGTTAAAAGCTTTATTGACTTTCTACGTTGTAAGTTGATGTGACGTCCCTGTTTGGAACTGTAGCTGTTTACCCACACTCACATCATTTATACAAAACAGACTAAAGACACCATATTACTCTGCCTCATCATCCCTGGTGTCTGAGGGTGATACACCACGCTTCTAGTGCCAGCATTATCATACCTTTGGCAAGAAGATGAGAAATAACACCCTCAACATTTGTGTGGCAAATGAAAAATCATCCACGGAACATTTATACGCAACACATTTGTTACGCAACATTTGGTGGCCATAAGCTGGTTTGGTCTGGTACCAGCATACACGGGGTCCCTTACCCACTTCATTCTACAAGATATCAATATTTCAACATTTTTCAAGACATCAACATAAAGAATTCTGAGACTACTCGGCGTTGCCCGATAAATGTCAAAATTGCAGTTTTTGCCTTAAGTCAAGAAGTTTGACAGTACCCGGCGTTGTTACATATATTGCCGGATAACACAAGTTGCTGCTATCAAGGTTCCAGGTTGCTGTAGTTGTTAAGAAGGCCAAGTTCCGGTTGCTACGGGTTCTTTACTGAGAAGGCCAAGTACCGATTGAAGCAATTTACTATTGGATAAGAAGGTCAAGTGCCGTAACTACACTACCTGTACACTGCCTGTACCGTTTAGAAGCTCAAGTCTCAACCATCGTCTTAGCTGTTTGATGCAAGTTCAGATGTGCGATCAACGTTGGATCTTCGATCTTAGAATGCTGATTACCACCTGTTTTTTGCTGTACTGATGATTGGAGTTCCATAAGTTAAGTGGCCTGTTTGTTCGTGAACTGTGCCCTTATACTTCTACTGAGTCTTCTATATTTCTAATTCTTTTGTTTACATGTTATATGTTTATTTGTTATTTGTATATTTATATTTAAATGTTTATGTTTCTGCGGGTCTGGATGGGTGGCGACTCCTATAGATCATACCACGTCATAGAGGTCTTCTATTGAGAGTGTTCTGTAGGGTAGGCAAATTTCCTATAGCGAAATTTGCTAAGCGACTTCTGTTGCTATTCATATTAGCTGTGACGACATGTGTTAGTGTTGTTTTCGTTATTTTTCTGCATTCTTTAGTTCTGTTTTGATTTGTTTGTATTTGTAGATCTTCTCTTTTCTATTGTTTAGTTTTATACACCATTTATATTTATACACTGTGGTGTCTTGTATTTGTATCATATTGTCGCAGATATTATCACATTTTTTGTGATATTCCTTTAATTTTCGCTTTATTTTTTTGTTGATTTCTGCGAATGTTTTCGTATTGTTGCTAAATCTTTGTTATTGTTTACATTGTATTGTTTACATGGTTAATGTTTACATTGTGATTGTGTTTACATAGTCATTGGTTACACTTATAGTAGTTAATTCACATTTGATAATGGATTATGCTGATGCACTACTACTACACTGATGATAAATAAATGATGAATAATATTACTTATGGTAATTAATTCAGATTGGATAATGGATTATGCTGATGCACTACTACTATACTGATGATAAATAAATGATGAATAGTATTGTGCACTATTGAATGGGAAGTGCACCTATGATCAAGAGTTGATTGATGATATTTCAAAAAGGTCTATACACAAGGTCTTTGATTTAAGACTTGTTTCCCACAGAGATTGGGATGATAATATGGTGTTGTGTGTAAACAAGTGCTGATTCAAGACTTGTTATTATTAAGTTTGAAATAAGGTAATTAATTATTTCAGGTTTTGGACTCAGATTTTAGACAACATGTCTACATTTGAGTACTTTATTGAGCAGGGTAAATCGCTTGGGAAGACTGGTGATAAGTTAGAAGAAATTGCGACTGTTCAATATGCCAAGGCATTGAAGTCGGAAGAGAAGAGACTACAGATTGAGTCTGAAAATAAAAGATTAGAAAAACAAGCGGAAGCTGAGGAAAGAAGGTTACAAAGAGAGGCTGATGAGAGAAAAGCAAAAATGGAGCATGAAGAAAAACTTTTAGCTTTGGAGTTAGAAAAGTTAAAGTTGATGAACATGGGTAATGCTAATGATCCAAATAAGGGGTCATCTTCTAATAAGTCTAATGCTGTTGATTTCAAGCTTAATCTACCAGCATTCAATGCTTCCATTGACGATATAACGTTTTATCTAGAAAGATTTGAACGTTCATGTAAAATACATAACTTGGATAAATCACTGTACGTGTTTCATTTGTCCAAAATACTTAAAGGTGATGCTTTGACTATGTTGGGCATGGTAGATGAACCTGATAAGGACAATTATGAGATTGTCAGGGCTATCTTGTTGAAGAAATACCAACTTAACGAAGACGGCTATCGTCTTCAATTTAAAAATATGTTGCCTGAAACTGGAGTAGAATTCTCTGAATTCATATCAAAGATACGTATTACTTTTAGACGTTGGGTTGAATTGCCTAAGATAGAAAATACGTATGAAGCACTTATGGACTTACTGCTAAGAGACAAAATAATGTCTTCTGTCAATGAATCTTTTCTTGCTTTTCTTCATGAGCGTAAGCCTAAAAACATAAAAGAAATGGAAGAATACTGTTGCCAGTATATTACTGCGCATCCTCATGTAACCATTAGCAACTCTAAAGTAAAAGAAGGTCTGCCAGTTGCTTCGGCAGCACCCTATGGCCCAAATTTCATGCGTAAATTTCAGGGTAGCCAACAAAACTTTAATAACAGGAGTAACCATAATTATGCTCAGAATTATAGCAATCAATTTCAGGGTGATTCTTCTTCACAGAACTGGAGACAACCTAATCCTGCACGGTATACTACTCCCAATAATTATAGACATTTTAACAGAAAGAGTCAGTATAGAGGAAACTATTTTTCACAGAGACCTCAAAACCAAAATAATAGAGGTTCTCAACAATATAGAGATGATAATAACAGTTATGGAAACTGGAATTCAAAACAGGATAACAATTACAATAGAGAGTTTAATGATAATTGCAGAGGCAATGATGGTCACGGTAGGTCGCAACATAAAAGACAGAGATATCAACAGACAAATTCTGTACAGCAAGAGTCTCAGGGGGCATGTAAACAAGGTGATGATAATAAAATCTCTAGTGCTAACTCATGTTCCGCCTTTGACTTTGGTAGGGCAACTAAATGTTCCCAATGCAGTACTCTGTTTGAACCGACTACCGTTACTACTCTAAGCTGTGGTCACCCTCTTCCCGCTCTTCCTGCTGCATCAGTTGCGCATGACGGGAGAGGTTCTCTTATCTTACATGAGGGTCTTGTAAATAGTAATCCAGTCTCAGTCCTTTTTGATTCTGGATGTACTACTATTGGCATTAGACAATCGCTTGTAAATCCATCCTGTGCTACAGGAAAGGTCATCAAATGTGTTACATTTGGTGGCACTTTGGAAAAATATCCTACTGCCATAATACATATTTCTACTCCCTTCTATATGGGAGATGTCCACGCGTGTCTTCTTCCAAACCCTATTGCGGACCTGATTATTGGTCGTATTCACGGAGTTAAGGAATGTACCCCACAGCAGATTGCTGTTTGGGAGGAGCAAAACATTGAAGCTACCAACGCGGTGGTCACAAGAGCACACGCTCTGGATCCACCTCAGACTTCATTAACTGATAATAATGAAGTAGATAGTCAAAATAGTCACTTGATTATTTCACGTGACTCATTCATGAAGTTGCAAGAAGAAGATTCTTCTCTAAAAAAAATTCTTCATTCTTGCGAAGAAAGGTGATCCAAATAGGGATACACAAAAGAAATCCTGGATTGCGATGAGAAACGGCGTACTTGCACGTATAGTACAAGACTCGACCACGTCGGCACATTCGCAAATTCTTGTTCCCAAGAGTATGAGAGTGCAAATACTGCAACATGCTCATGACTCGCAATGTGCCGGACATATGGGGTTTTCCCGCACAAAGTCGAGAGTCCTTGCGGCTTTCTTTTGGCCTTTTGTTAACAAGGACATTCGTATTTACTGCCGATCATGCCAGGTATGTCAGGAGGTCAAATCTAGAGGACCACGACATGCTGCGCCTATCCAGGCTGCTGACATCCCTATTCGGCCATTTCAGAAAATGGCCATAGATATTATTGGCCCTTTTAAAATCAAGTCGGCCAGAGGACATCAGTTTATCCTTACATGTGTCGATATGTGCACACGCTGGCCAGAGGCTATCCCTCTTAAGAGCATATCTACTACTGATATCGCAGATGCTCTTTGGCTGATATTTTCTCGCTTGGGGTTCCCCAGAGAAATATTGTCAGACCATGGCACTCAACTCATATCTGATACTATGTCACAAGTTATGTTTACCTTACATATTGAAAGATCTCTCAGTAGTATCTATCACCCAATGTCTAATGGGTTAGTTGAGCGTTTGAATAGAACACTCAAGACTTTGCTTGGTAAGATAACTGAAGATCATCCTCAAGATTGGGACAGGGTTTTACCCGCGGCTCTCTTTGCCTATAGAGAGGTCCCAAACGAACACACAGGATTTTCCCCTTTTGAACTTGTCTTTGGCGCGCGTCCGCGCGGCCCTATGTCTTTACTACACGATCTCATCACTGCCGATGATATTAGCGATGACACTCAATCCTCATATGAGTATGTCATTGCTCTTAGGCAAAAGATCATTGAGGCATGCAAAATAGCAACTGCTTCATCAGAAATTGCTAAAGAAAAGGCAAGGCAGTTTGCTAATAAGAATAGATGTCTACGACAACTTTGTCCAGGTGACAAAGCATTCGTCCTACTCCCCAGTAGGGAAAATAGACTTCTTATTGCATGGAAAGGTCCGTATGCAATAGTCTCACGAATTTCCGATGTCGACTATGTTGTCGATATTGATGGGAAGCATAAAACTTTCCATATCAACATGCTGACGGAATTTCATGAGCGTCCAGACTATTTGCTGCCTATTTTCCAGGCAACGGACGAATCTTCTGTACCTCATGGTCATTACTCATCGCTGTCTGTCATATAGGATGAGGAATCTGTTTTTTCTGATGTCAATCTTCCTCTTCCAGTGGTTCCACTACATTCCATGGAATCTTGGAAAAACGTTTCCATCTCTCCTAATCTTTCTGTTGATGAACATCGTCAAGTCTCGTCGATGTTACAGACATTTAAGGATGTTCTAACCGACATCCCTGGTCACACGCATGTCATAGAACATGACATAATTCTTACCGACAATAATCCTATTAGGGTTAGACCTTATCCTATCCCTATACACTTTCAGTCACAAGTGGAAAAGGAATTGGATGAAATGATTCAATTAAACATAATTGAACCATCGACTTCTCCATATTCTTCTTCTTCCATGTTATTGTCCGGAAGAAAGATAAGATCATACGAATTTGCGTTGATTATCGCAAATTAAATCAGTCAAAAAGTTCGATGCTGAACCTATGCCTTTACTAGAAGATCTACTTATTAGACTTTCTAATTCTAGATTCTTCACTAAACTTGACTTGTCGAAAGGTTATTGGCAGGTGCCTTTAGCAGATCATGCCAAACCTCTTACTGCTTTCTCAACACCTAGGGGTCTATTTCAATGGAATGTTATGCCTTTCGGTCTTATGAACGCCCCTGCTACTTTCGTTCGCATGATGCGTCGAATTCTTTCTCATCGTTCAGATGTCATCGCATACTTAGATGATATCTGTCTCTTCAGTGATTCCTGGGAAGATCACTATTTGGGTTTATATGACCTACTGTCCACTCTACGTGAGTATAATCTGACAGCAAAACCTTCTAAAGCTTATATTGGTTTTGGTGAAATTTCTTTCCTGGGTCATCGTGTTGGTCATGGTCTCTTGAAGACAGAAGACCACAATACTTCGAAAATATTGAACATCTCTGTACCTAAGACGAAGAAACAAGTCCGTAGTCTCTTGGGTTTAATTCAATTTTATGGGAGATTCATCCCGAATCTATCTTCGATCATGGCACCTCTCTCAACGTTGTTGAAGAAAGGATCGCCTAATCTGGTTCATTGGTCTCAGGATTGTCAATCTTCCTTAGACCAAATTAAGAATATATTTTCATCTCCTCCCATTCTAAGATTACCTACTCTTGATAGGACTTTTGTTCTTCGAAGTGATGCTTCATCCACTGGGATCGGAGCAGCACTTATGCAGGAATATTCAGAAATTCTGCATCCTGTTATGTACATTTCTAGAAAACTAAATGCGGCAGAGAGGAACTACTCGGTTTTAGACCGTGAATTGTTGGCTATGGTTTGGGCAATTCTCAAACTACAAAGATTCCTCCTGGGCGCACATTTCATTCTAGAAACTGATCAAAAAGCTCTTACAGCTATTCAGACTAAGAACTTGAAGAGTTCGAGATCAACTCGATATGCTATTGCTCTTCAACCTTTTCACTTCACGGTACGAGCTATCCGTGGTTCGGATAATGTGATGGCTGACATTCTGTCTAGATGCCCACATGATTCCAACTAATACTTCTGTCCTATATTCCTATATATATTACAGAGTAATAATACATCTATATTGCTACAATACATTAGCACATCTGTCCTCACTTTATGTGAACACATAATATTGTGCTTTGTTTTCATCTTTTTCTGTTACCTTCTTTTATAACAAAGAAAGGTTGAGTAGTTAATATAAGGGCCGAAAATTCACTCGGCCAGTTATTATTATTAATAATGTATTGTATACTATGAAACATAATAGTTGTTACATAGAATTATATTGTTTGTATTTTCTCAGTATGTCATTGATGGTCTGAGAAGTTACCGTACTGTTGTCAAGCATGAAGAGTTCTAAATTGTGGACTTACCTTTGGAACGACAGGAGATGTGTCCTGGATCTTCATGTATTGTAATTTCATTATGTACTGATAATATTACATGTACTATTTAATATTTTCTATCAGAGGTGTACATCCATTTTAAAGCGGTATTAGTATATGACACCGCTATTTGATAACGATTGTATTACACGTGCATATGTATATTGTACTTACATGCTAACGTAGTGTGTGTTGGTGGCACCTCCCCGATAGGTATATTTTTTCTGTTGAGATATATTCTCACCAGACACTATATGTGTCAATTTAGCCTCATGTTAGGCAGTTTAATTATTTATCCGCGCATAATTCGTGCGTTGTTGGGCCGCTTTTCGCTTTGCTCTTGGATATTTTTAAAAAAAAAAGTTGCACATTTTTTTTTTATCGGGAGGTTGCGGTAATATGTTGCGCAAGAATGTCGCAACTTATTCAGTGTACTTTATATTTTTCTTATGCAAAGGGAAATAACTTGAGAAAATTATAGTCACTTTTTATTGTAAGTAGTTCGCTTTTCTTGTTGGCGTGGGTTGCCGATAAGTTGTGTTTGAGCGCTCTTAAGTCAAGTCCATATATGGAGCGATTTTAAGTCATGTCCATGTTTGGAGCGCTCGGGCCCACTTCTCTTGATAAGCATTTGGCAACTTGCAATGTTTCGATTCCTATCCTTTTAAGGCATTGTTCGAGAAGGTACTATCTTCGTATATTATCTGAGCTGTATTCGAATCGCGCTTTTCTGCGCATGTCTAAAGTTTGGTTGTGGTCTGAATGGGATTTCCGCCCGCAGTCCGTGGCAGATTCGTTTGAGAGCAGGATGCAATTTTGCTAGCGTCCGTGCTTATTCTATTCAGGAAAAAGAGAGTCCTCTACATATTGTTGTTCCTTTTGAGATGATATATCTCTGTTGTGATTCTAAGTGCCTGGAGGCCTGTGAGTTATGTGGTTTATTTCCTGAAGCAAAGGTAATTACTTTTGAATAACATTTCGCCATCTTTTGATGTTGACATTTTTCGTAGCCTGCTTGTGGTAGAGTCTACGCTGTGAGAAGTTCTCTCAGCTCACGAATCACGTTCGCTGCTATGCATCGGTTGATGCATGTCCTAAGGACTAGTTACTTGTTGAACTCTGCTGCTTGTTCGAGATTTGATATCTTTGGTAACTAAAGGAACTTTGAGGATTTTTTGATGACGTCAGAAGACATGCCTGTCTTGCTGAAGTCAAGTAAAGGAGAGTGGATTTAATCTCCTATTTAATACCTTCCGGCTATTATGGAAAGGGGAGGAAGTTTTCTGCCTGACTACATTTACGGCTGGTTATGATGTCATAACATGCATATTGATTCACCATTATCATGATGCTGTCTGATGTTCCTTGTTGTACTGACTATGTCAGTGAAATGATGACTGTTGTACCATACCTGTGATGTTTCTGCATAACGATGTCCATGCACCTTGTCATTGTGGCGTACACAATATATATTACCAAAACATCACTGCTGTTAAAAGCTTTATTGACTTTCTACGTTGTAAGTTGATGTGACGTCCCTGTTTGGAACTGTAGCTGTTTACCCACACTCACATCATTTATACAAAACAGACTAAAGACACCATATTACTCTGCCTCATCATCCCTGGTGTCTGAGGGTGATACACCACGCTTCTAGTGCCAGCATTATCATACCTTTGGCAAGAAGATGAGAAATAACACTCTCAACACTGTCATTTTTCCCATCCTGTCTTTTCCTTCTTAATCTTTATCAATTTCATTCCAACTTTTACTTTTTTCTCAGAAGCGCCAATTTCTTTGGACTTTAATAAAATTTATTCCAGAATAATGGATGTCCATTTTTATTTTAACATTGTTCTGTGTTGTTAACTGCATGCAATTAAATTAGGTATTTTTTATCTTTTTATACATTTAGTCCCTGACCAAGAAGCCTCAATGTTGCAGAGTGGGCAGTTTTTCTATTTTTCATTTTTTTAAATATTACTCTTGCTACTCTACTACCACTTAAATTCACCTCATAGCTAAGCTGCCAAATGTGGGCACCTCAACATATTCTAAGGCTATATCTGTAACCCTGACAGCCCTGCATGTCTGTATGTGAATGTGCATGTGTGTCAGCTCACCCAACATGTTGATGGTTCCCACAGTGTTGGTCTTGAGTGTTTTGATGGGGTTGTACATGTAGTTGGGGGGAGAGGCCGGTGATGCCAGGTGGTAGATCTGGTCCACTGTAGAAGAAATAAATAAACAGGTTTTGGTCATTATGTGACCAAATAAGGGCATTAGCATTCATAGAGTTAGTTACAACAAGAAATACAATAATATCCCAGAATGAAGAACTCGGAAAGGTGCACTGTTTTGTTTACCTTCAATACACAAAGAACTGATAATATGTCACAAAACTCAAGGGACTGACAGTATCACAGTATACAAGAGATGACCATATTTCACAGTATATAAAAAATAAAAATATGAAAATATATCACAGTTCTTAAGGGACTGACTGTATACCACAATACTGAAGGGACTGACAATATATCGCAACTGTCAAGCAGCTGAGAATGTGATAATATACAAGGAACTGACACGTTATCCCAATACTCTAGTAAATGACAACATGTCACAATACACATGAAAATAACAAAAATTAAAATACACAAGGAACTTTTAATTCTTTGCAATATCCTAGGAAATGACATATCACAATACACAAAGAGATGATATATCACAATATACAAGGAGATGATGTATCACAATACACAAGATGACATCACAATACAGAAGGAGATGACACATCATATTACACAAGGAGATGACATATCACAATACACAAGATGACATCTCACAATATAGGAGATGACACATCACAATAAGTAGATCGCATATTGCAATTTAGAAGGAACTAACAATGTCACAATACACAAGGAGATGACATATCACAATACCCAATGAGATGACAATTCACTATACATAAGGAGATGACACCCAATACCCAAGGAGATTACATACCACAATACAGAAAAAAAATAATGTCACAATGCACAAGGAGATGACACCCAATGCAAAAGTTGATCGCATATCAAAATACCCAAGGAACTAACAATGTCACAATACACAAGGAAATGACACCCAATACACAAGAAGATTACATATCACAATACCTAAGGAACTAACAATGTCACACTTTACAAGGAGATGACACACAATAAACAAGGAGATGACACTCAATTCCCAAGGAGACAACAATATGTCAAGAACGATATTATGGGTGTGTCGTGCGTAGATGGTAAACAACATAAGGGGTATGAATTAACATGACGCTACTTGTACAATTCCATGACATTTAATTGAACATTTACATAAGTCCTGAACATCAATAATATCATCACAATCAGGCTGACACTGCGTATAGGAAATACCTTAACTATCGTGTTCACGCACTGGCTTTACGGGAACACACTAATAGTACACACAAATGACAATATGTGCGGAAACACCCTCGCACCTGTACTATATCCACCAAACGTCTCTATGTGCAGAAAAACACCCTCGCACTATGAATCCACCATCGAGGTGTATATCACTTCTCCCAAGTGATTGGCGGCATGAACCCTCAGCATTTCGATTCTCTCCGAATCTCTTCCAGGCGGGACAGTAACATTCGCCTGTACTTATTCCAACATAGATACAAGGCGGGACCAACTCAATGCCTTTACATGTTCTCCACGAACATTATCCAAAGTTCCTCCAGGAACACTCCTAGGCGGAAAGACATCGTCTATACAACAATATGTAAGACATAATCCCTATATTAAGAATCACTATATCATATCCCAATTGTCACACAATACGAGCATCCAGCTTTACCTCAAATCACCGACTCGAGCACACAGCTCGGCTACCAAACACAGACTCCCACTAGTCACATTCGGGTACTCTATCAGTCACCCAGAGATTTGTTCACAAAACAAGCTTTCTCCATGCGCACACCCGAGTCACAACATGCTGACATGAAGTCAGACATAAACTTAATCCCTGAGTTAAACTTAACAAATATTGACAACCTCAGTGACCCTTACTTCCACTCACTCCATCATCCACCCAGAAACTGCTCTGTGACACACAATATACAAGGAGATGATACCCAATAAAAAAGGAGATGATACCCAATAAACAAGGAGATGACACTCAATACACAAGGAGATGACGCCCAATGAACAAGGAGATGACACCCAATACACTAGTAGATGGCACCCAACAATCAAGGAGATAACACCCAATATACAAGGGAATGACACCCAATAAACAAGGAGATGACACCCAATACACAAGGAGATGATGCCCAATACACAAGGAGATCACATATAACAATACCAAAGGAGATCAGATATCACAATAAAGAAGGAACTAACAATGTCACAATACAGAAGGAACTAATAATGTCACAATACAGAAGGAACTAACAATATCACAATACACAAGGAACTAACAATGTCACAATACACAAGGAACTAACAATGTCACAATACATAAGGAACTAACAATGTCACAATACACAAGGAACTAACAATGTCACAATACACAAGGAACTAACAATGTCACAATACACAAGAGGTTAATGAAAACAGGTAATGTACACATTACTAGAACAAAGATATTGCCACAAGACAATACACAAGGAACTAACAGTGTCACAATACACAAGTAACTAACAATGTCACAATACACATGGAAGTAGAAACATCTCACAACAAATAAGAACCTGGTAAGGCACATTAATATTCAACAAACTGATAGTCTGTCAAAGTACACAACATTAAAAAAACTGACAAGATGTCACTATATACAAGGAATTCATCATCATCATTTTTTGCACTCCTTATGGAGAATGTAGCCACCACTGTAGCTGATCCCTTGCAGGAAGCCTGTATCAAGTATTGACATAACTTGTATAGTGGTGGTTTCTGTGGCTATTAGTTTTATATAATGAGGTTGGCAGTCCCATACACAACTTCATATTTGTCACTTTGTAAGAAATTCATGAGAGGGCAGTAGTCCTATTTGTTTTTTCTCTCTTCAGAGACCTCCAGGAACTACACGGGACATACAAGGATTAAAAATGTGAAATATACACAAAATGACATGTGTCACAATACTACATAAATTGACAATATGTCACAATATAAAAAAACAAAGCTGACAATGTCTAACAATATCAAATAGATTTACAAAACGTTATTGTTGAACAGAATCGACATCACTGCACTCTGGGCAAACCCACAGGTGCTCAGTCTCCCTCAGTATATGATGAAGAGTGTGAATGCTAACTGTTCCTGTAGCTCGCTGGTTATATACAAGACAGATGCATCCTCTTACGTTTGATGCCTAATTCCAACTGTCTTAACCTTGATTATTCATCTATTGCAGTGTCATTCTCTAACAGGCGATCATTAATTGTTCTGAGTATCTCTCCCTTATCCATATCCCGTGTCCCCACCATGGGTGCTCTTGATGCTAGTCTGTCAGCTCTCTCATTACAAAATGCTACAATCTATAAAGAATTGGCAATATGACTCAATGCACAAAGGATAAATAAAATATGCTGCAATAAACTTGGAACTGACAGTATATCATACCTTCAATATACAGTGTACTGACTATGTTGTTTAGCTTTAACATACAGGTGTCAGAAAATTATTCACTTATTTTATAAAGTCCAATTACCTTGAGCAGATAGGAGTTACAGATACATGATACTGCATTTGTAGCCTTAGCCCAAGGAATTTTATTAATCACATTCTACATGAAAAGGTCAGGATAGTTTTTCAATATGTCTGCCCATGGGCACCCTTCATAAAACGTACAACGTCCAGTTTATGTTCCAGTTGTCACCATATGTTCTCACCATATGTTTAGCAGCAGCACATTTATTCATTACTTTTCAACCCCTCAAGGAGTACAGGCCTTCAACAAACGTATGCCAAGTCCTCCTGTCCCATGTCATCAACCATGTCTTCTTCATCCCCTTCACGTCTGCCTCCAGTTCTCTTCTCCTAGTTCTTTGGACTTCCGATACCTGTCTTTCCCTGGGGATTCCAGAACAAGGACTGCCTGGTAATGTTGTCTCAATGTGTGACCTATCCATCTCCAGCATCATCTTCTCATCTCTTGACCCACTGGCCCTTGTCTGGTTCATGTCATCAGTTCCACATTAGTGATCTTGTCATACCACTTCAATCCTTCTATTCTATCCAATCATCCATTAATGAAAGTCTGCATCTGTTAGGTTGTTATTTTTTGTTGTTCTTCATGAAACTGCAGCAGAGGTGCAATCAGTTTCAATGAATGTGACTAATAAAATTCCCTGGGTTAAGGCTTCACATGTAGTATCATTTATCCGTATTATTCATATCTGCTGTAGGTTAATAAACTTCATAATCTGGTGAATAATTCTCGGACATCCTGTATAATGGACTGACCATGTCACTTACCTGCAATATACAAAAGACTGACAATGTCACTTACCTTCAATATACAATGGATTGACAATGTCATGGTGTAATAACTCGAAATTTTCATGACCGATCCAGTGTTCCACATTTCGTTTCCGGCCTGTAAAAAAGTTGTCAACTACTGTCACCTCATGACCTTGCATCATAAGCCGGTCCACAAGATGGGACCCAACAAAGCCAGCACCACCAGTTATCTGTGTGTGAGAGACACAAGCTGTTTACTGTGTGTGAGAGACACAAGCTGTTTACTGCATAGTAGGGGTAATTTTTGTTTACTGTGTGTGAGAGACACAAGCTGTTTATTGTGTGTGAGAGACACAAGCTGTTTACTGTGTATGTGTGAGACACAAGCTGTTTACTGTGTGTGAGAGAGACACAAGCTGTTTACTGTGTGTGAGAGACACAAGCTGTTTACTGTGTGTGAGAGACACAAGCTGTTTACTGTGTGTGAGAGAGACACAAGCTATTTACTGTGTGTGTGAGAGACACAAGCTGTTTACTGTGTGTGTGAGAGACACAAGCTGTTTACTGTGTGTGTGAGACACAAGCTGTTTACTGTGTGTGAGAGACACAAGCTGTTTACTGTGTGTGAGAGACACAAGCTTTTTACTGATTTTTAGAGACACAAGCTGTTTACTGTGTGCGAGAGACACAAGCTGTTTATTGTGTGTGAGAGACACAAGCTGTTTACTGAGTGTGAGAGACACAAGCTGTTTACTGTGTGTGAGACACAAGCTGTTTACTGTGTGAGAGACACAAGCTGTTTACTGTGTGTGAGAGACACAAGCTGTTTACTGTGTGTGTGAGACACAAGCTGTTTACTGTGTGTGAGAGATGCAAGCTGTTTACTGTGTGTGAGAGACACAGGCTGTTTTCTGTGTGTGTGTGAGAGACAAGCTGTTTACTGTGTGTGAGACACAAGCTGTTTACTGTGTGTGAGAGACAC
This sequence comes from Oreohelix idahoensis, assembly GCA_024509875.1. Taxonomy (NCBI): domain Eukaryota; kingdom Metazoa; phylum Mollusca; class Gastropoda; order Stylommatophora; family Oreohelicidae; genus Oreohelix; species Oreohelix idahoensis. The sequence goes on from JAMPIV010012163.1 coordinate 226,825, forward strand.
AAGCTGTTTACTGTGTGTGAGAGACACAAGCTGTTTACTGTGTGTGAGAGACAAGCAGTTTACTGTGTGTGAGAGACACAAGCTGTTTACTGTGTGTGTGAGAGACACAAGCTGTTTACTGTGTGTGAGAGACACAAGCTGTTTACTGTGTGTGAGACACAAGCTATTTACTGTGTGTGAGACAAGCTGTTTACTGTGTGTGTGAGAGACACAAGCTGTTTACTGTGTGTGTGAGAGACACAAGCTGTTTACTGTATGTGTGTGAGAGACACAAGCTGTTTACTGTGTGTGAGACACAAGCTGTTTAATGTGTGTGAGACACAAGCTGTTTACTGTGTGTGAGAGACACAAGCTGTTTACTGTGTGTGAGAGACACAAGCTGTTTACTGTGTATGTGTGAGACACAAGCTGTTTACTGTGTGTGAGAGAGACACAAGCTGTTTACTGTGTGTGAGAGAGACACAAGCTGTTTACTGTGTGTGAGAGACACAAGCTGTTTACTGCATAGTAGGGGTACATTCTGTTTACTGTGTGTGAGAGACACAAGCTGTTTACTGTGTGTGAGAGACACAAGCAGTTTACTGTGTGTGAGAGACACAAGCAGTTTACTGTGTGTGAGAGACACAAGCTGTTTACTGTGTGAGAGATACAAGCTGTTTACTGTGTGTGAGAGACACAAGCTGTTTACTGCGTAGTAGGGGTACATTCTGTTTACTGTGTGTGAGAGACACAAGCTGTTTACTGTGTGTGTGAGAGACACAAGCTGTTTACTGTGTGTGTGAGAGACACAAGCTGTTTACTGTGTGTGAGACACAAGATGTTTAATGTGTGTGAGAGACACAAGCTGTTTACCGTGTGTGAGACACAAGCTGTTTACTGTGTGTGAGAGATACAAGCTGTTTACTGTGTGTGTGAGACACAAGCTGTTTACTGTGAGTGTTAGACACAAGCTGTTTACTGTGTGTGTGTGTGTGAGACACAAGCTGTTTACTGTGTGTGAGAGACACAAGCTATTTACTGTGTGTGTGAGAGACACAAGCTGTTTACTGTGTGTGAGAGAGACACAAGCTGTTTACTGTGTGTGTGAGACACAAGCTGTTTACGGTGTGTGAGAGACACAAGCTGTTTACTGTGTGTGAGAGACACAAGCTGTTTACTGTGTGAGAGACACAAGCTGTTTACTGTGTGAGAGACACAAGCTGTTTACTGTGTGTGAGAGACACAAGCTATTTACTGCATGTGTGAGACACAAGCTGTTTACTGTGTGTGAGAGACACAAGCTGTTTACTGTGTGTGTGAGACACAAGCTGTTTACTGTGTGTGAGACACAAGCTGTTTACTGTGTGTGAGAGACACAAGCTGTTTACTGTGTGTGAGACACAAGCTGTTTACTGTGTGTGAGAGACACAAGCTGTTTACTGTGTGTGAGAGACACAAGCTGTTTACTGTGTGTGAGAGACAAGCTGTTTACTGCATGTGAGAGACACAAGCTGTTTACTGTGTGTCAGAGACAAGCTGTTTACTGCGTAGTAGGGGTACATTATGTTTACTGTGTGTGAGAGACACAAGCTGTTTATTGCGTAGTAGGGGTACATTCTGTTTACTGTGTGTGAGAGACACAAGCTGTTTACTGCATAGTAGGGGTACATTCTTTTTACTGTGTGTGTGAGAGACACAAGCTGTTTACTGCATAGTAGGGGTACATTCTGTTTACTGTGTGTGAGAGACACAAGCTGTTTACTGCATAGTAGGGGTACATTCTGTTTACTGTGTGTGAGAGACATAGGCTGTTTACTGTGTGTGAGAGACACAAGCTGTTTACTGTGTAGTAGGGGTACATTCTGTTTACTGTGTGTGAGATAAAATTATGTTTACAGTGTGTGAGATACATTCTTTTACTGTGTGTGAGAGAAAATTCTGTTTACAGTGTGTGAGAGATACATTCTTTTACTGTGTGTGAGAGAAAATTCTGTTTACAGTGTGTGAGAGATACATTCTTTTACTGTGTGTGAGAAAATTATGTTTACAGTGTGTGAGAGATACATTCTTTTACTGTGTGAGAGAAAATTCTGTTAAAAGTGTGTGAGAGATACATTCTTTTACTGTGTGAGAGAAAATTCTGTTTACAGTGTGTGAGTGAGATACATTCTTTTACTGTGTGTGAGAGACACAAGCTGTTTACTGTGTAGTAGGGGTACATTCTGTTTAGTGTGTGTGAGAGATACATTATGTTATCTGTGTGTGAGAGATGCATTCTTTTACTGAGTGTGAGAGATACATTCTTTTACTGTGTGTGATAGATACATTCTGTTTACAGTGTGTGAGAGATATATTCTTTTACTGTGTGTGAGAGACACAAGCTGTTTACTGCATAGTAGGGGTAAATTCTGTTTACTGTGTGTGAGAGATGCATTATGTTTACTGTGTGTGTGAAATATATTCTGTTACTGTGTGTGAGAGATACATTCTTTTACTGTGTGAAATATATTCTTTTACTGTGTGTGAGAGATACATTCTTTTACTGTGTGAGATACATTATGTTTACTGTGTGTGAGAAATATATTCTTTTACTGTGTGTGAGAGAAACATTCTTTTACTGTGTGTGTGAGATAATTATTTTACTGTGTGTGTGAGAAACATTCTTTTACTGTGTGTGAGAAATACATTCTTTTACTGTGTGTGTGTGAGATACATTCTTTTACCGTGTGTGTGAGATACATTCTTTTACTGTGTGACAGTGTGTGTGAGAGATACATTCTTTCACTGTGTGTGAGAGATACACTACGTTTACTGTGTGTGAGATATTCTTTTACTGTGTGTGAGAGATACATTGTTTACTTTGTCTAAGAGATACATTCTTTTACTGTGTGTGAGAGATACATTTTGTTTACTGTGTGTGAGAGATACATTCTTTTACTGCATGTGAGTGATACATCACATTATCTGTGTGTGTGTGAGTGACACAATCTGTTTACTGTGTATGAGAGGTACATTATGTTTACTGTGTGTGAGAGGTACAATCGGTTTACTGTGTGTGAGAAGTACAATCGGTTTACTGTGTGTGAGAGGTACATTCTGTTTAATGTGTGTGAGAGGTACAATCTGTTTATTGTGTGTGAGAGGTACACTCTGTTTACTGTGTGTGAGACATAAATTCTGTTTACTGTGTGTGAGAAGTACAATCTGTTTACTGTGTCTGAGACATACAATCTGCTTACTGTGTGTGAGAAGTACAATCGGTTTACTGTGTGTGAGAGGTACATTCTATTTAATGTGTGTGAGAGGTACAATCTGTTTATTGTGTGTGAGAGGTACATTCTATTTAATGTGTGTGAGAGGTACAATCTGTTTATTGTGTGTGAGAGGTACACTCTGTTTACTGTGTGTGAGACATAAATTCTGTTTACTGTGTGTGAGAAGTACAATCTGTTTACTGTGACTGAGACATACAATCTGTTTACTGTGTGTGAGAGGTACATTCTGTTTACTGTGTGTGAGAGGTACAATCTGTTTACTGTGTGTGAGACATACATTCTGTATACTGTGTGTGAGAGGTGCAATCTGTTTACTGTGTGTGAGAGGTACAATCTGTTTACTGTGTGTGAGAGGTACAATCTGTTTACTGTGTGTGAGAGGTACATTTTGTTTACTGTGTGTGAGAGGTACAATCTGTTTACTGTGTACGAGACATATATTCTGTTTACTGTATGTGAGAGGCACAATCTGTTTACTGTGTATGAGAGGTACATTATGTTTACTGTGTGTGAGAGGTACATTATGTTTACTGTGTGTGAGAGGTACATTCTGTTTACTGTGTGTGACATACATTATGTTTACTGTGTGTGAGAATACTTTATGTTTACTTTGTGTGAGAGATACATTGTTTACTGTGTGTGAGAGATACATTATGTTTACTGTGTGTGAGAATAAATTTTGTTTACTGTAAGTGAGAATACATTCTGTTTACTGTGTGTGAGAGGTACATTATGTTTACTGTGTGTGAGAGGTACATTCTGTTTACTGTGTGTGACATACATTATGTTTACTGTGTGTGAGAATACTTTATGTTTACTTTGTGTGAGAGATACATTGTTTACTGTGTGTGAGAGATACATTATGTTTACTGTGTGTGAGAATAAATTTTGTTTACTGTAAGCGAGAATACATTCTGTTTACTGTGTGTGAGACATATATTCTGTTTACTGTCTGTGAGACATACATTCTGTTCACAGTGCATGCATGCAACTAGTACAGGTTATACATACTTTGTACAGGTTTTTTTTAATTTTTAGACTAGTACAGCTGTACATACTTTCTGTACATGTTTTTTGTCTAACTATATATATATATATATATATATATATATATATATATATATATATATATATATATATATATATATATATATATATATATATATATATATATATATATATATATATATCGGTATGATATTTTGAAGGTGTATAGTTTTGGTAATTGCAAATTTACAAATGTTTGGTTTGCACCAAACGATAGGTAAACTTTCCGAGTTTGGACAGTTACCCGATAAAAAAAAAATGTTTTTCATTTCAGCCGCTAGACGGCGCAAGGAATGAAAATGGAAAGAATAACAAGGGATCAGTTGGAGTGAGTGTGGAGAGAATTGGACTACCGTTTAGATGTGTGCCGTGAAACACTAGGGGCACACATTGAGGGATTGTAATGTAAGAGATTAAACTTTGACAATTTTACTTTCTTTTGGTGCAAACTGTATATTTTTAAGTGTTCAATAACCAAAGTTATATGCATCTAAAATACCGATATTCTTTTTGAAACACCCTGTGTGTGTGTGTGTGTGTGTATATATATATATATATATATAACTATATATATATATATATATATATATATATATATATATATATATATATATATATATATATATATATATATATATATTCTTCTTTCGTTCGCTTGAAATATATTGTCTATATCTGCAATGTTGTTTCTTGTATAAACTTCACTGTCTTTTGTAGTTCATACAGAGGTCCGTATAGTTTTGCTTCCAGTGTTGTTTCTCTGGGCCAGTGGGTTTGCCTCAATATATCATATTCGGGGCAATCTTGAAGTACGTGCTCCGCAGTCTGGGGTGCCTGTCCACATGTACACATGGCTGAATTGCCAATCTTGAATTTTGTATACATGTGGCTGTGGAGTCGGTTGTGTCCTGTTCTGAGGCGCAGAATGACAATTTGTTATGATCTGTTCATAGCTTGGTAGTCATCCTGTGTTGGTGGCTTTCTGATTGATTTGATCATCTTTTTCTTCTGATGGTACGTAACTGGTACATCCGGTTGCTCGTCTGCAGCACCTTCTTTAGCCAGTCAGTCCGCTCTCTCGTTTCCTGGTATTCCACAATGAGACGGTATCCACTGCATGGCGACCCTGCGCTGGTTGCACAGTTCAGAAAGTAGGGCTTGTATACCTGGCAATTTTCTGGACTGAAGTGCTTGGAGTGCTGATCTTGCATCTGTCAGGAATACTACAGGCTTTGGACCGAGATTGGTGTTCAACAGTTTCTCAGTTGCCACCTTGATTGCCTGGATTTCTGCATCATAGTTGTTAAAGAATTTCTCCGTTGGTACTCTAACCGTATCCCTAGTGTTGTTTGGGTATTCTATGTACACTCCTGCTCCTCCATTCTTTACTGCACTCTGTGCTGACCCATCTGTGTATACTCGGACCCAGAGGTTCTGTGGGTATTCATCATCCAGGAAACTGAGAGTGACTGTCCTACGTTGCACGCTGTTCTGTTCATCCCTGTCGAATATTCCTTTCACTTTTGTCTGGATGTGTATTGGTAGTCCAGGCTCCTCTCTCCAAGGGGTTTGTTCTGGCACAGACTTTAGGGGGCTGTCAACTTCAGGCAGGTCTGAGGTTTGTCTACGAAATCGTTTGGCCTGGTGGATAAAGCTGCTTCTTTTCAATCGCCCCATTGCTAGGTTTTGGAATCTGTCCTTCATTGGATGGCTCGGCATACAGAGGAACTTTTCTGCCTGTGTTAGCACTTTCGTGTCTCTGCGTTCTCTCAGTGCTTGTATCCTCCCCATTTTCACCATCTCCACTATAGGCGTTGATTTCACTGCCCCCGTGATGACCCTAAGCGCCTGGTTTTGCACCTTATCTAGCTATTGTAATGTGGTGTTTGATGCTGGACATGATGCAGCTGACCCATATTCCAGGTGTGGTCATATGCCCTGCTGGTAAACTTTACTAAGTATTTTCCCGCTGGCTCCCCATGTGGTTCCACTTAGTTTTCTCAGGATGGCTAACTTCCTCCTGGCCTTTGTTGCTGCCTTGTTGATGTGCTGCTTCCATGTCAGCCTATTGTCGAATGTAACTCCGAGATAGGTGGGTTGTTTATCTTCTCTCAGGAGCTCTTCATTTATCTTGATGACACCAGCTTTTTTTTTGGGAGAAAGGGTGAAGAGTGTAGTGCTGCACGTCTGTGTTGATGCTGACACAACATCTATTTGCCCATGAGGTTAAGGCATCTATAGCTCTTTGTAGCAGTTTGGTGGCCACTGTTGCATGCTCATCTGTGCACCATATTACCAGGTCATCAGCATACACTGCCACTTTCATTCCATGTGGTAGTTCAGCAACAAGGTCATTGATGTAGACTAGGAAAAGTGTGGGGGACAGAACCCCCTCCCTGAAGGATGCCATGATGCAGTAGAATTTTCTTACTCTTGAGGCCATCTAGTTGTACTCGGGCTCTTCTGTTATGCAAGTATGCTTTCACCCATTTGTACATCTTACCATTCACTCTACAATTTCTCAGTTTCTTCAGAAGCCCTTCTTTCCAAACCTTGTCAAATGCTTTCCTTAGATCTATCCATGCTGCTAGTACCAGTTTCTTATCTTGGAACGCATCCTCAATCTCTTGGGAAAGGTAAGTTGCCTGATCTTCGGTGGAATAACACTGCCTAAAGCCCGCCTGCTGTGGTACAAGAAGGTTTCCACTTTCAAGGAAACACTGTAGCCTGAGGTTGATGATACGTTCCATTGTTTTGCAGAGGCAGCTTGTAAGGCTGATTGGTCTGTAGCTGGAGGCAGTGGAACCGTCTTTTCCTGGTTTTAGGAGTGGTATCATGATTGCTTCCCTCCAGGTCTGTGGAACTCTGCCTGAGTTCCAACAGATATTGAAGATCTGCAGCAGCTTTGTTTTTACTGCGGTTCCTAAGTTCTTAATCATTTCAGTGGACACTCCATCATCTCCTGGAGACTTTCTCATTTTCAGTTTGGATATTGCAAGCTCCAGTTCTCTGAATGTGATTGGTTCCTCAATAACTTCAGGTATGGTTACATCTCGTCCTGCGTATTGTTGTTTCTCACGAGTCTCCTGTTGCTTCTCTGGGCTAACTTCGATGTTGGTCTTTAGCAAAGGAGTCTGCAAAGTGATCTGCTGCCTGTTTTTCCATGAGGATGTTTCCATTTTTGTACAGTGCAATCTTTGAATTTCTCCCTGTACCCTCATCGTTAAGTTGTTTTACCAGCTTCCACAGTTTTCTTGTATCTCTTTCGAAGTTCAAGGACTCTGTTTTCTCCTTCCAGCTTCTCCGCCTGGCCTGCAACTTGGCCCTTTGAAATTTGGCCTTAGCTTGCTGGTAGTTATTGGTGTTCTTGGCATGGTCTGGTTTCTGCCTGCTTTCGAGATGTTTCCACATCGTTATGCAGTTGCTCTAGTTCACTATTCCAATATGGTTTGTAGTGCTTACAAGTCCCTCTAGGTATTGTTTCACGAGCATCCTGTAATACGCATCTGCTGAATTAATCGACTAACTTATTGATGTCTTTGTCTACAGTCAGATCTCTAGCCAGTATACTAGTACGATGCTGGTACATTGTCCAGTCTGCCTTCTTTAGTTCCACCTAGAGAGAGTGCTGCTCTCCTTGACAAGTTCATTTTCCACAATTAGGAAGACTGGCAGCTGGTCGCTGCCTCCAAGTTGTTTCCCTACAACGCGTGTGGTGTTCCACTCCAGGCCTGGTGAGTGGAATGCCAGGTCTGGTGTAGAGGTGGTGTGCCATGATCTTGAGTAGAAGGTTGGTGGGTCGATTGGCTGGTTAAGCAGGATAAGCCCATTGTCATCCTGCCAGTTTTCAAGCTCCTCACCTCTCCTGTCCATGTGATCATAGCCCCAGCTCTGAGAGTGGCTGCTGAAGTCTCCGCATACAATCAGTCTTTCTTTTGCTGGGATTGTGTCTAGTGCCAGTGGGCGGTCGCTCGGACAGTAATAGTTGAGCAGGTGGAATTCTGTACTTTCTGTCCTGAGATGAAGCATCTGGTATTCCGCCCCCTCCATATATGTTTCAAGCTGACATGCACTGATGTTATTCCTCACAAGTGTCAGTATTCCACTCTTTCGCCTGTCTATTCGGTCGGATCGGTAGCACTGGTAGTCTCTGATTTTGAAGGCTATGTCCTTGTTGAGGTGGGTTTCTTGCAAGCAGCATACATTTACTTGCTCTTCATTCAAGATATTTTCGAGCTCTAATTTTTTGCTGTAGCCGTCTTTTTTACTGTTGACGCCTTCAGCATTCCAGTGCATTATTTTAAGTGGTCTTTGCTTTGCTTGGCCAGTAGCTCTATTCTCATGCCTCCTGGCTCCATGGGGCAATTGAGAAGGACCCCCAGTAGTAGGGGTTGGGCCCTTTTGAGGCCCGGCACTGCGCCTGCCTGGGTGTCCATCACAGGGCGAGTGTCATAACGTTTTGTAGATATAGGCATATTTCCATTGCGCGTGTGCATGGCATCCTCATTGCTGTGGTGCGCCTCTTGGCTGGTTGCCTCCATCTTCAGCACCTTGACTTGCTAGGGCAGACTGTGGTCTTGCTCGAGTGTAGGAGGGTCTGGCCAGTCTTGGTTTTTCGGCCGCTGATGGCTATACTTGAGCCCCATCTCCACGTCAAGGAGCTGGCCTCGATGGGGATATATATATATATTTATTTATTTATTTTTATTTCTATCTTTTTTCCCCCATCACTCGCTCGCCACACCTTAGCTGATATTCACATTGTGAGATTCAGCAAGATGATAGAACACGTGAATAAATAATCAACCAATAAAATCAAGCAGTCTTTTTAACTGATGTGAAAGCTTGCATTTTATAGTGGTAAATAAACTCGGACACTTGTTTGGGTTTAAAACAAATGAAGACTTACTTAGAAAGGCAAAGAGTACATCTATGCAGCCCATTCTGATTGAAAATATTTGTACACCAGTGTTACGGTATATGTTATTAACGCCGTCTGCTAAAGGTTAGCAGACGTGCAATTGTAAAGGTTAAGACATTTAATATATTGCGATAGATGTTTCAATTATTGAACGCTCCATACACGATCGATTATGACGTGTCTAGCGTTGTTTGGGTCACAGTCGGTAACTAGGAGATGCTACCCTTTGTTACTTGACCGTCAAGCTGAATAGCTGCGTTTTTCTAGCCTTCCAAATTAATGGCATGATATAGCCATTTATATGTGTATTTATGCAGGACCAGGGTCAGTCCTAGAACTCTACGAGAGAGGAAACTTATGGAGGTTAGTGATTAACTAAATCCTTGGAAGGAGAAAGATAATCGTCTACTTTATACGAAGTAATTAGACTCACAGTCTCACTGTCGGCAGGTAGCCATTCTATCTGCGCGTGCATATAGCTGTGATGTTCTGACGACAATTACTGCATTGTATCCTTAAACGGACATTGACACGTAAAAACAGCAGTCTACGCTATTGATTGATTGATGCATGTACCTCATGTGTGAATTGAACTGTTTATGTATGTGTGTAATCCATATTAAATTGTGAAGGACTCGAACCGGAGGCATTATTCGTTGAATCACGTTACACCATCAACCTTAGGGGTGGGGGGGGGGTTTTGGGGGGGGTGGGGGGGGGGTTTGTTTTGGGTTTTTGTGGGGTTTTGGTTTTTTGGGGTGGGGGGGATTTTGGGGGGGGTGGTGGGTTTTTTTTTTTTTGGGGGTGTTTTGATTTTATTTGGGGTTTGGGTGTGGGGTTTTTGGGGGGGGGGGGTTGGGGTGGGGTGGGGGGTGAGTGTTTTTTGTTGGTTGTTTTGGGGGGGTTTTTTGGGGTTGGTGGGGGGGGTTTGGGGTTGTTTTTTATTTTTGGGGGGGGGGGGGTTGGGGTTTGGGGGTGGGGTGGGTTTGTGGTTGGGGTTTTTGTGGTTTTGGGGGTTTTGGGTTGGGGTGGGGTTGTTTTGTTGTGTTGTGGGGGGGGGGTTTTTTTGGGGGGTTGTTTTGGGGGGGGGGGGGGGTGGGGTGGGGGTTTGTGGGTGGGGGGGGGGGTGGGGGGGTGGGGGGTGTTTGGTTTTGGGGGGGGGGGGGGGGTATTGGGGTGGGGTGGGGGGGGGGGGGGTTTTTGGGGGTGGGGGTGGTGGTGGGGTTTTGGGTGGGGGTGGGTTGTTGGGGGGGGGGATGGGTGTTGGTGGGGGTGTTTTTTTGTGGGGTGGGGGGGTTTGGGGGGGGGGGGGTTTTGGGGGTTGGGGGGGGTTGGTGGTTTGGTTGGTTATTTTGGGGGGGTGGGGGGGGTTTGGGGGGGGGTTTTTGGGGGGGGTGGGGGGGGGGGGGGGGGGGGGGGGGGGGGGGGGGGGGGGGGGGGGGGGGGGGGGGGGTTGGGGGGGGGGGGGGGGGGGGGGGGGGGGGGGGGGGGGGGGGGGTGGGGGGGGGGGGGGGGGGGGGGGGGGGGGGGGTTGGGGGGGGGGGGAGGGGGGGGGGGGGGGGGTGGGGGGGGGGGGGGGGGGGGGAGAGGGGTGGGTGGGGGGAGGGGGGGGGGGGGGGGGGGGGGGGGGGGGGGGGGGTGGGGTGGGGGGGGGGGGGGGGGGGGGAGGGGGGTGGGGGGGGGGGTTTGTGGGGGGGGGGGGGGGGGGGGGGGGGGGGTGGGGGNGGGGGGGGGTGAGGGGGGGGCGGGCGGGGGGTCGGGCGCGGGGTGGGGGGGGGGGGGGGGGGGGGGGGGGAGGGGGGGGCGGCGGGGGGGCGGGGGGGGGGCGGGGCTGCTGGGGCGGCGGGGGCGGGGCGGCGGGCGGGGGGGGCGGGGGCGCGGGGGGGGGGGGGGGGGGGGGGGGGGGGGGGGGGGGGGTGTGGGGGGGGGGTGTGGGGGGGGGGGGGTGGGGGGGGGGGGGGGGGGGGGGGGGGGGGTGCGGGGGGGGGGGGGGGGGGGGGGGGGGGGGGGGTGGGGGTGGGGGGGGGGGGGGGGGGGGGGGGGGTCGGGGGCGGGGGGGGGGTGCGGGAGGGGTTTAGTGGTGGGGGGGGGGGGTGGGGGGTGGGGGGGGAGGGGGGTTTTTGGGGGGGGGGGGGGGGGGGGGGGGGGGGGGGGGGGGGGGGGGGGGGGGGGGGGGGGGGGGGGGGGGGGGGGGGGGGGGGGGGGGGGGGGGGGGGGGGGGGGGTTGGGGGGGGGGAGGGGGTGGGGGGGGAGGGGCGGGCGGTGGGGGGGGGGGGGTCGGGGGGGGGGGGGGGGGGGGGGTGGGGGGGGGGGGGGGGGGGGGGGGGGGGGGGGGGGGGGGGGGGGGGGGGGGGGGGGGGGGGGGGGGGGGGGGGGGGGGGGGGGGGGGGGGGGGGGGGGGGGGGGGGGGGGGGGGGGGGGGGGGGGGGGGGGGGGGGGGGGGGGGGGGGGGGGGGGGGGGGGGGGGGGGGGGGGGGGGGGTGGTCGAGGGGGGGGGGGGGGGGGGGGTTTGTGGCGGGGCGGTTGGCGGGGGTTGGGGGGGGGTGTGTGGGGTGGGGGTGGGGGGGTGGGGGGGGGGGGGTGGGGTGGTTGGGGGGTGGGCGGGGCGGTTGGTGGTTGGGGGGGGGGGTGGGGGGGGGGGGGGGGGGGGGGGGGTGGGGGGGGGGGGGGGGGGGGGGGGGGGGGGGGGGGGGGGTGGGGGGGGGGGGGGGGGTGGGGTGGGGTGGGGGTTGTGGGGGGGGGGGGGGGGGGGGGGGGGGGGTGGGGGGGGGGGGGGGGGGGGGGGGGTGGGGGGGGGGGGGGGGGGGGGGGGGGGTGGGGGGGGGGGGGGGGGGGGGGGGGGTGTGGGGGGGGCGGGGGGGGGGGGGGGGGGGGGGGGGGGGGGGGGGTGTGGGGGGGGTGGGGTTGGGTTGGTGGTGGGGGGGGGGGGAGTGTGTGGGGGGGGGGGGGGGGGGGTGGGTTGGGGGGGTGGGGGGGGGGGGGGGGTGGTGTTGGGGGGGTGGTGGGTGGGTGTGTTTGGTTGTGGGGGGGGGGGGGGGGGGGGGGGGGGGGGGGGGGGGGGGGGGGGGGGGTTGGGGGGGGGGGGGGGGGGGGGTTGGGGGGGGTGGGGTTGTTTTGTGGGGGGGGGGGGGGGGGGGGGGGGGGGGGGGGGGGGGGGTTTTTTTGGGGGGGTTTGGGGGGGGGGGGGGGGGGTTTTGGGGGGGGGGGGGGGGGGGGGGGGGGGGGGGGGGGGGGGGGGGCGGGGTTTGTGTGTGGGGGGTGGGGGGGGGGTGTGTTGGGGGGGGGGGGGGTGGGGGGGGGGGGGGGGGGGGGGGGGGGGTTTTTTTTGGTTTTGTTTTTTTTTGGGGGGGGGGGGGGGGGGGGGGGGGGGGGGGGGGGGGGGGGGTGTTGGGGGGTTTTTTGGGTGGGGGTGGTTGGGTTGGGGGTGTTTGGGGGTGGGGGGTTGGTTTTGTGGGTTGGGGGGGGGGGGGGGGTGGGGGGGGGTGGGGTGGGGGTTTTTGGGGGGGGGGGGTGGGGGAGGGGGGGGGGGGGGTTTGCAGGGGGGGGGTGGGGGTGGGGGTTGGTTGGGGGGGGTGGGGTTGGGGTGGGGTTTTGGTGGGGGGGTTGGGGGGGGGGGGTGGGGTGGGTTTGGGGGGGGGGGGGGGGGGTGGGGGGGGGGGGGGTTGTGGGGTGTGGTTGGGGGGGTGGTTGTGTGTTGGGGTGGGGGGGGGGTTGGGGGGGGGGGGGGGGGAAGGGGGGGGGGGGGTTGTGGTGGGGGGGTGTGGGGGGGGGGGGGGGTGGTGGTAGGTGGCGGGGGGGGGGGGGGGGGGGGGGGGGGGGGGGGGGGGGGTGGGGGGGGGTTGGGGGGGGGGGGGTGTTGGTGGGGGGGGGGGGGGGGGGTGGGGGGTGTTGGGGGGGGGGTGGGGGGTGGGGGGGGGGTGGGTGGGGGGTGGGGGGGTTGGGGGGGGGGTTTGG
>JAMPIV010012163.1:247500-282500 GCA_024509875.1 Oreohelix idahoensis
GGGGGTTTGGTGTTTTGGGGGGGGGTGTTTTTGGTGGGGGGGGTTTTGGTTGGGTTTTTTTTTTGGTTGGGGGGGTTGTTTTGTTTTTGGGGGGGGGGGGGGGGGTTTTTGGGGGGGGGGGGTTTGGTGGTGGTTTTTTGGGGGTTTTTGGTTGGGGGGGGTGTTTGGGGTTGGGTTTTTTGTTTTGGGGGGGTTTTTTTTGGGGGGGTTTTTTTGTTGGGGTTTGGTTGGGTTGTTTTGTTGGGGTTGGGGGTGGGGGTTTTTTGTTGGTTTGGGGGGGGGGGGGGTTGGTTGTTTTGTTTTTGGGGGGGGGGGGGTTGGGGGGGGTTGGTTGGGGGGGGGTTGGGTTGGGGTGGGGGGGTTTTTTTTTTTTAGGGGGGGGGTTGGGGTTTTGGGGTTTGTTTTTTGTGGTTTTTTTTTTTTTTGGGTTTTTTTGGGGGGTTTTTGGGTTGGGGGGGGGGTGGGGGGGGGGGGGGGGGGGGGTTTTTGGGGGGGGGGGTTTGGTTTTTTTTTTTTGGTTGGGGGGTTGGGGGGGGGTGGGGTTTGTGGTTTTTGGGTTGTTGTTGTGTTTGTTGGGGTGGAAAATGGGGGGTTTTTTTTGGTTTGGGGGGGGTTTGTGGGGGTTTTGGGGGGGTGGGGTTGGGTTTTTTGGGTTGTGGTTTTGGGGTTGGTTTTTTTTTGGGGGGGTGTTTTGGGGGGGGGGGGGGGGGGGGGTTTGGGGGGGGGGTTGGGTGGTTGTTTGGGGGGGTTTTGTATTTTGGGGGGGGTGGGGTTTGGGATTTTTGGGTTTTTTTTTTTTTTTTTTGGTTGTGTTTTTTTTTTTGGGGGTTTGTGGGTGGGGGGTGGGTTGTTGGGGTTTTTTTTGTTTGGTTTTGTTTTGGGGGGTGTTTTTTTTTTGGGATTGTTTTGTTGTTTTTGGGTTTTTTTGGGGGGGTTTGTGGGGGGGGTGGGTGGGGGGTTTTTTTGGGGTTTGGGGGGGGGGTTGGGGGGGTTTTTTTTTTTTGGGGGTTGGGGTGTTGGTTGGGTGGGGGTGGGGGGGGGTGGGTGGTTTGTGGTTTTTTTGTTTTTTTTGGGGTGTGTGGGGGGGGGGGGGGGTTTGGGGGGTTTTTTGGGGTTTTTTTGGGGGGGGTTTTTGTTTGTTGGGGGGGGGGGGTTTGGGGGTGTGGGGGGGTTTTTGGGTGGGGGTGGGGGTTGTGGGGGGTTTGTTGTGGGGGGTGTTTTTGTGTTTTTTGGGTTGTGTTTTTTTTTTTTTTTTTTGGGGTTGTGTTTTGGTATTTTGTTTTTTTGTATTGTATTAGTTTGGATTTTTAATGGTTTGTTGTGGGGTTTTTTGTATGATTGGTTTTTTTTTGGGGGGATTTTAATCTGAATTGGGGGGTTTTTTTGAAGGATTTGATTTTAGTGAGTTGGGAATTGGTCATATTTTTTTTTTTTAAAAGTACCTAATTATTTGAAGTTTTTATAAATGTGGTTTAATTTTTTGTTAGGGGAGATTGGGAGATTTTTTTAATATGGTTAAAAAATTAAAAATTAACCAATTTTGGGGGGGGTAATTTAAGGGGCTGCCTAGTTTTTATTATTTTTAATATGTGGGGGGTTTTTTATTAATGGGTAATATGGCTATTCGGGTTGTTTTATGATTTTAATGATTATTTTTTTTTTTTTTAATTTTTTGAATCGAGGGTATTGTTTAGGATTAATTTCCAGTTTAGTATTGGTATTTTTTTTTTTTAATATTTTTATTTTTAAAAAAATAATTACATTAACATTGTTTAGATTAGTTATGTTTTTTTTTTTTTTTTATGTCAGATAAACTTAGGCCTATTTTCTTTTCCCCTAAGGTTTAGCATAATTTGATTATTTTACGGCTGGGTAAAAAAAAAAAGGCTGATACCACTACATATTATTTGATTTTTTCACTAAAACTTGTAGAAAGTGCGTAAGAAATGTAAATTTGAAAAATTAATACAATAGCCTACAAATTATGGGGGTAGCCTAATAACGTAATGACGGTCGCCGAATGCTCCGCATGTATTTTTCGTACATTTATTTATTTTATATTTTATAATTAGGGGTACGGCTAGGGTTAACCCTAAATCTAAATGGTACGAAAATACATGCGGAGCATTCGGCGAACGTCATTCCGATATTACCAAATTATGAAACTGAAAAAAAAAAAAAACCACAATGGCGTGGAAAATTTACATCTTAACTCGATCAGAGAAAAGTTTATTTGGAGTTAGCCTACTTCTCTTCTTAGTTTTAATTTCGTTTCTTTAAAAAACAATGTTATTTTGCCTTTGGTGGTCATCATTACGGTCATTCAATGATTTATAATTATTAAATAATTAATTAGCCTACTATCAATGTTTGATTGACACTAAAATTTGTATGGGAAGGTCTATTTAAAACTACCAGTTGGGCTTTAACGGCTATTCCAATTTTTGAAGTTCGGTAGAAAATATACAGGCTAATATTACGCCAGCGGTAGTTTATATTTTCATTACCAGCTTTAGCAAAAAATTTATTAGATTTTAAATTTAAGATTCCTAACCCATAATGCTTATTACTGGTCTCTTTAGGCCTGTACTTTTATAAGGCACTATAGAAAACACAGCAACTGTTCTTCATTTCAACCATAAATTGTATTAATTTTTTTTTCCAAGATTCTATTTCATTATATAATATTAAAATTACAAATAATTATATTTTTCAAATTGATTATTAATATTTGTATTTACTTTTTCACATTAATATTTTTTTTTTTTCTGTCTAGCAGGAAATATTGCATCCATCTAACAGCAGGGCTGAGCCTAACTTTAAAAAAAGGAGGTTAGAAGAAGATCAACGTCGTGGGAAGTTTCAATCTGACTGGACAACTACATTCCCTGGGATTATTGAGACATCCAAATTAGGCTCTTCACATGCATACTGTAGAATATGCAATAGAGATATTAAAGTGATGGCATCTGGCTTACACGATGTGAGGGAGCATTTCAAAACAAAACTGCATGAAAGGAACTATCAGCTGAAGAACGGAAGTTCTATCAAGGCCTTCTTTACTCAGCCTCAACAAGAAGATGATAAAATAACGAGGGCTGAAGTTTTATTTGCAAATTTTATTGCTCAACACAACATAGCTGCTTCTATAGCTGACCATTTTTCAGACTTATCAGCTGAGATGTTTCCGGACAGTGCTATTGCCAAACGTTTCAAATGCAAGCGAACCAAAAACAACAGCCATTATTAAAAACTGCTTGGCTCCATCTGCAACGGAGCCAGTCATCAAATTATGCAGGAAGACACCTTTCTCCTTGATGATCGATGAGTCAAATGATAGAAAAACTGACAAGCGTTTAGCTATAATGGTGAGGGTATTTGAAGATGGCATAGGACCTAGAACCAGGTTGCTGGGCATGCCGGTCGGTACTGGTGGAACCAGTGAAGCTATTTTCAGTGATATTGATGCTGTGTTCAGCGACTTACAAATCCCATGGATTAACTGTATAGGTTTTGCAAGTGACAACTGCAATGTAATGGTTGGCAAATCAAACTCTGTACTAACGCGAATCAAGAGCAAGAACCCTGATGTGTTTAGTATAGGGTGTATTTGCCACCTTGCAAATCTTTGTGCCAAGGAGGGTATAAAGCAGCTGACTATTCCTGTTGATGACCTTTTGATAGATATCTTCTATCATTTTGAGCATAGCTCAAAACGGAAAAAAATCATACAGAGAGTTTCAACTGTTTACAGGAGTGGATGCACTAGACATACTAAAGCACTGCCAGACTCGCTGGCTTTCTTTGCAGAAAGTAGTGGACAGAATTTTAAATCAATATTCTGCTCTATCTTCATACTTCGAGAGCCACGACGATATGGAAAAACCATGCCGTGTCAAAAACATTCATCAGTTACTAAAATCACCACTGACCCAGATGACTCTACGTTTTCTCCAATTTGTGCTACCTCTGTTGACTGAATTTAACAAATTGTTTCAGACAGATGAGTCCCAAATAGGTGGTATGATGGATGAAATGGATCGTCTGCTACGAAAATTTATTGTCAAATTTGTAGAGATGAAATATGTAAAAGAGGTGAAAGATATAAGATTGTTAAAGTATGCTGAACGTGATCTACAGCATGATGACCATACACTTGCTGTTGGTCTGTCCAACAGGACATTACTGGAAGAGTTAGATATAAGTTCTCAAGTGAGAAATTCATTTTTCAGAGATGTGAGGAACTTTTATGTTGCTGTTGTGAAAAAGATATTGGATAAATTTCCATTTGAGAATGAAGTCCTTAAGGATATCAAAATTCTTGATCCAGCCTTTAAAGACACAGTTCAATATACAGCAATCTGTAAGCTGGCCAACACTTTTGCACCACATTTAGACCAAGAGGTGTTAAAGGATGAATTTGAAGATTATTGTTTGCTGCCTGATGAATGTATTTCAAGATTTGACGCTGGACAAAAAAGAAGCTTTTCTAGGTACTGGCTTGACATAATCAACCTGAAAACTAGCACTGGTCGTACACGATTTCCCAGTCTGGCAGTCATAGTGAAACGCTTATTGACATTGCCTCACAGCAATGCTGACTGTGAGAGGTCTTTCTCTATGATGAAAAAGATTCACACGGACTGCAGAAATAGACTAAATGATGATACAGTCACAGCATTTCTACAATGCAAAATAAATTCTAACTCTTGTTGTTTAGGTTTTAAAGCAAGTGAAGACATGCTTAAAAAGGCAAAGGCCGCATGTCACTATGATGGTGCAGAACCATCTAATTGAATATACTTTTACATGAATAAACTCTTTTGTTACGTTTTTCAGTCTTTGTACAGGTTTTGCGGGTCTTTGTACAGGTTTTGCGGGTCTTTGTACAGGTTTTTTAATTTTTTGTACAGGTTTTTCATCTCTGAGGTGTGGCATGTATGCCTTACTTTAATTTAATTCTATCATTCACTATTGACATTACACATTTTATTTAGTTGATATAATAATATGCATAATATTGATATATAATATGATTAATTATTATTGCGATAGATGTTTCAATTATTGAACGCTCCATACACGATCGATTATGACGTGTCTAGCGTTGTTTGGGTCACAGTCGGTAACTAGGAGATGCTACCCTTTGTTACTTGACCGTCAAGCTGAATAGCTGCGTTTTTCTAGCCTTCCAAATTAATGGCATGATATAGCCATTTATATGTGTATTTATGCAGGACCAGGGTCAGTCCTAGAACTCTACGAGAGAGGAAACTTATGAAGGTTAGTGATTAACTAAATCCTTGGAAGGAGAAAGATAATCGTCTACTTTATACGAAGTAATTAGACTCACAGTCTCACTGTCGGCAGGTAGCCATTCTATCTGCGCGTGCATATAGCTGTGATGTTCTGACGACAATTACTGCATTGTATCCTTAAACGGACATTGACACGTAAAACAGCAGTCTACGCTATTGATTGATTGATGCATGTACCTCATGTGTGAATTGAACTGTTTATGTATGTGTGTAATCCATATTAAATTGTGAAGGACTCGAACCGGAGGCATTATTCGTTGAATCACGTTACACCATTAAACCTTATGAATTACGTATTTTATGTCAAGTTGCTGAGTTAATAAGATGAACAGTTGTTTACATCTTGATGCCAAGTTCAGGCATTACGACAAACCGAAGGTGAGGTTCACCCCATTCGCGTAAGAACATTAGCACGATCAGAATTCAGGCAACACAACCAGTAACCCCACACGAAAGTCTTTCAACAACCAGTTAAAACTTTTGATATATTTTTTTTTAAGTCTTTGTATGGTTTTTTCCATCTTTGTGTGTTTTTTAAATATTTTTTGTACAGGATTTTTTCTTCTATGGGGTTGGCATGTACGACTGTATGTGAGAGGTACAATTAAATTAGCTATTTGTTCATTTCATTTGAACCACAACTTAATTAAACTATAAAACTTTAACCATGAGTTATTCATTTTATCATCATCAACCAAAACTCTTACCATGAGTTAACAATTTTAACACCATCAACCTGTAAACTTTTACACTGGGTTAACAGTTTTAGAATTGATCAACCAGTAAACTCTTACACTGAGTTAATAATTTTAATACAATCAACCAAAACTCTTACACTGAGTTAATAATTTTAATACAATCAACCAAAACTCTTACACTGAGTTAATAATTTTAATACGATCAACTAAAACTCTTACACTGAGTTAATAATTTTAATACAATCAACCAAAACTCTTACACTGAGTTAATAATTTTAATACGATCAACCGAAACTCTTACACTGAGTTAATAAGTTTATACGATCAACCAAAACTTACCAAAATACGTTTCCGGTCTTTGTACATTAGAAACTTCACTTCTGGATAGGTTTTCTTGCTAAAGAATACACAAAACTTGTTAGTTTTCATCAGCCCAAATTTAGTATCATAATTATCAACATAATCAACTTTTTCACCTCATGTACATCAAGTTCTGCACAACCCTTCAAATGTTGTTGATAAGAATCATCATCACTGTACTCCAGGCAAACCCATAGGTGCTCAGTCTCCCTCAGCAAATATTGAAGGGTATGAATGCTAACTGTTCCTGTAGCTCGCTGGTTGTATATATGATGGATGCATTCTCTCAAATGTCCATCCCTGCAAGTCTTATGTGTGATGCCAAATTCCAGCAATCATAGCCTTGTCGATTCATATATTGCAGTGTCATTCTATAACAAGCGATAATTAATTTTTCTTTAGTATTTCTCCCTTATCCATATCCAATGTCCCCAGTATGGGTGCTCTCGTAACTAGGCTGTCAGCACTCTCATTGCTGCTTACTCCTGCATGACCAGGACAGTAGATCACACATTTCCTGAAGAATCAAGGCTTCTATGGAAGTTTTCCATTCATGCCGGTCAACCATTTTGGACCTTCCGAAGCTTGACTGAGCGTTATTTGGGCACAATAAGTGCCCTGACTGATAGAGTTTCAGACAACCACCTCAGGGCCACAGTGGCTGCCTCTACCTCCATTCTCATGCTGGAGGCAGCTGTCATGTAAGCTCTGCTCTTTTTCAGCGATGACCCTGCACTTTACTCTATCTAAGGAGCCCCATCCAGATTTCTCACCACAGAGTAAAGATCCATCAGTGTTCACAATGGCATCATCATCCCCGCCATGATCATTTTTCAGTAGATTAATTTTCAGCTCTGCTTTCCCATTGCCCCACGCTCTGCCAAGGCTGATGATGACTTGCCGGTAGTTTGTTCAGTTTTCACCTGACTTACTCCACTCTTCCCCCTTGAATATATTTTCAGCTGTGGTCCCCTGCCTAACTGTGCCTCTGAATGTGTCATCCATGACATCCCTCTCTTTATTCTTGCTCCCTTGATGCCAGCTATGTTCCCATGCAGGGAGTGACTTCAGTCTGTGCTTATCTGCATATAGGCTTTTGCCTGGGCCATCGCATCTCTGGACCTAATCGACAGCAATAAATATGTACTTATCATCACAATGGAGGCATCTCAAGTACAGCCCAAGGCTATACACCTCCCTGGATTCTTATAGCATTTCAGTCGTTCACATTGTGATATTAACAGCATGAGTATTCCCAGCCCATACTAGATTACTATCACAATAGTATCTGCTCCAGGTGCATAACAGCCATTGTTTTTAGGGCTGCCAGACCTTCTCTTGCACTTCTTATGATTCGCTCAACATGGAACTTGTATGATAGCCCATGATCGAACATTAAGCCAAGATATTTCAGCCTGTCTTGCCATTAAATTGTCTGCCCATTGACAGTAATGTCTAGAAGATCTGCTTTTGGACATGCCATGTCTAGTATGTTTGATGTGTCATGTTCCTGTAATGACTAGTCAAATAACAAGGGAATGTGTCTAGTATATTTGATGTGTCATGTTTCTGTCAGGACTAGTCAAATAAAAAGGAAACATGTCTAGTACATTTGATGTGTCATGTTTTTGTCAGGATTAGTCAAATAACAAGGGAACACATCTAGTACATTTGATGTGACATGTTTCTGTTAGGACGAGTCAAATAAAAAGGGAACATGACTAGTATGTTTGATGTGTCATATTTCTGTTAGGACTAGTCAAATAAAAATGGAACATGTCTAGTATGTTTGATGCATCATGTTTCTGTTAGGTCTAGTCAAATAACAAAGGAACATGTCTAGTATATTTCAAAAAGCAACAGGAGCTTTCATTGTATTGGGAAACATATGGAGAACAAGAGAAATCAAGTCCAACACGAAAATAAGTATCTTCAACTCAAATGTCAAGTCAGTCCTATTGAATGGCTCTGAAACATGGAGAACAAGAAAAACAACAACCAAAAAGCTACAGACTTTTATAAATGGGTGCTTGCGTAGAATAGAAGGACTGAAATGGTATAACAAAGTCACAAATGTGGAACTGATGACAAGAACCAGTGGAACAAGAGTTGAGAAGAAGACGCTGGCAATGGATAGGACACACATTGGGGAAACCTGTTGATAGCATTACAAGGCAGCCCTTGTTCTGGAATCCTCAGGGAAAGAGAGGCAGAGGTAGACCAAAAAACCCACGGAGAAGAGAGCTGGATACAGAGGTGAAAATGATGAGGAAAACATGGAAAGAACTTGAGCTGATGGCACAGGACAGGAGGACTTGGCATGTGTTTGTTGAAGGCCTATGCTCCTTGGGGAGCTAAAGGGTATGGTTTAAGTCTAGTATATTTGATGTGTCATGTTTCAGTCAGCACCAGTCAGATTACAAAATTCATCAAAAGCAGAAGAAAAACAGATATATGAATAGGCAGGGCAGGCAGGTAGACAGACAGATGGACAAACATGAATTATACTTGGCATTTTGATAGACATACCCTTGTTCCAAATGTAAAATCTTGTGGTCTATAATTCTAATAGCTGCTTCAAGCTCATCATTAGTTCTGTGTGAATATATGAGAGACTGTTCAGACATGTCATAATAAACACCATCCATATTTTAATTTTATTTGGCCCTAACAATTTTTATCCTCTCTTGCTGATTTCATAAAGATGCCATTCGTGCCCATGCACATATAAAGATGCCTGCATTAAGTATACAGGCGTACCTCGCTTTAAAGCACTTCGCTAATATGGCGCTTTTCAATTATATTCATGTTTATTATTTTTGGCACTTGTTTTGCTCTTAAGGGGGTTTTCAGCGGTGACGCGCACATCAGCTGACTCCGAGCTAAATTCAGCGAGTCGACCAGCACCATTTTGTTACCTGTGCTCTGTCTGTTTACAGCATTTGTGCACTTTGTGTCTATGTGTAGTATTCTGGCAATTTTCAAAATTTTTCAAACTTTTTACTTGTGTTATTGTTATTATTGTCTTTATCTCATATCCTGACAACCACTATGAGACTAGGCACATTCCCACTGGTAAATTCTGTTCCAACTATACAGCTGAGGTTCAAGCTCTAGAGCAAGCTGCAAATATGATTTATAACACCAACTCTGACTGCCACCAGGTAGTCATCCTCACAGATGCACTGTCTGTCCTGCAAGCTCTCAAGGGTGGTAAACTCCGCATCTGAGAAATGAACTAAACAAGGTAGCTGCCAAAAAGAGAACCATACTTCAGTGGTACCATCTCATTGTGGTGTACCCGGAAATGAAAAGGCAGATAAACTTGCAAAAAAGGGAGGAGAATGTGAACAAGAAGATAATGAAGTCACATACTTTGAGAAAAAGAGAGCTATCCAGACTATCAGAAGAGAACAGAACCAACCCAAAGACGACTATCACACTCTCGACCGGCAGGGACAGATAACTATTTTTCGACTCAGGACAGGGCATAACAAACTGAATAAACACATGCACAAGCTACGATTGTCTGCTTCACCACTGTGCACATGTGGATTAAACGAACAAACTGCTGAGCATGTTCTACAGGACTGTCCTCTGTATGACCAGTTAAGAAAGATATACTGGCCGAATGACTCAACACTAAACTCAAAGCTATATGGAGTTAAAGAGGAACTTCAAACAACAGTCGAATTCATCATGAGAACTCGTCTGACGGTGTAATCATCAAAGATGCGATCGCAAGAAGAAGAAGAAGAAGAAGTTATTATTGTAATTATTAATTGCAGTACAATGGCAACTAAGTTTAGTGCTAGTGAAAAGAAGAGTTGCAAGCCTCTTACTTTAAATCAAAAGCTAGAAATGATTAAGCTTAGTGAGAAAGGCATGTCGAACGCCGAGATAGGCTGTAAGCTAAGTTTGTTGCGCCAAAATGTTAGCACAGTAGTGAACTCAAAGGAGATGTTCTTGACAGACATTAAAAGTGCTACTCGCCAAGACGCATCAAAAGTGAGGAATGCAGTAAGCGACCCATAACTTGACTGCCTGCGTCAGGGTCAGCGAACCAGAGCTGACCAAGACCCTACTCCACCTCCACGTGGTGGTCCTGGAAACAGGCTGCATCAATGCAGTCTGGCTGAGGAGTAGGGATCGAAGAGGGAAGGCAAACCCGGTCCCAAAAAATGCCGCGCGGAAGTCGGATGTGTCGGCCGAAAGGTGCAAATACCGCAGCTTCGCTGTAAACTGACACAATGCAACCAACGTCCTTTTCAGGACGAACGAGGAAGAAGAAGAAGAAAAGTGCTACTCCAGTGAACACAAAAGTGATAAGAAAGCTAGACAGTGTTATTGTCGATATGGAGAAAGTTTTAGTGTGGAGAAAGTTTTAGTGGTCTGGATTGAAGATCAAATAGTCACAACGTTCCTTTAAGCCAAGACCTAATCCAGAGCAAGGCCCAAACTCTCTTCTATGAAGTCTGAGAGAGGCGAGGCAGCTGCAGAAGAGAGGTGTGAAGCTAGCAGAGGTTGGTTCATGATGATTAAGGAAAGAAGCTGCCTCCATGACATAAAAGTGCAAGGTGAAGCAGCTAGTGCTGATATAGAAGCTGCAGAAAGCTATCCAGATGAGCTAGCTAAGATAATTGGTGAAGGTGGCTACACTAAGCAGCAGATTTTCAATATCGACGAAACGCCCCATATAGTAGCCCTATCATTCAACAGCCATCAAAATCAAGGCAAGACTCTCCACCAGCAAAGAGAAGAAGATTCGTTCAAGGCTCAAATGATGAAGTGCCACTATCCTTTAGCCTTCTTTTAATAATTACTTCTTCTGAAATGTTCATTCATAAGTCACCATAAGCAAAGGACGAACGAACGAACTTTATTTTCAAAGGGTTTAGAATTGGGCATGCAGGCCCATCTAACATTCTGCCCTTCCTTTCTCTCGTCTTCCATACTGAATCCATTTATTCTCACATGTATCTTAAATAATACTTAAATAATAAAATAACAATAAAATACAATAAAATAAAATCCCAACATTGTAACAGTACAATAACAGTTACACAGATTTACAGTACCTTATCATAATTAATACTAAACAGGACAAAATTATCTTTAAAACCTACATATGATGTCATGTAATTATTTAAGAACATAACTAAATTAGGGTGGCATATAATCTGCACTCATGATGTATTTGAAAAGTCTGTGATTGAATGAATATGGACTAAGCATGTTTTTTAAGTCGCGTGGAAGATTATTCCACAGATGAGCAGCAGAAAATGCTAAACTTTTCTTGAATAAGTCGAGCCTAGGCTTGGGCATGTGTAATTTATTTAAGCGTTGACTGCGTCTTCCGCTGTATTTGAAAATAGGCCACAGATACGTTGGAGCATTCTGTGATAAGATTTTGTGAATAAATTTGGCTTTGTTGAAGAGAAGGCGCTTTCTTAGTGGTAATATGTTAAGATATGTATATGGGTCTACACTCTGTGTGAGGTATGTGTCTGAAATTAGGCGCACTGCACGTTTTTGTAATGAATAGAGTCTTTTAGTCTTGGACATGGTGCAGCCATCCCAAATTGTGGAACAATAGTCTAGATGTGTTTGTATTTGGGATGTATAGAACATTTTTCGTGTCTCCTCATCTAAGAAATGTTTGATTTTAGCTAACTGGTAAACTTTTTGTGCCGTTTGTTTGGTCAGTGCTTGTACATGCGAATTCCAACTTAAATGTTGGTCAATTATGAGTCCTAGTGTTTTATTTTCATTTACATTTTCAATTAAAGAGGTTCAAATGTAGAGCTGAAGTGTTGTTTTCTGTGAGTTTTGTAATTTTTGTCTAGTTGATATTATCATATATTTTGTTTTAATGATATTTATTTGCATGCAATTTTCATTGCTCCACTTAATATGATTGTCTGTGTCACTTTGTAATAATCTTTCTAGCGTGTTGCAACTTTTATCACTGGTATAAATGGTACAGTCATTGGCAAATAGGTCTCAGGATGAGTGCTTGATGTGTAGTGGAAGGTCATTTATGTAAATGGAAAAAAGTAGAGGGCCGAGAATAGAACCCTGAGGAACACCGATGTCAATAATAGTTGGGCTTGACAAGGAGTTATTGTACCACACTACTTGCTGTCTATCGGACAGGAATGATTTAAGTAATGTCACCAGTTTAAAGTTAACTTTCATTGTTTCTAATTTTCTTATTAAAACAGCGTGATCTAACATGTCAAATGCTTTCCTAAAGTCTACAAATATTGCTCCACATATGTTATCGTTATTGATGTTTAGGTGCAAGTTGTCTATCATCTTAGTTAGAGCTGTGTGGCATGAATGCTTTTGTCTAAACCCTGACTGACTGTCAATTAGCAAGTCATTACTAACTAGGTACTGTAGTGTTGCTTTATGTATGTGTTTTTCTAGTGGTTTAGAAAGCGATGATAAAAGAGAAATTGGTCTATAGTTACCAAGGTTACTGTTATCTGACGAGCCAGGTTTGAAAAGAGGATATACTTTGGCAATCTTAAAGGCCGAAGGAAAATAACTTTTAGCGATACATTGATTATATATATAAGTTAGTGAATCACTAACTCTGTCAAGCCCTGATGAGCTATTATATTTAAGGCCAATAAGATAGTTATACACTTCATTAACTGTCATAAAAGGAATGTCGGGTGGAACTGAGTTTGTACATTTGTTCTCACAGAATGCTGAAAGTTTGTCTAAGTCTTTAGAGGAAGGTGGTATTGTGGATTTCAGACTGTTTATTTCTGCTTGAAAGTGATTGCTGAAGTCTGTACAAGTAAATGAAGTGTTGGAAGAGAATGAGTCTGGTGCATTACGTTTTTTCGCTAAGGTGTTAATTGCCTTCCATATCTCCTTACTATTTGATTTGTTCTGAACCATATTTCTAAAGTGATTTTTCTTTTCTTTACGAATTAAATATTGAACCTTGTTCCTGTATACCCTGTATATGTTGAGGTCCTTATTTTTGTGCGCTTGATCTCTCTGCCTCATAGCCTCCAACACTTCCTGTGTGATCCACGGAGATTTTAATTGTCGTTTGACGCGAATTTCCTTAGCTGCTACGTGCGTATCAAAAACACTATAAAAAATGTTTGTCCAGTATGCAATAGCGTCATCCGGATCAGGAAGTTGGTAAACATGGGCGAGAGGTGCAGTTAGCAAGTCATTTAAAAATAATTCCCTACTGAAATGTTTGAAACTTCTAAATTTAATACTTACATGTTTATTTTTGGGAACTTTACATTTATTCTTTGACCATGTACAGCATACTGGATAGTGGTCACTCGTTGCAATATTAGGGACAGAGCATTATATGTTGTTTTCTGTGCAACTTACGTAGATGTGGTCGATTAGTGTGGATGATGCTTGTGTAACTCTTGTAGGCTGGTTAACTATTTGTTTTAAGTTGTACGAAAGTATTATATTTTTCCATGTTAGATTTGAATTGTATGCATCGATATTGAAATCACCAAGAAGAACAACCTCCTTGACTGGCAAATACATTGTCCATCATTATTGTGAAATCTTCGTACCAGATAGGTCCTGCACTAGGATTTCGATAAAGATATCCCACCAGAAATGGGCCCTGATTTGGTTGCTTTATTTCCAACCATACACATTCTATCTCTGCTGTCTCTAAGTCGTTTCTGCGGCGAAAATTAAGGGAAGTGGAAATATAAACTGTTATACCTGTCTCTTGTTTTTTGCTTGCGTCTCGCCGAACAGTTTTAAAACCATTTAACGCAATGTCATCGTCTGTTATTCTGTCATTTAGGCGACTTTCTGAAAGTCCAAAAATGTGAAAATTCTTATTTAGAATGTGTGTAAGTTCGGGGAGTTTACCTAGAAGATGGTAAATACCTTGTGAAGCCACGGTATATAATTACCAGCCATGTTTGTATAGTAAAAAGGAAATATATATTTTAAAAAAAAAATTATAAGTTAAAAAGCAGTTATGCACACAAAAAAGCAAAAAGTATTTTTACGAATTAATACTTCACCAAGGAAGTGGAATTCAAGGAATGAGAAATTGCAGGAAATACAATATTAAAATAATTAGTACAACTAATAAAAACTATTTCAACTGAATATATGAAAATTGTCACAAAACAATCAGGCATATAACATATCACACCAGAACTGCTCAACGCAACAAATTGAAGTTACACGAGAGATGGAAGAAATTAATAATTGTCACAATTCAGACAAGAAAACAACACTTCGCACCTTAACACCGTTAATTCTAACAAATTAAAGCTACGTATGATAACAAGAAATTGAAATTGTAACAAAATAAGCAATCAAAGAAAAATCTTAGAGGATATTAACCGATAAATTGACAATGATCCGAACTAGTAAAAGTCCTGATTATTTTTACCGTTGTATTAAAATATCAACAAATGCTCAAAGAGTGAAGACTTTAGTCACAGAGATGTAGTGAGGCAAAGTGTTTGTTCGTCAATAACTGATGTCTCTGCCGGGCATATAATGACGCAGGGCTGGGGATGACAAGTTCAGGGTTCCACTGAGGACGATGATAAGAAATAGGGGAGGAAGCATGGTGATCTCTGATTTCTTCCGTCCTTGTTCTAGCGTTGGTAGGAGTATTCTGAGCCTGGGACATTGGAATATTGTTGACAGAGGGTATCTGGGTGTAGGTTGAGCTGTCTTGTTGCGTCCTTTCTGGATATTTTATGTTTTTGGCCAGGATGCTGCTTCCCAGTGTGGATGTGTGAATTTGATCTCTGTAGAGTCGTTTCTTAGGTGCTCCTGAGTTAGATATAAAGAATTGAGTATTGTTGATGAAGCCAAGGCCGTTTTGTTTACAATAGTTCTGTAGTTTTGTGTTGTAAGTGTCTGCTATGCGACATTGAAACCCATAGCATGATGAAATAAAGATGGAGGCTTTGGGAAATTTTTGTTTTACTGTAGTCACCAATCCTGAGGGGTTTAGGCTCTGCTCATTCATGATATCATTAATTCCTACGTGTAGTGTTGTTTTTGTTATCTTGTGATTAATATCGAACTTATTAATTATGTCCAGTAGTCTTTTAATACCAGCCCCCGGCACTGTCATAACTGAAACGATGTCTTCTCTTGTAGTGGACTTTCTTTCACAATAAATACCCTTCAAGAGGGAGTCACCAATTATAATATGTGTAACGTCACTACTTATTTCTTCACTTTGTTTTCTACTAGATTGATGCTGCTGCCTTTTGTGGTGTTCTTTTTGTGGACTGTCGTGTTGGGTCTGAGATTTGTGAATTGGGTTTTTGGACACTGGAACATTGTCTGGTAAGGATGCTGATACCTGCTCATTTTCTGTTGAATAATCCTCAAGAACTTGAAATCTGTTGATAATTTTGACTCCAATAGGATATGTTGTGTTTATGAGTGTCTCTTCGTGTTGTTTGTGTACAGTTTGGTGGTGACCTTTTTTGTTGATTTGGCATATGTTTATTTATGGATTCTTTGCAATCTTCTACCATTGTTTGAGGATGATCTGATTGTCTTATCTTATAGAGTGGCAGCACGGCACAGGTAACTTCGTGGTGTCTTCTTTTTGTTGCTCAAGAGATACAGTTTCGGCTTTTCGTATATTTTCATGGTCCATGAGGTATTCGATGGCCAACATAGGTTTACAAATTGTAGGGGTGTCTTTTATTTTATCGAATACTGCAGAAGGTAGAATTTCTGATTCTGTGTGAGAAATTGGGTTGCAGCTCATGTTGAGGATGTTGTTGTCGGTAGTAAAGTCATTTATGCCTGGAATCGTAGTGTCTACTGCCAAGTGGGGCATAGGCTAGATACAACAGAATCCATTTTAGTGTTTTGTAACTCAACATCAGTTACAATTTTTGCAGATTCTTTTAATTCTACAAATTCTGTTTCTAACCATGATTTGATTGCTGCGGCAGTCCCCTGGGCCATTAATTTGTTCTTAGTGTGATAAAGGTGACAAGGTGATATCCTATCACCTTACCTCTTCATACTCCTTATGGACGATGTCATCAAGGCATGTAAGGAGAGAACAAGAAAGTATTCAGTGGGGTACTGGAAGATGAGACAGGTCTATATTTCGGAGCTGGCATTTGCTGATGATGTTGCCCTGATTGCTAAATCAGAGGCACATCTCCAATCCAACCTGCAAGTCTGGAAGGAAGAGCTGGAGAAGAGAGGGATGGTCATAAGCAGCTCTAAAACAAAATCCATGGTGATATCACGAGAAGAAAGAAAACATCAGATTAAGTTGGGAGAACAGGTCCTGGAGCAGGTCGACCACTTTAAATATCTCGGAGCTATTATAGACCGAAAGGGAGGCATCAAAGAAGAGTTGGCCACTCAAAAAGCAGCGGCTGGGAGACTTTTTCAGGCCATAAATCGTGGATTCCTCAGCAAGAAAGAGGTTGGTAAGAAAACGAAGATGGCTGTATACCGCTCCACCTATATCCCAGTCTTGACATATGGATGCGAGTCGTGGGCAATGACTACAACCCACAAAAGCCAGATCCAAACCTCAGAAATGAGGTATCTGAGGAAAGTGGTTGAAGTAACAAGAAGAGACATGGTCCGCAACCAGACGATCCGTCAAGGCCTAAAATCCCATCCGCTGCAGACCCAAATAGAACAGTCCCAACTAAGATGGTTTTGGCCATGTCTGCAGAATGGGAGAAGATCGGACCACGACAAGCATGGGAAACAAAGAGCCAGGGATCCAGACCTCCAGGACGACCCAGAGTCCGCTGGGAGGACAACATTAGACAATCTTTGAAGGACCGAGGACTAGAATGGAACCAGGCCAGGAAGAAGACAGCTGATAGAATGGTCTGGCGCTCTCTCTCTTCCAAACCTCTACACCTCACGGTAGAAGGGGAACGACTAAGTAAGTAAGTGATAAAGGTGAACTTTGAGATGTGGTGTTGTTATAACATCTTCTACTAGTGCACCATTTATGTCTGTTCTTGACTCAACAAGTCCTGTTTCGTAGCATTTAATGACAATTATACGAAATGCCTCATACTGAAAGGTGCTCTGGAATGTTATAGTTACACATTTTCCATTACTTGAGAGCTTCAAGGTTATACTGGACCCAGTTCTACAACCTTTAAGTTTTATGTGAATAGCCCTCTTTTTGTTCAGAGCGTAGTTTTTTTATGATTGTTGGTCTTAAACAAGTGTCCCTAGAGCCCACTGCTAAATGCAAACTAACACCTTCCTCCAAGCATGACATGGTTACATTCCACGGGGGGCGTTATTACCAGTGAGGAACATTGTATACTGGGAAAATTTTATGGGGAAAATTTTATGATGCTCAACAGCAACGCTTGACCAACAACTGACCTCTTGCTTTGGCAAAGGTCACAATCAGATGAGTCATGTAGTGATTGTTGCAAATATCCTCCAATAACATAGAGAAAAAAACTGATACACATTTCAACGGTATTCTATAAAATGTTACACATTAAATTAACATAATATCATGTTTAAAAATTTCACCGTCTAAAAACCAATGCACTGATATAAAAATCCATGAAATGTGACTTAAACTTCCTGTGTTAATACTGCAAAATATGAGAGCTGATCAAAACACGTCCGTCCATGTTGAAGACACAGAGAGAAAGGCAAATATTTTAAGGTTAGTAATACAGTACTGTAGCATTTAAAATTGTGTAAACATGCTTTTAGGCTTTTATATGCACTGGCAAGTGAAAAAAAGGTTGTGATTCACTTTTAGGTGATATTCGCTATATGGCGGTGGTCCAGAGCCTAACCCACCGTATGTTTGTTATTAACATCAAATGTGAACATTTCTTTCATGCGATCAAGACATATTTTAACCTCTGCACTGGGTGAGAACTTCCACCATTTAAATAACCAGTTAGAAACAGTAACCAACACTTATTTCATCAAATGTATTACCATAATTACTATCGTCATCATCACACACCTCTCCATGGGAGGCGCAAACAGATCTTGATCTTACATGTTCTCTGTTAACTGAGTGGCTGACATCTTCCCATGCCACACTATCTTTGTTTTTCTCTGTCCATCTCTATATCTTTTGCACTCTATTGTTCCGGTTGTTACGACATTTTAAAGTTGTCTATTACATATCAAATGGCAAAGATCACAAAAACAGGTTGTGTGAGTCTTATTGGAATAAAGGACAAAGAAATGACCTATATTTTAACAACAAGGTATTCATCATGGACAATCGATCAAAAACTGTAGAGCCAAAGCCGTGAGAACTAATCTAAATGCATAAAAAATAAAATACATGAAATGTCAAGTAAATTGCTGTTCTCCCACTGGTAAACCTATGTCTGAAATGCCAATGAGAATACACAGAAAAAAACATGTTCAGTGTGGGCCGCCTGCCTTCTCCTCATCTTATTGAGTACATATATTTTCTCACAACCTTCCCTCAAACAATCTTCAAAGATGCTATTATTACGACAACTAGCATTTTTACTAGTTAGTTCAGTGTTCTGATTCACTTCCATACAACACAACTGTTTCTATTTAATATTTTAAAGCTAGTTTTAAACTTTACCTGACAAGGATTTATATACATGGACATTTCTCATTTGGCGGAATTGTGTTTTTGCTGGTCATAATATACTTTCATGTGTAATCAAATTTTCCATGACAACTTTAAACATAGTCACTAGCATATGTACCACTCACAGGCAGAGTTCAACACAGTCATTAGAATTTGTACCATTCACAGACAGAATTTAACAGTCATTAGAAATTGTATCATTCACAGGGACCCAAAGATGCAGCAATAGAGAATGCAGTCAGCGACCCATAGCTTGACTGCTTGCGTCAGGGTCAGCGAACCAAAACTGACCAAGACCCTACTCCACCTCCACGTGGTGGTCTTGGAAACAGGCTGCATCACTGCAGTCTGGCTGAGAGAGTAGGGATCGAAGAGGGAAGGCACACCTGGTCCCAAAAAATGCCGTGCTGAAGTCGGATGTGTCAGCCGAAAGGCGCAGATATCGCAGCTCCGATGTAAACAGACACAACGCAACCAACGTCCTTTTCAGGACAAATGAGGAAGAAGAAGTATCATTCACAGACAAAATTTAACAGTCATTATAATTTGTATCATTCACAGACAGAATTTAACAGTCATTAGAAATTGTACCATTCACAGACATAATTTAACAGTCATTAGAAAGTGTACCATTCACTGAAAGAATTTAACAAAGTCATTAGAATTTGTACCATTCTCAGACAGAATTTAACAGCCATTAGAAAATGTACCATTCACAGGCAGAATTCAACTGTCATTAGAATTTGTACCTTTCACACACAAGATTTAAGTCATTAGAAATTGTATCATTCACAGACAGAATTTAACAGTCATTAGAAAGTGTACCATTCACAGACAGAATTTAACATAGTCATTAGAATTTGTACCATTCACAGACAGAATTTAACAGTCATTAGAAATTGTATCATTCACAGACAAAATTTAACAGTCGATATAATTTGTATCATTCACAGACATCATTTAACAGTCATTAGAAATTGTACCATTCACAGACAGAATTTAACAGTCATTAGAAATTGTACCATTCACAGACATAATTTAACAAAGTCATTAGAATTTGTACCATTCTCAGACAGAATTTAACAGTCATCAGAATAATGGCAGAATTTAAAGTCATTAGAATTTGTACCATTCACAGAAAGAATTTAAAAGTCATTAGAAAGTGTATCATTCACAGACAGAATTTAACAAAGTCATTAGAATTTGTACCATTCTCAGACAGGATTTAACAGCCATCAGAATATGTACCATTTACAAACAGAATTTAACAGTCATTAGAATTTGTACCATTCACAGACAGAATTTAACAGTTATTATAAATTGTATTAAAATTTAAGTCGATATAATTTGTATCATTCACAGACAGAATTTAACAGTCATTAGAAAGTGTACCATTCACAGACAGAATTTAACAAAGCCATTAGAAATTGTATAATTCACATACAAAATTTAACAGTCATTAGAATTTGTACCATTCACAGACAGAATTTAACAGTCATTAGAAATTGTTCCATTCACAGACATAATTTAACAGTCATTAGAAAGTGTACCATTCACAGACAGAATTTAACAAAGTCATTAGAATTTGTACCATTCTCAGACAGGATTTAACAGCCATCAGAATATGTACCATTTACAAACAGAATTTAACAGTCATTAGAATTTGTACCATTCACAGACAGAATTTAACAGTTATTATAAATTGTATTAAAATTTAAGTCGATATAATTTGTATCATTCACAGACAGAATTTAACAGTCATTAGAAAGTGTACCATTCACAGACAGAATTTAACAAAGTCATTAGAAATTGTATAATTGACATACAAAATTTAACAGTCATTAGAATTTGTACCATTCACAGACAGAATTTAACAGTCATTAGAAATTGTTCCATTCACAGACATAATTTAACAGTCATTAGAAAGTGTACCATTCACAGACAGAATTTAACAAAGTCATTAGAATTTGTACCATTCTCAGACAGGATTTAACAGCCATCAGAATATGTACCATTTACAAACAGAATTTAACAGTCATTAGAATTTGTACCATTCACAGACAGAATTTAACAGTTATTATAAATTGTATTAAAATTTAACAGTCGATATAATTTGTATCATTCACAGACAGAATTTAACAGTCATTAGAAAGTGTACCATTCACAGACAGAATTTAACAAAGTCATTAGAATTTGTACCATTCTCAGACAGAATTTAACAGCCATCAGAATTTGTACCATTCACAGGCAAAATTCAACAGTCATTAGAATTTGTACCATTCACAGACAAATTTTAACAGTCAAAAGAAATTGTATCATCATGAACAGACAGAATTTAACAGTCATTAGAATTTGTATCATTCACAGACATAATTTAACAGTCATTAGAAATTGTACCATTCACAGACATAATTTAACAGTCATTAGAAAATGTACCATTCACAGACAGAATTTCACAAAGTCATTAGAATGTGTACCATTCACAGACAGAATTTAACAGACATTAGAAATTGCACCATTCACAGACATAATTTAACAGTCATTAGAAATTGTACCATTCACTGACAGAATTTAACAGTCATCAGAATATGTACGACTCACAAACAGAATTTAACAGTCATTAGAAATTGTACCATTCACAAACATAATTCATTTAAAATTGTACCATTCACAGACAGAATTTAACAAAGTCATTATAATTTGTACCATTCACAGAAAGAATTTAACAATCATTAGAAATTGTATCATTCACATACAAAATTTAACAGTCAGAATTTGTACCATTCACAGGCAGATTTCAACACAGTCATTAGAATTTGTACCATTCACATACAAAATTTAACAGTCACTAGAAATTGTATCATTCACAGACAAAATTTAAGAGTCGATATAATTTGTATCATTCACAGACATCATTTAACAGTCATTAGAAATTGTATCATTCACATACAAAATTTAACAGTCATTAGAAATTGTACCATTCACTGACAGAATTTAACAGTCATCAGAATATGTACGACTCACAAACAGAATCTAACAGTCATTATAATATTTACCACTCACAGACAGAATTTAACAGTCATTAGAAATTGTACCATTCACAGACATAATTCAACAGTCATTTAAAATTGTACCATTCACAGACAGAATTTCACAAAGTCATTAGAATTTGTACATTCACAGACAGAATTTAACAGTCATCAGAATATGTACCACTCACAAACAGAATTTAACAGTCATCAGAATATGTACCACTCACACAGAATTTAAGTCATTAGAATATTTACCACTCACAGACAGAATTTTACAGTCATTAGAATATGTACCACTCACAGACAGAATTTAACAGTCATTAGAATATGTACCACTCACAGACATAATGTAGCATTTATTAGAATATGTACCACTCACAAGCACAGACACAAACATCATTGTACCTTTCATGTCTAATGGCCTCTGAACCCGGGAAACTGTTATATATCACTGTCAAGAGGAAAGAAAATGGTTTCCATGTACAACACATTAATTTATAATGATATAACAATGATAACCTGTTATTTTTGCAAACAACATCTGACTTATAATCCAACAATGATACTCTATTGTCTTATACAACACGTCAGTCTGGGTGAGAGAGTAGGGATCGAAGTGGGAAGGCCAACCCAGTCCCAAAAATTGCCGTGCAGAAGTCGGACGTGTTGGCCAAAAGGCGCAAAATGGACACAACGCAACCAACGTCCTTCTCAGGATGAACGAAGAAGAAGATACAACACGTAAACTAACCAACAGTCTAACCATGATATTCTGTTATTTCATACAATACATTACAGTATGTTATCCTTATATTAATCACTGAGTTACAAGTATTTTGGGGTATGTTAGTTGCTGTGATATTTAAAAGTAATGTTATCATTGACTTTGAATTACCTGTTGATATCTTAATCTTGGTACTCTAAACCCTGTGCTAACTTAAAATTGGTTCCAACTAAATATAACCTGCACAATCCTGAACAGCATGATGCAGTCAGAATTCCTTGTCAGGACTGCGCAATACTAGCTATAAGAACTTAGTCCTTTTCAGGGCTTGGCTTTTAAATGCTGGATGCCAAACAGTTCATCTTTCTTGTCTTCTCCACTTCACTCATTCAAATTAATATTTAGTTGATATAATATCTTTAAAGGAAAATCACTTTTGGCCTAACTTAGGACCACAGGGAAGTAATCAAGACAAAAATTCAGAAAAATTTGTAAGTGATGTCTATAGTCAATAGACAATAAAAGGTATTTTATTGATTTTATAACATACTTCTTTGATTGACATGACTACGGCCTCATGGACTATGTTGTCTAAATGAGGTTCTGATCTATAGTGAACAATATTCTGTTACCTTGTAGCACACATCCCCTGACCTATAATCTAACAATGATATTCTGTTATCTTGTAGCATACTTCACCTAATCTATAATTTAATAACAATATTCTGTTACCTTGTAGCACACATCACCTGACCTATAATCTAACAAGAAATTCTGTTACCTTGTAGAACACATCACCTGACCTAAAAGCTTACAATGATTTTCTGTTATCATGCACATATGAACTGATCCATTACCATACTAAAAGTCTATGTTATTTTGTACACAAGAACTAACCTACAAAACATGGCATTTCTGTATACACAAACTGACCTGCAACTATGAAGTGAATAATGTGTAACCTAATGGACAATACTGCCCATGAAGTTCTCACGGGTTTCTCTGAAGAGACAAAGAAAGAACAGGACTACTGAACCCTCAGGCATGTCGTACAAGGTGACTAATACGTGATTGTGCATGGGGCTTGGTAACTTCATCATGTAATGCAAACTACCACAGAAACCACTGCTGCAGGAGGTATTTGAATGCTTGGTGCTGGCTTCCTGCATGGGAACCAGCTACAGTGGTAACTGCATAAGGAGCACAAAGGAAAATGATGATGATAATTGATAATAATGATGATAATGATGATGATAATGATGATGAAAGACAAAGCATTATATTTCATTACACATACTGCCTGATCTATATTGATGTTGTTACAGTGTACCACAAACACTGTTCAACACATTACACATTCTGCCTGATCTATATTCAAGTTATCACAGTGTTCCACAAACACTGTTCAACACATTACACATACTGCCTGATCTATATTCATGTTGTCACAGTGTACCACAAACATTGTTCAACACATTAAACATACCACCTGATCTATATTCAAGTTATCACAGTGTACCACAAACACTGTTAAACACATTACACATTCTGCCTGATCTATATTCAAGTTATCACAGTGTTCCACAAACACTGTTCAACACATTACACATCTTGACATTAGCTTGGTTTAATACCACATAGGACACTAGCATGACTTAGTAAATATCAAATAACATGAATTGACAAATCAACATAAGCATGACTTGATACAAGCATAGATTACACATCACAGGACCTGACACAAGTATGGTCTAACAAATGTTGTATAACTGATACAAGCATTGCTTAAGACATCACATATCACTTGGCTGTACATAAGTATGGTATATCACATGACCGGACATAAGTATGGTACATCACATGACAAGTATGGTATAGCACATATATCACATGACAGGACAGAAGTATGGTATATCACATGGCATGACACAAGTATGGTACAGTACATATATCACATGACTGGACATAAGTATGGTATATCACTTGACCGGACATAAGTAGGTATATCACGTGACATGACACAAGTATGGTATAGCACATATATCACATGACTGGACATAAGTATGGTATGGCTTCTTAAACTGGTTAATACCCAAAGGTGAATGAAATTATTTTGGGGATGAATGAAACTTGAAGGGTGAATGAAACATGATTTGTGAATTACTTAATTTACTCAGATATTTATTTATTTTTTTCTATACTTAAAAAAGACGTTACCGTTAAAGTGGTTAGTAAGTTTTTATTGCTTTTTAATGGTGGTGGAGTTGGAAATTTGATATATTTTTTTCTCTCTACCTATGGTTTTCTAATTTCAAAGTAGCAGGACATTGCCTAAATTTACTGTAATATAACCTTTCATGGGAGACCAGACGAGCTAGTGGGATCATAAATTTATAAATGGCTCAACACTGGAGGATTGCCGTAGGGACCTGTTGAACTGTAATTTTTTAAATAACATCCTCAGATGCAAATAGCTTCAAGCTGACTACTGCTTTCTTTGAAAGCATTCAAGTAGACGTCTGCGAGAGTTTAAGAAGAACTGTAACTTTACTTTGTGTTGCCAATAAAGCTACTTTTCTGCTAGAACTAGAATTCTAAATATATATTTACTGTACTTTAACCTGCCAGCACTTACTGACATCAAACAACTTGAATTCTAGCTATATTATGGAGATTTAAGCCCCGTTTTTAGGCAATCTAAAGTTAAATTGTGCCATTTTCTTGTAGTGATAATCTGCAATTTTTATTCTAGTGACTTCAGTATCTTGTGAGTTTGATTGGTAACCCTGGTTACACCCCCACTGCTGCAGACACGGCCAGTGCAGAAGTATACTGCTTGTCATTTTCTGTAATAAACATACACAATAAGAAAACACTGTTTCTAAGAATCTAATTCTAAGTTCTAGGACTATTGTTTACTAACTTTACTGTATGTAAGCGAGAAAAATTTGAATAATGTTTCTGTGTTCATTTTTTTTTGGTCACTCCTAGTTTTCTTTACATATTTTTAGGATGCTCAAAACTTGAAAAAAATAATACTTAAGAAATGAGTCAATTTACATTTTTTGCTCATGTGACAATATGAATTATATATAAAATTATATATATAAGATGTAAGAGTAAGATGAAAATTA
Organism: Oreohelix idahoensis; assembly: GCA_024509875.1. NCBI lineage: Eukaryota > Metazoa > Mollusca > Gastropoda > Stylommatophora > Oreohelicidae > Oreohelix > Oreohelix idahoensis. Next base: position 273,365 of record JAMPIV010012163.1, read on the forward strand.
TCAAAAACATAAGGAAATTTAGTCGCAGATGAATGAAATTTTGTGATAAAGACTCGAGGGTGAACGACACTGAAACAGTTTAAGAAGCACTGGTATAGCACATATCTTATAACTAGACACAAGTCTGGTATAGTTCACATATCACATGACTAGACACAAGTATGGTATAGCATACATATCACATGACTAGACACACATAAGGTATAGCTCAAATATCACATGACTGGACACAAGTATGGTATTGCTCAAATATCACATGACTGGACACAAGTATGGTTTAGCTAACAAATCACATGACTAGACACAAGTATGATATAGCTAATATATCACATGACTAGACACAACTATGGTACAGCACACATATCACATGACTAGACACAAGAATGCTTTAGCTCACATATCACATGACTAAACACAGGTATAGCTCACATATTACATGACTAGACATAAATATGGTATAGCTCACTTATCACATGACTAGACAAGTATAAGATAGCCCACATATAACATGACTGGACATAAGTATAGTATAGCTCACATATGACATGACTGGACACAAATATGGTATATCACACACATCATATGACTAGACACAAGTAGCTCACATATCACATGACTAGACACAAGTATAGCATAGCACACATATCACATGACTGGACATAAGTATGGTATAGCTCACGTATCACATGACTGGACACAAATATGGTATAGCACACATATCACATGACTGGATACAAGTATAGTATAGCTCACATGTTCACATGACTAAACACAAATATGGTATATCACACATATCACATGACTAGACACAAGTATGGCATAGCTCACAAATCACATGACTAGACACAAGTATGGTATAGCATACATATCACATGACTGGACACAAGTATGGTATAGCTCACATATCACATGACTAGACAAAGGTATGGTATAGCTCACATGTCACATGTCTAGACACAAGTATGGTATAGCACACAGATCACATGACTATATATAATGGTATAGCTTGCATATCACATGACTGGACACAAGAATGGTATAGCCCACCCTTCATTTGACAAGACACAAGTATGGTATAGCACAAATATCACATGACTGGAGTGGACACATGTATGGTTAAGCACACATGACATGACACAAGTATGGTATAGCACATATATCACATGACATGACACAAGTATGATATAGCACATATATCACATGACATGATACAAGTATGGTATAGCACATATATCACATGATTAGACACAACTATGGTATAGCACACATATCACATGACTAGACATAAATATGGTACAGCACACATATCAAATGACTAAACACAAGTATAGTATAGCTCACTTATCACATGACTGGACACAAGTATGGTATAGCTCACATATCACATGACTAGACACAACTATGGTATAGCACACATATGACAAGACTGGACACAAATATGGTACAGCACACATATCACATGACTGAACACTAGTATAGTCTCACGAGTTTCCAGAACACTATCTAAAGGCAATCGAGATTTGAATATTGGCTAAATTGTGCGCTTAAAGTTTACCCAATGGGACGAGAGTTTCCCGGGTCGTGAACTATGACTGTAAACAGTAAACAATAGGAGAGGAGAAAAGTGTAGAATCTGAGAAGCGTTTCCTTCACCAGTATATGCCAGTCAGAGAAGTTCTGCGGTTAAGGCTAATCCAGTTGCATACTCCAGATTCATATCTTCAAGTTGATATCTGTATTATTGTTGTAGAAGCCATATAATTGGAGATAAAGTAGTTTGAAGGCAGTGGAACTTCAGTCATTTGAAGTGTTTTGCTGTTTCGGCTGCCCTAGAACAAGATACAAGGAACAGACATAAGAGAGAGTTAGTAATAACTATAAATTGTAATTGTCAGATTAGAACTAACTTTTAAAAAGGAAAATCGGATGGATATTAATGGAGTTAGGCCTAACGAAAGTTTTTTTTTTAACAGCCCCAACTGATCGGAGAATAACAGAAGCTTGGAATGATGAAAGAAACGAGTCATAGAGATAATAGCCAATCAGATCGCTGATCATTTTTGCCGTTAGAAGTTTTGAAAATAATTATAAGGGGAGGCAAATCTGCAGCATTCATTGTCACCGCCATTTTTGAACAGAGAACACAAAACGGTCAGAATCTGCCACGCAGGTTTTCATTGCCAATTGAAGTGTGTAGACTGCCAGCTTATAAAAACTTTGTGTTTCTGATGACTGAGGGTAAGAGAAATAAGTAATAATATTATAATTGTGTTTAATGGAGGTGTATTGTGTGTAAAATCTCAGTGTGTGATTCCTGGAAGGAAAGCCACCTTGTGCTGTATAAATTATGGTACCGAATTAAAGCAAAGGCAGGACGGAATGAGAGCTGTTAGTTTTCAGAAGCTTTTAAAGCCTTTTCTGATTGTGGGACAGGACAATACCATCAGGAGGAAGGAAAAGATGAAAGAAATTAGTTCCTGTATTGTTTGAGTATACACTCAACACTTTCAAATGTCAAATAAGGCCTATGCAGTTTTAGTGATGACAATCATGGACATATTAGGAAAGTGATTTATGTGAATGTGTGTTATTGTATTGCATAAAACTATTTGTCAATGACTTGGTCTACATGTCTTAAATTACCATCACTTATTCTGAACTGCCTCACTACTCTACAACCTGTGTAGGAGGATTTTGAATCAGATGCTATGTAGGACAAATTATATTTCAGGTCAAAGCATATCTTGACAATCCCCTTGAGAGCAGAGACAAATCTTAGTGTAGTACATAGTGGTGTATGAGTTGTACAAGCACCCCGTACCTACATCAGAGTGAAGAGTGGGGACCCTAACTTTTGGGCTTCTCCATCTTATATTCCTGCATCAAGACAAAGGGCGGATGTGAAAAAGATAAGCCCAATAAGACTGAACTGATCCACAGAGCAGTCCCGTACCACACCCTTGCTAAAGTAGTTGTGATGCAAATAGTGATATTTTACATTGATAACACATTAGCCTTTAGTCAAAAGTACAATTTCATAATACCTAACAGATAAACACTGGAAGATAAAATCAAGACCTTTCATTAACATTGATTCAGAGGACTAGTGAACTGAGAATAACATTTTAACAAGGGGTCCTCAATAACCAGGAAAAGACTTTAGTTTTAAATATTGGCTTTTATTGGATGTATTATAAGTTGTGTAAATATAGGCAACATCATCATTGTGTTTCATCCATCTTTATTTTGAGTTTCCACCAACAAAACAAAACAGATTAATGTACATAATAAAATTAAGAAATTGTAGTACTCTGTTTTGCTTCCGTTATTACAGTTCTGAATTCAGTTCATTGTGAATTTAATTATTTACCCTAGATATAATCACAGCCCATAAGTAGTCTTCCGAGAGAGGCATCTTAGAGTACTGAAGCTTACCAACTCGGCCAGTAATTCTTTACAGCCTGACTTACTTATGAACTCTACACCCTCTTACTCTTGTCTGAGAAGGGAATATTACTTATAAGACCAGACCCTCCTCTGGCACGTATCCTTGTGTCACCTGACACACCTTTTCTATAATCATCATTAAATTATCAACACTCTTGCGACATATAGCTCACATCACACATATCACATGACTAGGCACAAGTATGGCATAGCTCACATGACTGGACAAAAGTATGGTATAGCACACATATCACATAACTAGACACAAGTATGGTATAGCACATATATCACATGACTAAACACAAATAATGGCACAGCACACATATCACATGACTAGATATAATGGTATAGCTTGCAAATCACATGACTAGACACAAGTATGGTATAGCACACATATCACATGACTAGACACAAATAATGGCACAGCACACATATCACATGACTAGATATGAGTATGGTATAGCACAAATATCACATTACTAGACACAAGTATGGTATAGCACACATATCACATGACTAGACACAAGAATGGTAAAGCTCACATATCACATCACTGGACACAAGTATGGTATAGTACACATATCACATAACTGAACACAAATATGGCATATCACACATATCACATGACTTTATATAATGGTATAGCTTGCATATCACATGACTGGACACAAGAGCGGTATAGCCCACCCTTTATTTGACAAGACACAAGTATGGTATAGCACAAATATCACATGACTGGAGTGGACACATGTATGGTTAAGCACACATGACATGACACAAGTAAGTTATAGCACATATATCACATGACATGATACAAGTATGGTATAGCACATATATCATATGGCTGGATAAAAGTATGGTATAGCACATATATCATATGACACTGGATAAAAGTATGGTAAAGCACACAAATCATATGACTGGATAAAAGTATGGTATTGATCATATAACACATGATATGGCACAAGTATAGTATTGCACACATATGACGGGACCGAAGCTGAGGTTTAAGACATCGCATTAATTGACACCATGATTACAATGTGGGTTAAAACATTAACTGATCTGACAAAAGTCATGTGTTTATCAATGTACTAAACAAATAAAACAACAAATAAGTGCTTACGATGGGTTCATGAATACAAGGACACATAAACAGATTATGCTCAGAACAGACAAAGACTGAGATGATGACCTACCAGTAAAACTGAAGATTGTGAGGATACAACACACAACCATCTTTAGCTTTCTTGGAATGAAACGTCGAGAAACTTGTAATCGTGGAATGCCCAATATGTGTGTCAACATGACATTAAGGCCACATCACGCCTGGGGAGAAAAACGATGAGAAAACAGTTAACACCTTGATTACACAAAGGTCATGGCCGCAGCTACTAACCCCGCGCATAGTTTAAATAAATACATAATTGTGATATGCGCGGTTTCATTTTGCACTACACTATTACGAAATAACGCGTCTTAACTTAAAATAAGTATTATCCTGCGTGTAAAAATTAAAACAGCGCGCTAGACTTCACTATATTAAATGCAAGTTTATGAGGTGATGAGACCAGTCCACTACCTCACTGCCTTTCACGTCCTCAGCTCAAGTGCAGAGCCATGTACCTATTTAAAGCTGGGTAGACTGGAGTGTGGTGCTACCAGGTTTCGAAGTGGGAATCAGTAACTTTGCCGCGATAGGCAAGCACTGTAACCACCCTGCCAATTGGAGGCATAGGGTAAACGGTCTTAATGTGCACTAATCTTTGTTTATGCTCACGCTCCAGGATCGCAATCCACACGTAAAACATGGCCACACTGTAGGTTTGTTATGTGGTATCCTCCAATACCATAATTCCCGCCATAAGGTACTTCAGTCGGTCGGTCTGTCACACTTTGCACACCATCATTTGCGCACTTTTTTTTCTATTTTCAAGAGAGTGCATTAACTTTCGAGCACAGCTAAGGGGGTGCAACTGTGTTTGAAAGTCAGACAATACTTGTATTGTTTCCCCTTATATGTACTCGCGAAAATAGCAAAGTGTGACGGTGTGCATTAAATCAACAGACAATCAAGATACTCTTCTGTCCAGTGTTATTCGGGAAATGGATTTAACACATCATTTTTCTTAAAAATAATCTTCAAATGTAAGTTTCTGATTGTTTCTTCAAAAAGATGGCTAAAAGGAAGAGACGATCGCGTCATTCACAGCGAGCAAGCGAGACTATGGAAGAAGCAGCAATGTAATACATGTAACAGAAACAACACACTATAATTAAAAACCTGCCAATTTTGGCGGGATGTTGCTAGTTAGGCATAAACTTGAAGCACAACAGTAGTAGCCAGCTACTACCTACAACATCAGTTTCCTGCCTGAATCTGTTGGCATGGAAATGTTTGATAAAAAACATTATGGTATTTCAAACCTATCAAAGAAAACTAACACGCAGGTTATTAACAACTGAGAGTTTAATCACTGAGACTGAATTGGTTGAGGAGACTGGGTTCCAAGTGAACGGCCACCGCACCTTTAATGTAGCCCCCCCCCATCCTCTAACGTAGAGTTTTTGTTCGCGGGCTATGTTATTTTTGTTTGTAAACTTGTCCGCAGTTCTTCTTTTTTTTTTTTTTTTTTTTTTTTTTTTTTTTTTTTTTTATGATTGGCGAGATAAAGTTTCAGTATTCACTAAGAGTTCTAACCGTTTTGTCGGCTATGTAGGCGCGGGTCCCAGGAGGAGGATATTTTTATAGTTTTTTTTTTACTGGAAAAACTTGTTTGTAAAACAAGGCCAGTTAGGTTAAGTTTCATGTTTTTTTTTTTTAGCTTATTTTGGGGTTTTAGGTGGATAAGTTTTCGGTACGGTAGATTAGAATAGCTCGTGATGATATAAAGAACACACCGTAGGAGGATCCCCAAAATTATTGAATAGTTTGACCGTTAAATAGGTATCAAATCTAAACGTAAAAAATTTTATAGTTAGAATCTGAGTATAAGCGAAGCAACTCAGTGACAAGCTATATTACGACCCAAATATAGAGTAAATATAGGCTATGGGTTTAAACTATATAGGAAATATATATTTAATTTAGAGATTTTGAATAAGGAGAGAGTATTGTAAGTTGGATTCTATTTAGAAGGTAGCAGTGGTTAATTTTTTAATATATGATTATATATTTGTATGATAGGAAAGTATAATATATTCATAGCTGGGAGACTATAGGGGTAAATATATAAAGGGGAGGGGTTAGGTGCATACCGACCATATGATATATAAGCCATATATAATACCCCGGGAGAAGTGTGTTGTGTGTTGTGTTGTGCGTTGTTTTATATTGCTACATACATTACATGCACAGGGTTTATACAATTTATATATGATAACATTTCTAGAGAGAGTATATATATTAAAAATATCTATCGGTAGAATACTAAAATATTGATATATATGAGTAATAGTATAGGGGGGGTATCCCGAGGGGGGGGGAGGATACCTGAAAATATATTTACTCAAGGTGGCGATCATAAAGTGAATGCATTATTTACATCGTTTTTCGTCATTCAACTTAATTATGATGAGGGGGCGTATCGACTGCTACTGAAATTTTTTGTGCAGCACATTAAATATAGGGGGCCGGGATATGGTTTTAAACCGGCTCCGAGGGTAACTATTATTGTTTGCGACCATGAATTTATGCCAAATCGTTCAACACATTTCAGCCTTGGCCCGCGGGCCTTAAGGAAATTAAATCCTCAACGTACATTTGCCGGTTGCGACGATGGATACGGTTTCGAGCGCTAAATGCCTTTTTTGAATTGCTGGATTCAGACTTTTGTTTTTCGAGCCGGACATCCTTTATATAGCACCTGCAGTGTTCACAATCCAGCTTTGATATCTCGAATCGAGTTAGGAGAGTTAAACAGTTTTAGACACATTACACATTGCTTCTAGATTTTTTGCCTAGTTTGTTGTAAAAGAAGGATTTTTTCGACATGTAGTTAATTCTGATACCCGCTGTATTTATGTATTGTTCATGAGAATCATGTGAAGTTGTAGAATACCTTAGCTATTTATAGAATCGACTCTGGTGGGGGGCGAGTTTGAGGGACGGGGGGGGGTGGGGGGGTGCCACCGAGGCAGCTTACACCAGGGCCAACCCCCTGACGGCATTGAAATTGTTAATGCAAACTGAGTGAGAGTCACCCAGATCAGATGAAAAAGGGCTTTTTTTTTTTTTGGGAGGTGTCAGGGGTTCAACAGGTACAACTGTGCAGCCATTCGACAGATTTATTTTTGTTAAAAAACAGGGCTTTAGCAGTCATCATTAGTTTTTTTGGGGGGGTAAAAAAAATTGCTAGGACACAAAGCACTTTTTTCGGGGTTAATAACGGTGGGCAATCACCCACTTTTTGAAACGTAAGTTATTTAGTTCACGCGAAGTATGGTGTGTGGTCGTTCGAAGGCCCTCAACAAAATGACCATTTTTAGTTCAGGAAGTAAAGTCAATTCATCATACTTCTGTAGAGCGAGAGCTATTTCAAATGTTTGATGTTGTATAGAACACTTTTGGTTCTAAGATCCCACTGGCGGTTATTACCAACGTCCGTGACGAAACCGATGTGTGCCACAAGGTGGCGAAGGGTTTGAGACCTGTAGATCAAAATTGGAGCTTTCAAACTGATTTGTGCGGGCAGTCATCAAAAGGGCGAGCGTATACGCGGAAGGACCACGCATACGAGGAGACATTAAGAGAAATTAAGACACTGTTGGATTTTGGAGCTTGAGGTAGGAGGGGTCGAGGGAGAACACTTTTTTTATTTTTTTTGCTTGGTTGGAACTTTGTGATTTGTGTGGTTGTGATCCTGTTTGTGGACGTTATGTCAGATATGGATTTTACCATGTAATACATCAGGACGATCATGTCCCAAGCTACTACTTTGTTAGGAAGGCATTGGGTGGAAAAAAACGAATCCCTCAATTTTTTTTTTAGTTTATTATTTATCTTTTGTTTTCTTGCCCATTTTTTTTATATGCCGCACATTTACCTGTTCCTCGGGCCTCCATCAGGTTGCCGAGGATGTAACTACAAACCATCGAAATATATGAGGGGGCCACTGGGTCCTTGCAACACGGAAGCACATACTCTTTTTTTTCGACCCCCAAAGTTGTTGTTGGGGACTGTGTAACAGGGGACCCTCATCGGGCACCGTATGCGGTCACCGAATGTTGGCAAGCGCGCTTCGCTGATTTTCAACGAATTTTTTGACCATAACTTTCAAAGTATTCGACGGCTGGAGGTATGTAGGCCGACTTTTTATTGTGTACAACTGGTGTTATTGAAGATGTTTGAAAGGAGTGATTCATGCAAGCTAAGCCTATTGTTCTGGGAGGCACCCCATCAAGGACAGAAAAAAAATCTGGGTTACGGGCTGGGAAAAGGGGTTTTATTTATTATTAGATACATTTAGCGTTGTTTCGCGCTTGTGTCGATAAGAGTGCGCGATAACAAAGTAGCTAAGTAGTTGCGGATATGCCGTTTTTGGAGATAACTTTTTCCGTTGTATCTTTACAATCCCGAGATGTGATTTTTTTTATAATTGTGTTATAGTTGTGGTATAAAGTTAACATGCTTTTTTAATAAACGTCCTCCTGAGAGAAAAGGGAGCTAAGGTGTAGTGTACTCCACGTG
>JAMPIV010012163.1:290000-326433 GCA_024509875.1 Oreohelix idahoensis
ATTTGTAAACTCTTGTAAATTTCCTTTCTTATACAACTTAACCAGATATCCTTCCTTCCATTCTGCTGGTATCTCTTCCTTTTCCCAGACTTTACCAAGTAATTTATATAACATCTCTGTAGCCGTGTCGATATCTGCTTTGATGGCCTCTGCTGGAATGCCATCAGGTCCAGATGCTTTTCCATCTCTTAGAAGCTTTATGGCTTGCTTTATTTCTTCCTTCGTTGGTCTTTCACAGTTAATTTGTAGCTCTTCTTCTGCTGGCTGGATGTCCGGGGGGTTTTGTGAAGCTGGTCTATTGAGAAGGTCCTCAAAATATTCTGTCCACCTCTTCATTTGCTCTTGTATATTGCTGAACAGTTTTCCATTCTTGTCTTTTATGAGGCAACTTGTTTGCTTGTATTTCCCTGTTAGTTTCTTTGTGCTGCTATACAGTTATCTCATATTTCCTTTGGCTGCAGCATCTTCTGCCTCTCTTGCCAACTCCTCAATATACTTCCTCTTGTCTCTTTTGATACTTCTTTTTACTTCTTTGTTTGCTTCTGTGTACACTTCTTAAGCCTTGGCATTGGAACTTCTGGTTTTGCTTGTGTTTAAATCTGCTTTCTTGTTTTTTCTGTCTTTTATCTTATTGATGGTTTCTGTTGTTATCCATGCTTTTTGTTGTCGTTCCCTTTTCCCCAGTATTTCTTCACATGTCTCATTCCATACCGTTTTGATTTGCTGCCAATAATAGTCTTCTGTATTCTCTACATCTTCCAGCTGTTGGAGCACTTGGAATTTGTTGGATATTGTGACCGCAAATTTGTCTCTTGTTTCTTGATTTCTTAGATGTCCTACATTAAATTGTTGTCTATAATTTTGCATTGTTGCATATCTCTTGAGTTTCATTTTTACTTTGGCTATCAGAAGGTGGTGATCTGATGCCACATCTGCTCCTCTATATACCTTTACATCCTGCAATGATGATCTAAACTTCTTGTTTATGAATATTTGATATTTTCTTTTTAGCTGTTTTAAAAGTAGCTGTTATTATTCTGGGTCCAACGGCTTCCCATTCAATGAGTGCTTTCTGTGCTTCTTTAGATAACAAAGGACTACCCCTTCACTGTGGTGTGAACTTTCATCTTCATGTCCTGAGGACAGCACCAATTCACCTGTGATGAGTTTCTTCTTGTCTACCCCCTTCCACTTTGTTTCACACATTCCCATAACCTCGATTTTATATTCCCTCATTTCTGCTGCTACTTGTGCCACTTTCCCTTGTTCGTTTAATGTCCGAACATTCCAGGTGCCAAATCTGGAAGTTATCCTAGAAGAAAGAAGGTTAGTCAGTAACACAGACTCCTTTCGGCTTTCTCTGTGTTGCATCATACGCCTCCCTGCGAGAGGACCTTCCCCTGTCTTGGATGGCAGTGTTTTATTTTCCTTAATTGACTTGTCCATGTTTGTTGAAGTTTTTTGTGGTTTAAATTTTTTACAGGATGGGGTAACCAGCCCCATTTCCAACCCTCCTTAGTCGCTTTCTACGACATGCATGGCAGGGAACAGTGTTACTATTCTTTGCTCCCCTTTCGGGCCCCGGTAATACACGGGTGGAATAAAGTAATGCACTGCTTCAAATAACTAGGACTAAAGTCTTCTATGTTAAACATAGCTGTCTTAATGACCAACATTCATGTGAATTTTACATTAGGTGCTTAAACTTACAAAGTGTATTTTATCAAAAGACGAATTTACCTCTAAAAAAACTAATACACATTCAAAACTTAAAATCATAAAACAAGTCAACGCAAATGCATGTTTTAGAGTTTTAAAACAAAAAAGTAGCTCCATAACAGAAATAGCTATGCGAGAGTAAAGTGTGTGTCGCAGGAAGGTAGATAAAGTGGTGATTTAGATAACTGAAGATTTTCAGTTCTATACCACTTCAAATTTCAGTCTATAGGAGGCAGACAGACTCAGAGTTTTCGCTCCAGATAGACTGACAGAAGACAGGAGGATTATTGTGTTGAAGAAAAGTGTAAATAAGGTTACAGAAAAGTAACAGGTATGCCCACATGATACACACTGTAAGGGTTGTACTCTTGTAATTCTGGCGACACTTGCCTTAGTTACACCCACCCACTCACTGTCGATATAGACGACAAAGTAGCTGTGACCGTATGGCCTACTACGTCGTTACAACTATTAGAATTAAAGTAAAGTACTTAAGAATGACTAGTTAGTAAAAATAAATACTAGTCAAAAACCAATGACATCATCAGTAATGGCACACATGAACCCATGATTTCATCAAACCTTGTGTGGCCTCCATACAAGTTATTTAGAAAAGAGAGAACTTAGAACAATGGTTGGTCATTCTTACTTAGTAACAATAATTTTAGAGTAGAGGTTTCATAGTTAGTTAGGTTAAAGATTATTTTAACAGTCAGCTAGGCCCCAAGACCAATCATAAGAAGGTTTCCGGTCTCTACTCCAATTAGAAATAATTTCATCTGGCAAGACATAGCACCGGACTAGTATATAGACTGATGATGATAGGAAACTCTATACAGAGCGATACAACAGGAGGCAATCTGATCATCAAAAGGAGTCCCCCCCGTCAAGTGTTTCGGCCCTATACTCCTTTACACTCTAAGGGGGGCGGGCCCACTTGGATCATGACTCCCAAGTGTCTCAGCCTCCTGTTGTCTTGTATCGAAAATGAACCCATTTCACTTTGGTAGCAACTTTAAAATCCACAACTCCGCCAGCCGTGGAGGCAACTGTGAAAGTAACCAAAGAGAAGACAAATTATTCCGTTCGTTCCGCCGCACACCACAACTAGGGACAGACACTGCCCTGCACGAAGCCGACGAGGCTAGCCACTGTGCACTAGCAACTGTAATTCTGTGCCCAATACCTCTTATAATATAAGAGTCACAGCCCTTTCACCAGCACACCGAAAAACTCAACGTAATGTGGACTTAGACAAATTCCTGATGTTTTCTGTACCACAGAGTTTACTGTCCCGAGTTCCATAGCCCATCGTGGTTGTTCCACAGCCAGCATGATGCCTTTTCCGCAGTTTCACTAAGCCTCTTCAGTGCCCTTGTTTTCGACTGTCCCCTCAGCCCCAACAGTTTCAATAAATCATACACTGATGCAGCCACAAGCCCTCTTGCACCCACCTCAACAGCCATGACCCTTGCAGTGAACCCATCATGTCTCAGATCCACGGCCAGATCACTATACTTTGCCACTTTGAACAAATCTGGATTCAAATGGCACGGTCAGTTCAATCAATATAACCTGGTGCTATGATGAAGAATGCAGCACTATATCCGGCCGTCTTCGAGATTTCCTGATACTCTCTGGATATGCCCCTCGTCCAGGTAGGTCTACTGCCATCTCCCAGTCATTTGCACAGTCAAGGAGAGATGGTACACTGCTACCTGATTTACTCGGTTTTGGGTGTGCTGACTTTCCTGCTCTCAGAAAGTATGTGTTTGCGGTGTTTGGCCTGACATTGCTATTCACCTTCATCCTTGCCAGATCTATTGTCGCAGCCAGCTCATTTAGCACTTTGTTGTGGCGCTGTCGTGATTTGGTTTGTCTTACAACGCGTCATACCGAAAGCCTTACTGTGGGAAACTGTCTGATACAATAGCCAATCAAAATGCTGCTTTCGTCGTGTGTATACTGGAACATTTTATGCTTAACGTAGAGGCCCATTTTGTGTAAATGATAGTACGAATTTATTTAATTTCTTAAGGATTAAAGATGTTTAAATGGAAAGGTATAGATATTTCAATAACGGGAATGTTACTTTAGAGGTAGGTGCAAAGACTTCCTCAAATAGTAGTTCCTTTAGAAAGAGGAATCGTTTAAAATGATGTCTATACATCAGGGTAGTCCCAAATTTAGTTAGTTAAAGCATGCATAGATTGTATCTCATCCATCAAGACGTTCCCAGGAGCAGACTGTGACTCCGACCATGAACTTCTTGCTGCAAACTTCAAGATCAAATTGAAAAAAAGTCGTTACAAGCGACAAAGTAATACGTTATGACACAAGCGCCATACCAGAAGAGTACAGTGTCGATATTCAGAACAAATTTGACATTCTTATGGCAGTACAGGAGGAAATGACACCAGATGAACTTGCTAATAACATCAGAGATGTATATATTACAAATGCACAGAGGTTAATTCCTAAAAGAAGTATAAAGAGACGAGAATACATCTCAGACGAAACACTGAAGTTGGTGGTAGAGAGAAGAAAAAATGAAGTCCAAAAAAGATACAGAAAATCAGGAGTTGTACAAGGAATACACAAAGCAGATTAAAAAACGAGTCAGACAAGACAAACAACAATACATAAACGACACCTGCAGGAAAATAGAGGAAATGCGCGAACAGGGATTGAGTAAGAATATGTTTTCTGAAGTAAGAACATTGAAAAACAGCAACTTTAAATCATCACCCCGAGCAATAAACGACAAGAAAGGCGACACTCTAACAGAACGTAAAGATATTCTGAACAGATGGAAGGAGTACTGTCAAGAAATGTATACGGAAATAAACAAAGCGGCAGATAACAACGTCATGAATGAAGCGGAACGTGAACCAGAACCTACCATAGAGGAAGTCCGGAATGCAATCAAACACTTAAAAAGTGGAAAATCTCCTGGTTGTGATGAAATAACAGCTGAAATGATACAGGCAGGAGGAGAAGGCAGCGCTCGTATATACCATGCATTATGCTGCAAGATCTGGCAAAGCGGAATTTGGCCCAAGGAATGGAAACGATCAATTTACATACCCTTGCCAAAAAAGGGCAACCTGAAACTGTGCACAAACTACAGAACTATAGCTCTTATAAGCCATGCCAGCAAAATACTTTTACAAATCATAATGAAAAGGATGCAACAAAAGCTAGAAACAGAAATAAATGAAGTACAGGCGGGTTTTCGACCAGGTAGAGGCACTAGAGATCATATATTCAACATGAGGATCATCATAGAAAAGTGTAGAGAATTCAACGTTGACCTACATACTTGTTTCATTGATTACACCAAAGCTTTCGATTGTGTACAACATCAGCAGTTATGGGCTATTATGAAAAATATGGGATTTCCAAACCACCTTATACAACTCATCGCACTGCTGTACCAAGAACAACAGGCAGCCGTAAGAATAGAGGGGGAAACATCAGAATGGTTTGAAGTACAGAAAGGAGTAAGACAAGGCTGTACCCTTTCCCCTTACCTGTTTAACATTTATGCCGAGAATATCATGAGAAACGTAAGAGATGACCAAGAACACACAGAGTTTGACTCATTTAACATCGGCGGGTACCAGATCCCGGAAATCAGATATGCTGACGACACAGTCCTCCTATCGACCAACCCAAAAGGACTTGAACAATTACTTCTGTCCACCAAAAAACACAGCGAGGCCCAGAATCTATACCTAAACACCAAGAAGACCAAAGTATTGACAACAGACAAAGTAAAGACCAAACCAGAAATTGAAATTGATAACGAAGAACTGGAAAGTGTCAATGAATTCGAATACTTAGGATCAATCATTAACAGCTCTGGCGACTGTGCAGTAGAAATTAAAAGAAGACTTGCAATTGCTTCACATAAGCTAATACAGATGAAAAACCTATGGCAAGGCACAAGCAAAGAAACAAAGTTACAACTGATCAGAGCATGTATATTCCCAGTAGCAACATACGGCTGCGAGACTTGGACACTCAATAAAACAGTTGCAAAAAAGATTACATCATTCGAAATGAAATGCTACAGAAGGATGTTGAGAATACCCTGGACAGAAAAAAAGACCAACAGAGAAGTACTGCACTCACTAAACGTACAGGAACATTGGCTCCTAAATACCATCGCAATAAGGAAGCTGAAATTTTTCGGTCATATAAAAAGACATAATAGTCTGGAAAAAACAGTGATGGAAGGCATGGTCCCTGGAAAAAGGGGAAGGGGTCGACCTAGACGACGGTGGACGCAGGACATCACAGAGAGTCTGAACTTGTCTTTGGCTGATGCAGGTCGACTTGCCCAGAATCGTGATGCGTTCAGAGCAGCTGTAATGGAGACAACGTTCTGGAAAGAATACGTCACATGATGAGAGAAACGAGCCTAAAAGCTCGCTCGCTAGGGAAACGAATCTACGGTAGGCTTTGGTGGGATTTTTGACTTTGATTCAGGAATTGAACGAAGAATCTACGAGAGGTGTGAATTTCCTCATACGGGAGGAAAAAATCCGCCATTTCATATATATATATATAGTCATGCTCATCAAACTCAGTTATCAGTTTGCTATCAGGATTTCTTGAATGGTCTAGCGCGCATTTTTGGAGTCTTATTTATCTGGATTTTTGTTGCGTTTTAATCCAATGGTGTGTGATGAAGTGCATGGCATGTATTACAGTACATTTCAGTGGGATTTGCTGGTTGAGACGTATTAAATCTATTGACTCTTAGAGACGAAAGCCAGCATTGTAAAATGTGTAGAATAATTGAGAATGATGGCACAAATACGACTGTAAGTTTAATAAGGTATTTGAAGGAGGATTTCTTAAAGAAATGACATTTATCAGGAACATAAGGAAGGATTGACAGGAATTGTTGTAATGAATCGATCAAGATATTACTTAGTAGTTTTATTACTATACCAAATCATTGTATGGAAGCAGATCATGGACAACTGGATCTAACTTAGGATTTATAAGGAAATTGTAGTCACAGTGAACTGGCTGTGATTGGTTGTGAGGTAAATTGTCCTGTGCATATGTTAGCACAATGTCTGACACTGTTTGTTACGACCATTGTATGTAAGGACAGAATAGTGCTGGACCATACAGAGGTTGTGATTATTTGTATTCCAGGTTTTATCCTGCAACTACCAAGATTGTATGAGACATCCACTTCGGTGGGACTCTGTGGTGAGATAGTTCTTGAAGTTCATAGAACTGGTTACCCTGTTTTCCCAGCCTGGAGATCCAGACATTGAGTGATCCTGGCTGGAGTTGGATGCATCTCACCCCAACAAGATAAGTGGAATAGAAATTCCACTGGTCAGCCTATTCAGACTCTAACATCAATATAAGAATAAAAAAAGATACAAGTACAGTGTATGATTAATCCTTGTGGATAGAATGAATATATTACTACCTTCAACAGTTCAACTCAGTGACACAATATAATGTATTATAATAATTAATCAGTGTAGAGAAAAATAGAACTTTCAAGACAGGATTCTGTTTGATAATTAAAGTTTCTATGTTTATTTATTTTATGCTGTAAATACCTTTGAATTTCTTTAAATTACCTAACCAAAAAGAGAACCGGTATAGGTTTAATAAATTGTAAATATGTACCAGCAGACTTTCTGAAATTATTTACATTGAGTTACAAGTTTTGTTGGATACATATTATAGTTATAGAGATAGACAATAATTAGTACCCCTAGCCCAATTAGCCAACATAAACAATTATAAATTGTATAATAATAATAATACATAATATCATAGGCGGATCTTGAAAGGGAGCAAATAGACTTTCAGGATATTCACTCTCATAACTCTTGGAGGTTTATGCAGCTGATCCTAACCTTTGATGTCGATACACCCTTATTCGGTTCAGAAAAGGGGGTATTTCTTGTAAGACCAGTCTCTTACCTGGCACTATCCTGGTATCATCTGATACATCTTTTTGTCCAGGATAACCTTATTCTTTACTACAATAAGACCCTTTCGCTACAGGCGCCATGTGTATCACCCTTGCCCTAATGACACCTTGCAAGCTGAGAGCACATGTTCAAGTGTCTGCCTCCCATGGCACAGGGGGCACTGCTCATCATCCGACTTTCCCCATCTCACAAGGTTTGTGGCCGATGGCAGGTCATACATTGATCTAACAACGAAGCTGAGCCTAAGAGGTGCCGTATGCCATATATCATTCCATGTCAAGGACCTTTGCAGGGCTCCTTCCCATGTAGTCCACTGGCCTTGTTGGGTCTGCTGCACTGCTTTTTGCAACCTCTTATCATTCTCAGCTCCTCGTATCTTCTGAACTACCATGTCTCTACGCTCCCTGCTTGATGCCTTGGACCACCAGCGGGTGTCTCCATGACCAAATCTCCGTCTATTCATTTGTGGGTAATTTCCTATTTCTCGTACCTTTTTGCTCCGCGGTGAATATGTGTAGTTATGTGTTGTTTCGTAGCACTTAGGGTTAGGATTAGGGTTAGAATTAGGGTTAGGATTAGCGTTAGGATTAGGGTTTGGGTTAGGGTTAGTGTTAACCTAATCCTAACCCTAAGTGCTACGAAACAACATATACTACACATATTCACTGCGGAGCAAAAAGGTACGAGAAATAGGAAATTAACCACATCATCTGCTGACTCGCGTAGCATCATTGCAAGCCTTGCCTTTCCAACTTTGTACTCTTCAACAACTGACTTGAAAGGAAGCAGAAGTTTTGACTTTTTGCAGTACAGTGCTACATCTGACAGACCTGGTGGTACCCCTAGCCATTTCCTCATGAATTTGTTGACCTTCTGCTCTATAGCTTCCACTGTACTTGTGCTTATTTCATATATAAGCAGTGGCCACAGCAACTTAGGTATCAACATGAACTGGAGGCACCACAGTTTGAATTTTCCTAGGAGTCTGCTTTGGTCTATGATCTGTAGCCCTCTGTCTGCCATTTCTATTGTCTGTTGCACTGCCTTCGAGTCTTTTAATGAGGCATCGTACACCCTGCCAAGACTTTTAACAGGTTCCTCAATGACAGTAGGGATTCTTTGGTTAGAAACCATGAATATGACCTCTGCTATCTTCCCTTTCCTGACTGATAGGCTTCTCGACTTCTTGGGTTTGAAGCTCATTCTGCACCAGCTGACTAGTTCATCCAGGCGTGCTAACATCCTCCGGGTGTTGCAAGGTGGTTTGCTCTGAACAATGTTCCATGTGATATGAATAAAACAATTATAAATTTCTGGCCATTGTTTCTTCTTTGATATGTTAGGTTTTTTTATTCAGTGATAGTGAGTGCATCGTGCCTTCGATGGAAGATTAAGCGAATGCGGGGGTGGAAGATTCCGAACAATACTTGAACCTTGGAATACGATTCATTTGATAAGTCATTTCATTGAGTCCATACATTTAATTCACAGTTGTACACACAGGATGATCATTTCAAATAGGAGTAGAGCATCAGTCCATATAAGTCATGCATAAATTAATCAATAACGTAGACTGCTGGTTATGTGTCAATGTCCGTTTAAGGATACAATGCAGTATTGTCGTCAGAACATCACAGCTATATGCACGAGCAGATAGACATGGCTACCTGCCGACAGTGAGACTGCGAGTCTGAATATTTCATATGAATTTGACGATTATTCTCATCCTTCTGAGGATTCTAGTTAATTACTAACCTCCATAAATTTTCCTCTCATATAGAGTTCTAGGACTGACCCTGATCCATCAAAAAATGCATATATATGGCTATATCATGCCATTGAATTGGAAGGTTAGAAAAACGCAGCTATTCAGCTTGGCGGTCAAGTAACAAAGGGTAGCGTTTCTTAGTTACCGACTGTGACCCAAACAACGCTATACACGTCATAATCGATCGTGTATGGAGCGTTCAATAATTGAAACATCTATCGCAATATATTAAATGCCTTAACCTTTACAATTGCACATCTGATAACCTTTAGCAGACGGCGTTAATATCATATACCGTAACACCGGGCCTGATGTTCATCTGATGTCAGAATTGTTGTGTCATCCATGATTGCTTTGAGCGGTGGCATGTGACACATTCCACCGAGCTTTGGACCTACAGCCATTCCTTCAGCCGCATTGAGGATTACCTACATAGCCATCACAAATAGTATCGGAGAGATGGTACATCCCATCGCAATTCCAACTTCAAGTCCAATCCACTTCATTGTGTACTCTCTGGTTGAAAATCTGACAGAGAACCCTGCAAAATACAGCTTCAGCATTGCTGCAATCTCTTGTGGAACATGATAACATTTCTAGGGCCTGCCACAACATCTGGTGTGGAACGGATCCATAAGCATTTGCTAGATCCAACCAGATTACATGGAGGTTTGTTCTGTCAGACTTAGCCTTTTGAATTGCTTCCCAGATCATTGTGGCATGCTCTAGACATCCTGGAGTACCTGGGATACCTCCTTTCTGAATGGTAGTGTCAATGTACCCATTTGCCAGGAGGTATGTAGTGAGCCTTTTCGGCATCACTGAGAAGAATATCTTCCCTTCCACATTAAGTAGTGAGATTGGCCTGAACTGACTGATGTCTGTGGAATTTTGTTCCTTTGAGATGTAGACCCCGTTCGCCTTTCTCCATTCCTTGCTAACAAGTTGGGTTTTCCAAGAATTCTTCAGTAAGCGGAGCAGTCGTTTGAGCACCTCAGGGCATCTCTTATACACAACATATGGAACACCATTAGGACCTGGAGCTGACTTGCACTGAGCTTTCTGGACAATGCTTTCTACCTCTTGCATCGTTGGGGGCTTGGTGTTAAATTCAGCTCTTGGCTTACTCGGCCATTTAAGGCCTGCCATGCTGCTGAGCGGCTCATCTTTGTGACCATCTGAATATGTCATTCTAAGGTGATCTTCAAGGTCTTCTTTCCTGTTTAGCGTACCAGACCGTGGCTGCTCAAAAAGTTCTTTGGCAAACTTGAAGGGTTCCCTGAAGAATCTTTCCCTATCCCTTTGAGTCTTCCTTCTCTTCCTGCACAACCTTTCTGCTCTACAAAGGGCATTATGTTGGCCTTTAAGGTGCTCCCAAACCAGTCGTAACCCTTCCTTCTCTGTGGCAACTGCATTCTTGAACAGTTTTCGGGCATGCTTCTTCTGTTTTCTGATTTCTTCTATTTTAATTTGTCTTCTACTTTTTTGTGGTGGGTTACTTTCCCTTGCCTCCCTGACTTCGAACACTTTGCAACAGTGAAGATATATTATGTCGCCGAAGACTTCCAGCTTCTTCTCCAAAGTTATCTGCTTCAGGTTGTTATCCAACTCTTTTGCCAAGGCTTCATCCAGCTGTTCCCAAAGCCCTTTTGCACTGGCAGGTGGAAACTTGATTGCATCTCTCTTCCCATCCAAGAAGTGTGTGAGATCATCATCAGGCAGATCAACTTGAATGTACTCAGCACTGTGGATTGACTCCTGGCTGCATTCTTTTAACGTCTTACCCGTCGAGACAGAGCGCTGTTGATCTCCCTGTGATGAGCTCCCACACCCCTTTTTTGTTCTGTGGATTTTCATTCCTCTCTGAGTAGAGAATTTCCTACTACAGGCACATGGAAATTCCAGCCGTTGTCCAGAGCTCAAAGTCAGTGTAACGGGTCTGGTCTGATGCTTCATAGTAACCAGTCAGAGCCTGAGATAGTTATCTTAGTGACCAGAGTCAAAACTACATAAGGCGTACTCACTTGAGGTGTGGAGCAACCTGGCGCATCCCCTATTGTGAGAACAAAAGCCTTTGACTCCTACGTCTGTGACAAGTGCATAACCATCCAGACACCTACTACCTACCAGGGCCACCAGCAAACCAGCGCTGACCCCTGCCACATATTTTATTGTGGTTTTATCCACAACAAGTGAGTCTCGATTTAGTTTTTCCAAAGTTTCAAATCGATATTTTATTTCGATAGGTTTCCACAGAATTCAGGCATGCCTTATCACGACTTCTATGGGTAATAACCCTTTTGCCACCGAGGCTAAAGCTGGCAGTATTGCCCCACCAGAAATGAGCTGGAGTTGTTTATTTGCCAGCATAAAAATCAAATAAATAAAGAAAATTTGATATAAATATTTGGACTCATCTAATACTCTGCTTTTAAAATTTTCCTTGACTTTGTTGGAATAGCTGTAGATAATCAACCTTCAATAATGATACTACAGACTATTAGCTTTTACAAGTACTCCTTACTACCTGGGTTTTTCCTTACTTCTGGAAGTAACAATCTGGTGTATAACCAGTCATCCACAGAAGTATTCCCAGTAAAGAAAGTGTCGCGGTTATATCCCTTTGACTAATTCAAGGGAAGTAATAATATTAGGCATCGTCATGTAGCTACAGTAGATTTTAAATAGCTGATAGACAGAAAGATGGAGTGGATGTTAGTAATTTAGTATTCTAGACAACAAAAAACTATAATTCACCAATACAACTCCAATGTTTTCAGTAAATGGTAAAATATATGGCAAAATTTAATACAGACAAATTTAACATTTATCAAAATGAAAAGAAAAGAAAACCACTGTTAACCCCACATTTATCAAAAAAAGAAAAATAAAGAAAAACTATTGTTAATTGTTATTAAGAAATATATTAAAAGTACTGGTTCACTTTAAGGAAAAAACAAAAGGTACTGTCTCTGTCCGTTTTGTGATAAAAGTTTCAGAAATAAAGTTTTAATCATTGGCTAGCATGTAGAGTTCGATTTTCTGTGGCAGTTCTAAAATGACTTAGATCAATCTCCTTCACTAGTGCCTGTTCAGTATGGTGTTGGCTGGTAGACTAGAGTAGAGCAGAGTCATGTAGTGTAGCGTGGGGAAGGGGTGCTTTTGACTTACTCTGGCTACCAGGAACTGGGTTGATGGGCTAGCACTCTTCCAGATATCTGCACGATAGCGTCTTCAGCCAACTGCTAGTTCACGCTTCATCAGGACTGAAAAGAATAACGCCGTAGTTACTTCTCTCGTAATTACGGAGAAGTTAAGTATTTGAATGAACTTACACAACCTCATATAGACTTGTCTTCTTTTTTCTGAAAACTTTCCCGGTCTCGTAACCATGGAAGGCAGAGTCTGTTTATATGTCTCACAAATCGTTCAGTCGCTTGTTGGTGTGTCCTTCCATTGCTTACTTTGACGTGCCATTTGTAAACACACCTTTCCGCTCAGCCGAGAGTCATGCAAGATTGACGCGTGGGGTCGCATTATGTTACATGTGCTTTCCTTCCTTCACTCTTCCCTTAATTGTAGATAATCAGCCAATCATCATACATTGTCTTATTTTATAAAATGAGCATCAAGATCATATTATAACATATGAAAAAACATGAACTAATGACATTGATATCATATATATATATATATATATATATATATATATATATATATATATATATATATATGATATATATATATATATATATATATATATATATATATATATATATATATATATATATATATCAAGATAGGTATAGGGAGTTATTACCCAGTCTGAGCAGAAGTGCTAATGGTAAATAGGTGAGAATAAAGGTGTAAGAAATAGCTTCCACGAGTAAATAGTTTAAGGGCAGAATCTGTCTCTGGATTGAGAAGATACTCTAATCCAGCCTATCTTTACGACTGTAATTTTTTATTAGACAGTACTACTCTCCATACAGGTAATCTATATGTTTAACCACTCACACACTCACAATCATGCGACAAACAGTATGCACAAACATGGAAAACTATGGATAAATGGGTAGGGGTCTGACCGACACATTAAGTTAGGTTTTGTTAAGTTTATTATCACTTAAACTTCACAACATCAAACATTTATATATATATCAATATAAATCAAGTTTACAGAATTATGAAAATAACCCCATAAGTGCCCTCCCCTCTTGTTGAGAAAAAGAAAGATCCCAAAGGGAGTTAATAACCCAAAAGGTCAAGATCAGCACTAGGGTATTGAATAGACAGTACAGAAAAGAACAAGTCCCACTACAATGCTATCCAGTAAAAAAAAATGTTACACAATAGTTAAAAAAAAAGAACAGAAGTTTGCAGGTACAATGTTTCCTGTAACAAATGAAAATTATTTCACTCTTTCTTTCTCTGTTATACTTGGCCATTCATTCGCTCCTTACCTACTCTGGTGAAAAACATTGGTTTTGACAAATAACCCAGGAATGTGCCTATAAAGTCCAGTAATTGGTGTCATCCGAATCGGGCCCCAGTTCCTCCGATATTAATTAAACTTTACACGGGGAACGCCTAATTGGTGATAGGTTTCTGGATACACAAGTTTGTCCACTAGGTTGGTTAATGCCGGAACTCTCTGAGATATGTCATTCCCAGTAAACAGAGGGAAACATATGATTGCAAAAAATAAACTACTGTCAATTCTGATGGTGATGATACTCCTGTCGGTTTGCTCTGGTTGAGTACCGATTATGAACAGCATCTTATCCTGGGTAAATTTCACATGGGTAAACGACTGTCAGAAGTCGGGAAAATTGTTATGTATATGGCAACAACGGGCTGATAAAATTGAATGAAAAAAATACGGGTATTTTGTAAGTTCCCTTAATTAATTACAGGTCAAAGAATGTTATTCTGTCGCCCTGGTCGTTCCTGTTCACACTGGTACGGGCGAACGCCAAGGAAAAAACGACACTATTATTACTTCAGTAACTGAGGAAACGACCACAAATAGGAAACCGCTAGCCGCTGGATTTTGATCAAGCACTGTATTAAGAAGAAACAAAACATTTCTAACATGACAAATCCTAGGCTATCCAGCATAATGCATGATCTCTTAACCTCTCAGCCACTAAATTAAATTAAAAGGCACATGGGGTAGTAACCTATACTATCGTGCATCGCTTGAACAAGTACGGGTTTGATAAAAGCATGCAGCCTTTTCACCTCCAACCCGGTAAACAATCAGCGCACAGTGTCAGTTTTAATTCAATTATGACTGTTGTGGTCAGTTTGCTGAATCTATAGTATGTTAAAATGTACCTGCTTAATTTTGGAGACTTTAATTTAATAGATTCTTGATCTAAGGGGAGGTACTCATGTTTTACTGGGATTGTAGTTAACAGTGGTGGTTGTCCCACTTGTCTGTTAACCCAGCGTCTAATTTTAGACTCGATGTCAGCTTTTCCTGATATGTTCGCCCATCTGAGCTAAGCTCAAGGGTCTAGGGTCTCTCGACGCATGCACGAAGTTTCTGGCACGATTTTAAGCAAGACTGTGTTCAGGGAGTCGAGCGGTAGTTTGGAAAGGGTCAAGACGGTTTTGGGGAAGTCCTCTGTGTGTTCGACCAAGATGGTTAAAGATTGTTCCCCAATGTTATATTCTGATGCGCCTAGGAGGCGAGTGAGTTTTGTGATGTTTATTCTGAAGGGACATTAAGGTAATTTACCCTTAAACAGTTTCCCTCTTTTTGCCAGAATTATATATGACTTTTCGTAGCCAGCTAGTGACTTTTCCCTGGGCGGGAAAGAGTCCATCTAAGAATACCAGTAATGGAGCTCATGAAGTATTCTAATATTATATGCACTGGGCTGGTGTATGCCCGAAGAACTTTACAGGTGCTGTATCCCGCTATCTGCGGTGATACCATTTAAACAAGGTTTGACTCACCCTGTTTGTTATCAAAATACCACAGAGGCCATTGTATCTAGGGGCCCGCCATATTGTGCGGCCTGCTGAAGACCCGAGAACATACCTGACTTGCTGGTGTCAGAAGGGAGTTTGGTTAACTCACATAATCAAGACCCGTTTCCAATACAGGGTATTTTGCTGTAGCTGACAAAAGGGGAATTGTACGAGGTCAGCTTTATTTATATATATGCACAGCTTATTGATGAACTGTTGTGTATGCTATGTCCTGAGTTGTCAAATGACTATGTATATTGATGTCGGCGTACCTGTCGTTGTGGTGTATTAAAGTCTATCAAACGTCAGAGGTGTTCCCACTCTCTGTGAGTTACTACATGTACTCTACCAAAGTGTGATGTCAGTTAAACGCCTGTCTTCCACGAACCATCATACACACATTCGCACTCATTGATGTCTACACACACTTTGTGACTGCAACACCTCAACACTTTCAAGTCAATTAAACAAATGCCAGCATCGTTGCGGCCAACCAGGGCCTATTAAATTTAAATACTACATTTACGGTGGCCAAACTGAGCCTGTCACATTCATGCCACGGACACCTACTACGCTTCAACGAACACTGATCATTTCTGACTGTTACATGTAAAACAGACCGTTTACATTATAGTGGCCAAGTTTTAGCCTTCAACATTATGATGACCAGAATGGGCTTCAACATTATGGTGTGCCAGCTTGATGGGGCTATTTTGGAAGATATTAAGTCATCTACAATTGAGAGTACTCATCGCTGTGTAGTTTGTTGACACATCGGCTACCCCAGCTAATCAAGACGAAACTAGGTCAGGAGGTCAAATTACTGTACCTTCGTTGATGCTGTAATTCAGAAGGTCAAGTGCCGTTACTATCACTGTTACTGTCATTTTGGAAGCAAGTTCAGATATATTTTCAGCGTTGGATCATCTAATCCTCAGAATGCTGACTATAGTTCTTCATCATTGATGTTGTTGATGATAGGATTGTAAAGATAAGTGGCCTGTTTATTGTTGTGAACTGTGCCTTTGTATTGTGTATGAACTAAGCATTCCACATTTACACATCCATTTTATGTTTACATGTTTACATGTTATGTGTTTATTGATATTTCAGCGGGTTTTTCGGTTGGGCGGTGTCTTGTGGTAGGATATCCTACATAACAGAGGGGCTACTGTAAGCGTTCTTTAGGGACTGTGCAAATTTCCCTTAGTGGAAATTGCTAGCGACATTTGTTGCTATTTTTGTTTAGTTGTGACGAGGTGTACTTTTCTTTGTTGTTATTGTCATTATTTTTTGCTGTTCTTTAGTTTTTTTATATGATTTGTTTGTATCTGTCCTCCTCCTCTTCCTTTCATTTAGTTCTATACAACCTTTGTGTTTATACACTGTTGTGTAATTTGTTTTGTTTACTTTTTGCAGTTATCATCACATGCTTTGTGATATTTTCTTTAGTTCCGCTTTCATGCTCATTTGATTTCTGCGAATGTTATCGTATTGTCCTTGATGCTTGTTCTTTGTTTATGTTGTTCATTGTTGTCATACGCTGTTTATATATTTATATTTAGTCATACACTATTGGTACTATAGTGTACTTAGAATATAGAAGTGACTATACAAGTTCTTCATCAAAGACTTGTCTCCCACAGAGATTGGGATAAAGTGAGGTGATTATACAAGTTCTTTAGTAAAGACTTGTTACCATTAAGGTTGAAATATGTTAATTTATTATTTCA
Source organism: Oreohelix idahoensis (assembly GCA_024509875.1). Taxonomy (NCBI): domain Eukaryota; kingdom Metazoa; phylum Mollusca; class Gastropoda; order Stylommatophora; family Oreohelicidae; genus Oreohelix; species Oreohelix idahoensis. Next base: position 307,181 of record JAMPIV010012163.1, read on the forward strand.
GGATACAGATCTCATATTATTAGACATAATGTCTACACTTGAGTACTTTATTGAGCAAGGGAAATCCCTTGGTAAATCTGGCGAGAAGTTGGAAGAATTCGCGACTGTTCAATATGCTAAGGCATTGAAGTCGGAAGAAAAGAGACAGAAAATGGAAAATGAGCAAAAGAAAATAGATGCTGAGAATTTAAGATTGCAGATGCAGGCAGATGAAAGGAAATTCCAGATGGAAATGGAAAAACAAAAGAGAGAATCTGAGGAGAGAAAAATCCAGCTACAAATGGAAAAAGAGGCTGAAGATAAAAGGTTAGAAAGAGAGTCTGAGGAGAGAAAAATCCAGCTACAAATGGAGGCTGAAAACAAAAGATTAGAAAGAGAAGCTGAAGAGAGGAAAGAAAAAGCGAAAATGGAACATGAAGAAAAACTCTTAGCTTTGGAGTTAGAGAAATTGAAGTTGATGAATATGGGTAATGCTAATGATCAAAATAATCAGTCAACTTCTAATAAGACAAATACTACTACTTATAAGGTCAAACTACCTGCTTTCAATTCTTCCAGTGACGATATAACGTTCTATCTGGATAGATTTGAACGGTCATGTCAATCTCATAAGGTGGATAAGTCAGAGTATGTTAATCAGTTGTCAGAGATACTTAAGGGTGAAGCTCTGACTATGTTAAGCATGGTAGATGAGCCTGACAAGGATAATTATGATGTTGTCAGGGCAGCCTTATTAAAGAAATATCAACTTAACGAAGATGGTTATCGTCTTCGCTTCAAGAATATGTTACCTGAAACTGGTGTAGAATTCTCAGAATTCATATCAAAGATACGTCTTACATTTACACGATGGATTGAACTGTCTAAAACAGAACATACATATGAAGCCTTTATGGACTTATTATTTAGAGACAAAGTTATGAGTCTTTTCTTGCATTTCTACATGAGCGTAAACCTAAGAATATAAAGGACATGGAAGAATATTGTTGCCAGTATGTCACTGCGCACCCTCATTTAACTGTTAGCAATTCTAAAGTTAAAGAAGGTTTGCCAGTTGCTTCTGCAGCACCATATGGCCCTAACTTTCTTCGTAAATTTCAAGGTGCTCAACACAACTTTAATAAGAAGAGCAATCGTAATTATGATCAAAATCAAGGCAATCCATCACATAATGGTTCTTTTTCTATGAACTGGAGACGAGCTGACAGTCCTCGTAATTTTGGGTCCAATAATTATGGACACTTTCGCAGAGGTAGTCACAACAGGAACTATCCAGGCTATTCTTCACGGAGACAGCGAAACCAAACTGGTGGATACTCTAATCAATGGGGAAATGACAATAGTGACTATGGAAACTGGGATTCGAACCAGAACTATGGTCACGGTAGAGCAAAAAATGACAATTTCAGAGGAAACAATAATCGTGGTAGATCTCAACATAACAAACATAGATCATATCACCAGGCAAACTCTGTACGACAAGAGTCTCAGGGAGCCTGTGGTCAAGTGAACGATAATAAAAACTCTAATGCTATCACTTGTTCTGCTTTTGATTTTGGGAGAGCATCTCAATGCCCCCAATGCACAACATTGTTTGAACCGACTACTGTAACTACTTTGAGTTGTGGTCACCCTCTTCCCGCTCTCCCTGCTGCAGTTGCGCATGACGGGAGAGGATCTCTTATCTTACATAAAGGTCTAGTGAATAATAATCCAGTCTCTGTACTTTTTGATTCTGGATGCACTACTATCGGAGTTAAGCAATCTCTTATAGATCCTACCTGTGCCACTGGGAAAGTGGTCAAATGTGTGACATTTGGTGGCACTTTGGAAAAATATCCAACTGCTATCATTCACATTGCTACTCCCTTCTTTACGGGAGATGTCCACGCGTGTCTTCTACTGAATCCTATTGCGGATCTTATCATCGGTCGTATTCACGGAGTTAAAGAATGTTCCCCGCAGCAGATTTCTGCTTGGGAAGAGCAAAATATCCAAGCTGCCAATGTAGTGGTCACTAGAGCACAAGCTCTTAATATGTCTCAAACTTCATCAACTGAAAGTAATGAAGTGCATAGCCAAGATGATAACTTGGTAATTTCGCGTGACTCTGTCATAAAATTGCAAGAAGATGACCCTTCTTTAAAAAAATTCTTCATCCTTGCAAAAAAAGGTGATCCGAATCAGAACACAAATCACAAATCTTGGATTACAATGAAGAATGGCGTACTTGTACGTATGGTACAAGACTCGTCTACGTCTATGCATTCATAAATTCTCGTGCCCAAGAGTATAAGAGTGCAAATTCTGCAACATGCACACGACTCTCAGTGTGCTGGACATATGAGTTTTTCCCGTACTAAGTCAAGAGTTCTTGCGGCTTTCTTTTGGCCATTTGTTAATAAAGACATACGTATTTATTGCCGATCTTGTAAAATATGTCAAGAAGTTAAATCAAGAGGCCCACGTCATGCAGCACCTATCCAGGCTGCAGACATTCCTATTTGGCCGTTTCAGAAAATGGCAATAGACATTATTGGCCCGTTTAAGATTAAGTCAGCCAGAGGACATCAATTTATCCTAACATGTGTTGACATGTGCACACGTTGGCCAGAGGCTATACCTCTTAAGAGCATCTCCACTGTCGATATCACAGACGCTTTATGGCTGATATTTTCTCGTTTGGGATTTCCCGGAGAAATATTGTCAGACCATGGCACCCAATTAATATCAGACACTATGTCGCAGGTGATGTCTACTTTGCATATTAAAAGGTCTCTGAGTAGTATTTATCACCCAATGTCTAATGGGTTAGTCGAACGTCTGAACAGAACACTCAAGAACTTACTTGGGAAGATAACTGAGGATCATCCTCAGGATTGGGACAGGGTTTTACCCGCGGCTCTCTTTGCATATAGAGAGGTCCCCAATGAACATACAGGTTTTTCTCCGTTAGAACTTGACTTTAGCGCGCGACCACGTGGTCCTATGTCTTTGCTTCATGATCTTATAGCTGCTGATAATATTAACGATGACACACAATCTTCATATGAGTATGTCATTGCTCTCAGGCAGAAGATTATAGAGGTATGCAAACTAGCAACTTCCTCATCCGAATTTGCTAAAGAAAAGGCAAGGCAGTTTGCAAATAAGAATAGATGCCTAGGACAACTTTGTCCTGGCGACAAAGCACTTGTTTTGCTCCCTTGTAGGACGGTCAGCACAACGAAGGTGTAGCCATTATCCTTAAGAAAGGAATGGAAAGGTCTCTACTGGAATGGAAACCCATTAACAACAGACTAATAAGAGCAAGACTGAGAGGGAGATTCACCAACACCACAATTATACAATGTTATGCACCAACAAATGACAGCGACGAAGAGATCAAGGACGAGTTCTATCAACAGGTACAAAAGGAAATGGAAACTGTACCCAGGTACGATCTTATTATAGTAATGGGAGACCTAAATGCGAAAGTTGGAACACACAATAATTATAACGAAAGAGTAATGGGGAAATGCGGCAGTGGAACAGTAAATGAGAATGGGGACAAATTAATAAGCTTCTGCAGTATTAACAACCTGGTCATCGGAGGAACACTTTTTCAACACAAAGAAGTGCACAAGTTAACATGGGAATCACCAAACGGACGAGACAAAAACCAGATAGATCACATAATGATCAATGGCAGATGGAGACATGCACTACAAGACGTGAAAGTAAGAAGAGGCGCAGATGTGGGAAGTGATCATCACCTAGTAGTAGCAAGACTGAAGGTGAAACTCAGAGCTGCTGGACCAGTTGCAGTCAAACAGAAAAGATACAACATCACGAAACTTTAGGACCCCCTCACCAGAAAAGCGTTTGTGGTCGACGTAAAGAGACGATATCTGATTACCAAAAGCCAGGAAAGAACAGAGACCGACGATGTGGACCAGAAATTCAACACCATCTCAACAATATATAAAGAAAGCAGCAAGTCATGCTTGGGATTCCAGGAAAGAAAGAGCCAAGACTGGATAACACCAGAAACGCTAAACACCAAAGCGAAGAGAAAGGAAATGAAAAGGAAGAAAACAGAAGCTAAGTCTCCCAGGTTAAAGGCAATATATAGTGAACAGTACAGTCAGCTGGACAAGGAAGTAAAACGTCAAACCCGTGCTAACAAAAGGACATTTCTGGATGACCTTGCAAGACAGGCAGAAGAGGCAGCACTGAGAAATGAACAAAGCACAGTTTATAAAATAACTAAAGCTATCAGTGGAAAACGAGGTGCAAACAACATAACGTTAGTAAGAGACAAGCAAGGAAATCTCATCACCACAGCACAGGGGCAGGAAACAAGGTGGGCAGAGCACTTCAGAGAAACACTGAATAAGGAACCACCAGAGACTCAGCTGAATGTTCCTGAGGCTGAAAGTGACTTAGACGTAAATACAGACATTCCACGAAAAGAAGAAATTATCACAGCTATCAAAGGGCTAAAAAATGGAAAAGCGCCTGGTCACGACAATCTGAATGCTGAGCTATTCAAGACAGACCCTGAACTAGCAGCAGAACTATTAGAACCACTATTTGCACAAGTCTGGGAAACTGAGACAACACCAACAGAGTGGAGTAAAGGAACAATTGTCAAATTGCCCAAGAAGGGCGACCTTGCAGACTGCAACAACTGGAGAGGAATTACCCCCTCTCAGTTCCCAGCAAAATACTAGGCAGGATAATCATCCAGAGAATTTCAAAAGCAGTTGACCATAAACTGAGGAAAGAACAGCAAGCGGGCTTCAGAAAGAACAGAAGATGTGCAGATCATATATTTGCCCTCAGGAACATTATAGAGCAGTGCTCAGAATGGCAGAGACAGCTGTACATTAACTTTGTTGATTTTAAAAAGGCTTTCGACAGCATACACAGGGACAGCCTATGGAAAATTCTGAGGGCTTATGGAATTCCCAGCCGCATTGTTTCCATTATAAAAAGCCTCTATTCTAACTTTACGTGCAGTGTTGGATCGAGTAATGTAACTTTCGAAGTGAAAACAGGAGTACGACAGGGATGCCCCTTATCAACAACATTATTTTTGACAGTCATAGATTGGGTGATGCGCCAGACAACAGAGGGCAGTCCAAGAGGAATTAGATGGACAACGTTTTCTACACTGGAAGATTTGGAATATGCAGATGACATTGCACTACTCGCGCATTCACACCAACACATTCAAGACAAAACTGATAGACTGAATAAGTATGGCCAGCAGGTTGGCCTGAACATCAATCTGAAGAAGACAGAGGTCATGACACTAAATGTGGGCAATCCTGAGCCAATAACAGTAAGGAACCAGAAGTTAGAACAGACAGACACATTTACTTACCTAGGAAGCATAGTAACACCTGACGGCGGAACAAGCAAAGGACATTAACAACAGAATGAATAAAGCGAGAACAGCCTTTGCTATTCTCAACAACATTTGGAAGTCTTCCCAGTACAGCACAAACACCAAATTAAGACTGTATGAGAGCTGTGTACTTTCTGTGCTTCTCTATGGTGCGGAATGTTGGAGAGTAACAGAGAAGGAAATGTCGAAACTGTCCTCCTTCCACACAATCTGCCTAAGGAAAAATTCTCCGAATCTTTTGGCCAAACACCATCAGCAACCAAGAACTACTTATTCGGAGTAACCAGGAGGACATGCACACCATCATAGCTGGCAGACGCTGGAGTTGGGTTGGCCATGTCCTCAGAAGGGACCCTGATACCATCGCAAGAACAGCTATGCTATGGACCCCCGAGGGAAAGCGAAAGAGAGGCCGACCAAAAACAACTTGGCGGAGAACTGTGGAAGCTGAGATGCAAAGAATGAACCACAGTTGGGGCACTGTACGAAGGATGGCCGCCAACCGAGCAAAGTGGAATCAATTTGTTGCTGCCCTACAAGACGCCACCAGGCGTGATGGCCGCTGACTGCTTTGACGGTTGGCGGTTATGGATCAAAGAAGAAGAAGACAGGATGAGGAAACTATTTTCTCAGATGTTAATCTTCCTCTTCCAGTGATTCCACTTCATTCTACGGAATCATGGAAAAACGTTACTGTTTCTCCTAATTTATCTACTGAGGAACAGCGACAGGTTTCTTCTATGTTACAAACTTTTCAGGATGTCCTTACTGACATTCCTGGACACACAAGTCATTGAACATGACATAATACTTAGCGACCATAATCCTATCAGGGTCAGACCTTACCCTATCGCTATTCATTTTCAAACACAAGTCGAGAAAGAATTGGATGAAAATGATACAATTGAAAATAACTGAACCATCCACTTCAGCATACTCTTCGTCCATGGTTATTGTTCGAAAGAAAGACAATAACATAAGCCTTTGCGTCGATTATCGCAAATTAAACCAAGTTACGAAATTCGATGCTGCACCTATGCCTTTGTTAGAAGATCTACTTATTAGACTTTCTAATTCTCGATTCTTTACCAAACTCGACTTGTCAAAAGGTTATTGGCAAGTTCCTTTAACTGAACGAGCCAAACCTCTCACTGCTTTCTCAACACCTAGGGGTTTATTTCAATGGAATTTCATGCCTTTCAGCCTTATGAACGCCCCAGCTACTTTCGTACGCATGATGCGTCGAATTCTCTCATATCGTTCAGATGTCATTGCATACTTGGACGATATTTGTCTTTTCAGTGATTCTTGGGAAGATAACTATTTGGGTTTATATGAGTTACTGTCTACTCTACGCGAGCATAATTTGACTGCAAAACCCTCTAAAGCCTATGTTGGGTTTAGTGAAATTTCTTTCCTGGGTCACCGTGTTGGTCATGGTCTCTTGAAGACAGAAGACCACAACACTTCTAAGATACTAAACATTTCTATTCCTAAGACGAAGAAGCAAGTACGTAGTCTTACTTACTTACTTACTTACTTACTTAGTCGTTCCCCTTCTACCGTGAGGTGTAGAGGTTTGGAAGAGAGAGCGCCAGACTATCCTATCGGCTGTCTTCCTCCTGGCCTGGTTCCATACTAGTCCTCGATCCTTCAAAGATTGTCTAATGTTGTCCTCCCAGCAGACTCTGGGTCGTCCTCGGGGTCTGGATCCTTGGCTCTTTGTTTCCCATGCTTGTCGTGGTATCCGATCTTCTCCCATTCTGCAGACATCGCCAAACCATCTTAATTGGGACTGTTCTACTTGGGTCTGCAGGGGGTAGGATTTAAGGCCTTGACGTATCGTCTGGTTGCGTACCATGTCTCTTCCTGTTACTTCAACCACCTTCCTCAGATACCTCATTTCTGAGGTTTGGATCTGGCTTTTATGGGTTGTAGTCATTGCCCATGACTCGCATCCGTATGTCAAGACTGGGACATAGGTGGCGCGGTATACAGCCATCTTCGTTTTCTTACCAATCTCTCTCTTGCTGAGGAATCCTCGATTTATGGCCAGAAAAAGTCTCCCAGCTGCTGCTTTTCGAGTGGCCAACTCTTCTTTGATGCCTCCCTTTCGGTCTATAATAGCTCCGAGGTATTTAAAGTGGTCGACCTGCTCCAGGACCTGTTCTCCCAGCTTAATCTGATGTTTTCTTTCTTCTCGTGATATCATCATGGATTTTGTTTTAGAGCTGCTTATGACCATCCCTCTCTTCTCCAGCTCTTCCTTCCAGACTTGCAGGTTGGATTGGAGATGTGCCTCTGATTTAGCAATCAAAGTACGTAGTCTCTTAGGTTTAATACAATTTTACGGGAGATTCATTCTGAATCTATCTTCGATTATGGCACCTCTTTCAACCCTATTAAAGAAAGGGTCTCCTAATGTGGTGCACTGGTCCCATGAATGCCAATCTTCATTGGATCAGATTAAAAATTTATTCTCATCTCCTCCAATCTTAATGCTACCGACTACAGATAAGACTTTTGTTCTTCGTAGTGACGCCTCATCCACTGGGATCGGGGCGGAACTAATGCAGGAGTATTCAGGAACTCTGCATCCTGTAATGTATATCTCTAGGAAACTGAATGCGGCAGAAAGGAATTACTCGGTTCTAGACTGTGAATTGTTGGCTATGGTTTGGTCAATCCTTAAGTTACAAAGATTCCTTCTTGGTGCGCATTTCATTGTGGAAACCGACCAAAAAGCTCTTACAGCTATTCAGAGTAAAAACTTGAAGAGCTCGAGATCCACTCGATATGCCATTGCTCTTCAACATTTTCATTTCACTGTACGAGCTATCCGTGGTTCGGATAATGTCATGGCGGATATACTGTCTAGATGCCCACATGACTCCACTTAACTCTTGTGTCCTAAATTTCCTGATACACGTCTAGACTTATGACAGTTCTTTACTATAACAATATATGTTAGCACATTTGTGTTCACCTTAGTGTTGTAAATTAGGTGATTTCTTTCTCTGTTACCATCTTTGGTATAATGGAGGAAGGTTTAGTTATCGCAATATAAGGGACGAAAGTTCGCAAAGCCACAGTTTATAGTTAAGAATGAATGTTTGATTACTGTATATTAGAAAATCTAACGGTTGTCATATAGAATTGTGTTATTTGTATTTTCTCAGCAGAATCATTACTGTTGCTGGGAGAATCTTACATGTTGTCAACCATGATGTATTATGATGTCCATACTTACCAGTCGGACGACACTATAGATGCGCCCGCTTAGACTCTGATGTTAGACTTGATGGATCAGCTACATAGTTATTGTTGTATATAATATTGTATTAAAGCAGATATTGCATGTTAGAATTATGTACCTTTATTTGTTAAAGTGATTGTATCACTATACTGCGGTACACAAAGATATTGACACCGCTATTTTTTGATGATTTTTCCTTTGCTAAACATGGAAATAAGGTACTTGATGTGATATATAAAATGATATAATGGTAACTTTGCCAGCATTGTAGTGTATGTTGGTGGCACCTCCCTGGATATGTGTATACTTAGAGAGATGTTTTCTCTAATGTGCTGAGATATATTCTCCCCTGACGTTCTATGCGTCGAGTTAGCCTCATATTAGGCGTTATATTTATTTGTGATACTTATCATCTGCGCATCATTCATGCGTTATGAGCTTGTTGTATCTTGCTCTTGGATGTATTTTTTTTTAAAAATGTTTCATTTTTTTTTCCCGGGGGGTGTGGTAAACTGTTGTGGTCAGTTTGCTGAATCTATAGTATGTTAAAATGTACCTGCTTAATTTTGGAGACTTTAATTTAATAGATTCTTGATCAAAGGGGAGGTACTCATGTTTTACTGGGATTGTAGTTAACAGTGGTGGTTGTCCCACTTGTCTGTTAACCCAGCGTCTAATTTTAAACTCGATGTCAGCTTTTCCTGATATGTTCGCCCATCTGAGCTAAGCTCAAGGGTCTAGGGTCTCTCGACGCATGCGCGAAGGATGGTGGTGTATGCCCGAAGAACTTTACAGGTGCTGTATCCCGCTATCTGCGGTGATACCATTTAAACAAGGTTTGACTCACCCTGTTTGTTATCGAAATACCACAGAGGCCATTGTATCTAGGGGCCCGCCATATTGTGCGGCCTGCTGAAGACCCGAGAACATACCTGACTTGCTGGTGTCAGAAGGGAGTTTGGTTAACTCACATAATCAAGACCCATTTCCAATACGGGGTATTTTGCTGTAGCTGACAAAAGGGGAATTGTACGAGGTCAGCTTTATTTATATATATGCACAGCTTATCGATGAACTGTTGTGTATGCTATGTCCTGAGTTGTCAAATGACTATGTATATTGATGTCGGCGTACCTGTCGTTGTGGTGTATTAAAGTCTATCAAACGTCAGAGGTGTTCCCACTCTTTGTGAGTTACTACATGTACCCTACCAAAGTGTGATGTCAGTTAAACGCCTGTCTTTCACGAACCATCATACACACATTCGCACTCATTGATGTCTACACACACTTTGTGACTGCAACACCTCAACACTTTCAAGTCAATTAAACGAATGCCAGCATCGTTGCGGCCAACCAGGGCCTATTACATTTAAATACTACATTTACAGTGGCCAAACTGAGCCTGTCACATTCATGCCACGGACACCTACTACGCTTTAACGAACACTGATCATTTCTGACTGTTACATGTAAAACAGACCGTTTACATTATAGTGGCCAAGTTTTAGCCTTCAACAATGACTATGCTTCCTTACAAATCTCGCCTGTCATTACTAGCTTGTTGATTGTCGGCGGCTATCATTTTTTTCTTTTCCACATGATATTTAATGCTAGTCCCTATATAATTACACACAATGAAAATATAATGCGCATTCTGCTCTGTCACTTTATCCGTCACTCATAGCATATATTTAGTCAGTTAAACCGTATACTCTAGTGAAAATTAGTTGATGGATTCTTTATATTAAGCTGAACTACTGGTAAGAAAATATATACCCGTTTGGTATTCTGCTAGTCTTAACGCTAGGGACTCACAGTGAATAAAATGGTAACTCTCAAACACATTTAATACTTAAGCACAACTTATATTATTATTACCAGAAAAGCCGAATAATCCCCACAAAGGCCATTAAGCAATATTTCACATAGGTTCTAGTGTTAGCGTTAAGATTATCCAAAATTTCTTTAGAGGCTTGATGACTTAAAATGCAGCCAGTATATATAAAAAATTTTTGTGATCTCTCTGAAAGATGGCAAAAGTCACACCTTGGACATTTCAAGAGAAATTCGCGAGCTGGCTTAATGAGATAAAAAAATGCTACGGTCCGCTCACTCGCTATGCCAAACAGCATCTGAGAACCGTCTCTTGCGAGTGAAGCGGCTTTGATTATCTACCCTTTTTTTAGATCAAATACTTAATTCCCCTGAAAAATGTCGGACATCAAAGATGACTGGGAAATATTACCATCACCCTTGAAGTACAATTATATATGTATGTTTTTTTTGTTGTATGTGTGTGTTTGTTTTTGTTTTGTTGTTTGTGTTGTATGTTTGTGTGTGTTTTTTTTGTGTGGTGTTTTTTTGTTTTTTTTGTGTATGTGTGTGTATTTTTTTTGTTGTGTTTGTGTTTATGTATGTGTTTTTTGTTTTTTTGTTTTTGTATTTTTTTTGTGTGTATTTTTTTGTTTTTGTTGTTTTTTTTTTTGTTTTTTTTTTTTTTTTTGTTTTTTTTTTTTTTTTTTTTTCTGTTTTTTTTTTTGTTTTGTTTTTTTTTTTTTTTTTTTTTTTTTTTTTTTTTTTTTTTTTTTTTTATTTTTTATATATTTTTTAAATTTTTTATTATTTATTTTTGTTATATAAATTTTTATTTTATATATATATATATTAATTTATATATTTTTGTTTTTATTGCGCAGGTCAATTATTCAGATATGCCACCAAGAAATTAGTTCTGTTCGCCCTCAGTTTCTTACCGCCCGATTCTGGTGCCAGTGTTTGAAGAAAAAAAAAAGCAGCAATTTTGGAGCGGCTAATATTTTGTATCGGCGTATCTGACCACTGGGGTCATAAACTGACCACGACACTATAAGAGATGCGAGGGGTCGAATACAAATAAGTCCCCATCTTCAGTCACTATGGCCTGACTTAAAATTCTGGCAGTGTTGCTGTGTTGATATATAGGTGGTTGTAAGAGAGGATGACTTATAATGTTATTATTTTTCCCGCTGATAAAGGCGATCAGCGTGTGTCGGGCTTACAGACGGCCGACTGATGTGTGAGTGAGTGAGTGTCAACAAACGCGAATGTCATGTAGTACAAGATTGAGTTAATAGCAAACACTCACACCATAGCACACCTAGGAGTCAGGAAACGTTGTAACTCCTGGTAACGTTCTACACTGTTTATTAACACCACAGCAAATGATGACATCATAAATAATACACTGTCACAGTGTTACAACTGCCATCAATGGTACCTATACCTTGTAGCGGTATGGCAGCTTGCGTACCCTGACATCCCCAGAGCTATGCCAGTGGGAGTTTTTTACTGCATGGTAAGTCATTGGTAGGTTCACAACCAAGTGCTGAGGGAGTTGGTCTGTGTGGGTAGGGGGTCAGACAAAAGCTGGTACTCCCTGGTCCCTCCAGGTTTAGGGGTTTTTTAGCATAGGGCTGACACCATTTCCTATGTCTATGTAAAAAAAATAATGAAGTTACGGAAACAACATCAAATGAACGGTACTTTGCTGGGGATGGACATTCGGAGTCTGTGGCTCGTATGACTTGTCAGTGGTGAAAGCCGAAAGAAGCCACTGACATGAAAACGGATGTCCTGACCGCAAAGACAGGATTACAAGAATAGGATTTTGGAATGTCAGGCAATGCTACGAGACAGGTAGTGGTTCATAAGACGGGTCACGGCTGGAATGTCAGAGGCTATGGGTTGCAACGTCCTGGGGATGGTTGTGAGAGCGGATGGACACGGGCAGAAAAGTGTTAAAGACAGCAACAGGAGAAACAGTACAGTACTTACTCTAGGGGAGGAGATGGAGATGGACATTTGCACGTGAAGTGGCTTGGCCATGTTCTAGCAGAAGGGGGATAGTTTGGAGGACATTGCCTGGATGGATGTCAAACCCAATCGGCTAACAGACCTGATTCGAATGGTTGAGATTGTAAGTGAGGTACGAGAAGTAGTGGTATCTGTCAAATCACTTACATGCCATTAATAGCAATGAGCTGTCATTTGCAAGCCATGGCCGAATGATCTAGTCTGTACAGAGGAGGTCAATCCACGATGCCAGGAATTTAGTGTTTATCAGCTTGGCTGCAGATGGGAGATTGAGTGGTTTGTCACGTGTGTCAGACGCACTAGTTGTGTTTTATCTGTGTTAGTATAGTAATGGAAGGGAGACCTCAATGCGAAGTTGGTACCGTACACACAATACTGTTATAATATGATCTGGGGTGCAGGTGTGAGGCGTTGTGAGCAGGTAGCATTTGCCGCAGCAGGAGTTTAGCGTTGAACAGTGTAATACGATAATGGGGATACTCGGACGATTAAAGTAATATCTATGTGACAAAGTTTCATCGAACGTCAGCATTATACCATAACCTGTAATGGTCATTGGTGACTCGGTAAAACACTGTTTTTTCCCACTATAAGTATTTGGTAATGAATATTTCATGTTGTTAAACATGGGGAATCACCTAGAATCCATGGTCGGGGACTTCAGCGACTAGTAAACCAGATTAGAGACCAACGATCCACATGGTCATTATTGACGGACGGTATGGATAATGGAGATCATGGTGCATTTTGCTATGATCGTAGCAACACGCTGCGGAAGAGAGTGCAGATGTTGAAGCGCCCGAAGTAATCAAACATACCTAGTAGTGGCAGCCGAAACTGAACAGAGTGAAACTCTTTCTAGTCAGGGTTGTTGCTGGACCTTGGCTGTTGACTACACATGAAATGGGTTTCTGACAGTCTTGTCTGAGCATTAATTACGAGAAGTACCCCCCATGCCTTTGCCAAGGAGAGCTTTGAAGTGTGAGGCCGTAAACATTGGGATATAGCACTGAAGCCTGAGAAGTGACTGATAACAGTTTGAACCAAGGGCTCCAGGAGTGGGACATTGAACTGAATGCCTATTGTGGACCCAGAATTTTTTCAACACCATTTCAACAATATAAAAAGGAAGTGGTCAGGCAAATCGATGCTTGGGATTCTGGGTGTCCAGTACGAAAAGGGAAGAGGCAAGTACTGTGATAAACACCAGAAACACTAGACACCATAGGGATAGAGAAGGGGAAATGAAAAAGAAAGAAGAAACAGAAGCGAAAGTCCCCACCCAGGTGTAATGGCTAAACTATATAGCGAGCGGGTGCAGCCGGGCTGGACAGAGGATGCGGGTTATGAACGCCAAAACCCCGAGCCAACAACAAGGAATTTTATTCCTGTGGCGAGTGATCTATATTGCAGGGTCAAGGCAGAGTGAGGGCTCAGCAAACAGAACTGATGAGATAGTGAACAAGGCAGTCGGTGCAGTATATACAGTGTACTAAAAGTTTACTGGTTCATCAGCGTAAAACGAAGGTGCAAACAATATTACATTAGTGGCATGAGATAAGCGTGGCAGGGGATGATCTCATGCTGCGACAGCGGTAGATGGACAGGAAGTACAAGTAAGGGCAGAAAGCACTTCAGAGAAACTATTCTGAAACAAGGAAGATACCAGAGACACAATTGAATGTTCCTGAGGCTGGAAAATACGATCTAGCATGTAAATACAGACATTCCACGGAAAAGAAGAAATCATCACGGCAATCAAAGGGTTAAAAGTAACGGATATAAAATTGCTACAGGTGCCATGTATTAACTTAAATGGCAGGAGCTATTTACAAGATCAGGGACCCCTGAAGCTAAGGCAGCTAGAACTTGTTAGAACCACAATTTTGCAACGACAAAATGCTCCAGTTGTGTGGAAAGCAGGGGGGACAGGTCACACCTGCTCAGAGTGTGAATCAAATGAAATAAATTGTCAAAATTGCCTCAAAAATGGGAGATCTTGCCAGGACTGCAAATGGTTGGAGGAGGTAGTCGCTTTTTTCTCTCAGGTTTCCAGCAAAATACTAGGTCAGGAATGGTTATACAGAGCGGAATTTTCAAAGGCAGTGGAACTGCAAACTGAGGAAAGAACAAGCGGATTTTGGAGTGAACTAGAAGAGTTTAACTCATATAATACCCTCTCAGTGAACATTATACAGCAGTGCTCGAATGGCAGGGACAGCTTCTTAACATAGATTTTGTCTTGATTTGAAAGGCTTTGACGGCATGGCAAAGGGACGTTTATGGAAAAATACTGAAGGGCATTATGAATTCTCAGCTGCATAACGTGGCCAATCATAACACAAAGCCTCTATGCCGGTCTTTTGTGTGCCGTTGAGAGTGGCTTGGTGCGGAGCGACGGCCTGGCCTTCGATGTGAAGAGAACAGTATTGCTACAGGGATGCCCCTTATCATCCACCTTGTCTCTTATTTTAACACAGACCTCAGACTGCATGGTGAACTCCACAGAAAACAGAAGGAGGCATCCAAAGACTGAATAGCGATTGGACACACATTTTTCTACATTGGAAGATCTGGATTGTGCAGAAGGCATTGCAACAACTTGCGACTGGCTGGGCTAACATACACGTGGGTCGAGAAAGAAAAAACCACATCCGGTGAAAAAACGGATAGACTTAATGAGGATGTATTTGAACCATCAGGTAGGGCTTGAAACATCAATTTAAAAGAAGTCTGAGGAGTTCATGACGCTCAGAATGTGAAGCTAAATCCCTGGATCCCATTATCAGAAGCAAGGAATCAGCAATTGAGATAAAGAACAGAAACCTTCACATGCCTGAGGAGAAGCATAGTAACACCAGACGGTGAGGCAGGCCAAAGACATCATCACATCCATTTTTAATGGAATAAGGCAAAGAACAGCTTTCTTTGGCCTAAATAACATCTTGAAAGTCCTCCCATATCTACATCACAATGCACAAAAAAATTAAGATTTATGCCGTTGAGTTGGGTGCTTTCTGTGACTTCTGTCTTGGTGCTGCGGAAATGTCTGGAGAGTACACCAGAGAGGCGAGATGATCCAAAAGTAGTCCTCTTTTAATAACACGCGGCTATGCCTGATATTAGATTCGCCGCGTACTTCTTGGACTCGCGAATATGGCCATCACCAAACTAAGATCCTGCTTTGCGTCGTAGCAAGCACTCGTGAGGACACATAGTCAACTACCATCAATAAGCTGGCAGACGTCTGGAGCTGGGATGGCGTCATGTCCTCAGAAGAGACCCCAAATGGCCATCGATCTAAATAACACTAAGCTTTGGATCCCCGAAGGAAAGCCGAAAGAGAGGCTGACCAATAATATCAACGTTGGCTTAGGACGGATGTGGAGGCTTGAGATGCAATAGATATGAAACCGATGAGGTTTGGGGCATCTGTACGAAATGGCTATGGCCACCGACACCTGTGCAATAGGTGGAATGCCCAATATTGGTTTGTTGTTGGCACCTACCCAAGACGCCGTTCTAAGTCGTAGATGTCCACTGACGTGCTTTGACGGTCAGAGTGGTAGCGTTAATGGATCGAAAGAAGAAGAAGACGTTCATTCTACGGTTAAATTTCACGGCAATTGTGAAGCGTGACAATCATGGTTAGGAGTTTTTTTAATTTTCAAGGTAAATTTTAGATTAGCTAGACAAACCAACAGGACTCGCTATATAGACAACAATAATTGCTCATGCAACACGGATCATTGATCAACTTCTGGAGGTTTTAAGTAAATCGAGTTAGACGGACTCTTATCACAATGTTCACTGTGTACAAAGCAATACGCCAGTTCATCGAATCAGTGACGTTTAGAGGCTACAGCAACTCATTAATCATCATACACGAACCAAAGGGCCAGAATAATATTCCAATTCGCGATATAAGGGGAACGTTAAGCATATTATAGAGACGCGACGTTTTTACCATTGATATTAGTAATGCCAAATCAACAAACTTCGCAAGTTTATTGGTTAAAACTCAATCATAATTCCATGGTCCCCTGAAAAATCTTCAATATTACGATACAATAAATCGAAGCCTCATATCCAATAGCTTTGTAGAAAAATCCGCAAATGTAGTATAAGAATCAAAACATACCTATGTCATCATCCAAATTATCTTTATTCGCTTCAGTGTTAGCTTGACTGTTACGACCCAACTAAAATGTATCAAGCATCCATCTTCGGAGAGCTCTGCCCTTATCAACTGTCACCGAAAATATCACCCCCACCAAGGAAAAAAAGCTTCAGTACAAATCCATCTCCGCGCTACAATTCGCTCCGAGTATGTGAAGTTAGACGCTTCATTCCGCCTTCTGCAAACAGATTTCTTGATCGAATCTCGATTAGGCCTTCTAGAGATGTCTACTATCAAATATATCTGGTACAAAAAACAAACTAAGCCTAAGCGTATGTTTTTACAGGGTGATTACAAATAATCCGATTGTTCCTGTACTAATAACAAGTGCACATTGTTGTCAACGACTTCTATATTGGACACTCCCCTCCCCTTCATTTAAAAATATACTTTAACACATGCAGGTATAAGGTGCGATACATCTGAAAGGTACAGTTAACTATCAACAGAGTCATAAATGGTACGATAATTATCATGTTCCTAAGTAGTTCACGTAATACGCTTGGAACGAAAAACGCGAAATCTAGTGGTCCAACAGTGACATTGAAAAATTAGGTAACGTCTACCCAATAACGAAAAAAAAAAAAAATGTCATGGGCTTAACAAAAAATTGAGGAAGACCCTCCGAACAGTGTTACCATTGTACTTTGACTATCTACTATGTTCCAACTTATTATGAGGTGGCGGGGATTCCCCTTCTAGGCTAGACTCTGCCTTCGACCTACTCATAGAAAAGTCAAGTACAATTATAAAGCGATGGCGGCAGTATATAAATCAGTCATCATTTTAGATTAGAAAATTGCGTTCATACAAATTTTTACTATTTTTTTATGAAAAATTATAACGAAAACAGGGAAAGAACTTGAAGGATGGCACTGACAGAAAAGACTTATCTGGCAATGTGTTTCTGTGTGAAGGACTATGACTCCTTCGAGGGAGGACTTAAAGGGTTATTGATGGATGATTGAGATGATACACGAATAACCTGATAATTTAAATGGGTTTTCATACCACTTTTCTATTGTAATCCTTAAGTAATAACATTTTTTTTTTTTTATTTATTTTGGTAACAATAATTAAAAGTTCATCTTACAACTTGTATTTTCCTCTATAAGTTTACTCGACTTGAACTAGGTAAAATTGATCAGACCATAACATCTCCGTTATACAACTAATGAATTTGAGAATTACGATAGTGGTTTACCATTATCGCGTGGTCACTTGTACGCCACGTCAACGGTTTTTGTTGGCGGTCGTCCACATTTGACGTCCACAACAGTAGAAAAAAGGTGGAGGGGAAGGGTCAAAATTTTTGTGAAGAAGTGTATTGAAATGATTAGGGGGGGGGGGGGGTGGGAGGAGCGGGGGGGGTGGGGGGGGAGGTGGGTGGGGGGCCTTGAAAGGAAACTGTGACGCCAACATAAAAAATGCGACTGAGGATCGCTTATATTTTCTTAAAAGAGTCCCAACCAAAGAAAACCCACTTTATGTAATATTTTTATAACGCCTCCCTCCCCTCATATCGTACAATTATTTTAATTAACTATAGAAAACTGCGACATGTTAACATCATGCCCACATCTCCCTCCTTGACTCGGAGCTCCCTCACTGTACGATTTAAATACTTATAATCCACAGCCTTAAAAATAGATAACTGTTTAAAGAAACCTCTAAAATTGATTTTATAAAGATAAAGAATATTAAAAATTTTAAAAGATAATTATAAAATAATATTAGTAATAGTATATGCTGATATAGAAATAAAATAAGATAAATATTGGATAAAGTAAATACATACACTTCCAATAATACGATATATGATAATGGATCTTTAGAGCCAAGTAGATATAAAATTTTTTAGTTCAATCGAAGAGCCAATCCTATGACTTTAAATGAGAAAATATTTAGTAGAACAGAATATAAAAGTTGTGTAGTAAAATAGATAACGAATTTCATTTGTGTTGGTTTATCCTTTAAGTTGTTTAGGGTTTGGATTGTGCTGATCATTTATTGTTTATTATTTTTTTTATATTTTTATTTAATTTTTTAGAACAGTGGTTTGGTTGTATGTTTATTGTTTTTTAATGTTTATTATTATATTATAATTTTTAAAAAAATGTCCAAATTAAAAATTAAGACAAAAAGGGGCCCGAGTAGTTTTTTTTAGGTTTAATAAATTAGAGTAAAATTTATAAGCTAGAGCAAAATTTAAAATAATAAAAACAAAATAAAAAATTTAATAACCAGGATTATTTTGTAAAAAAACCAGACAACTATCCAGAAGTCTTCGTGAATGCCTTATAATTAATTAAACATACTATTTTAACTTGTCATTATTACACAACAAAATTGTGGGACGCAATGGGTGGAAGAATGGAGAAGTTTTTGCAGTGATGTAACATAGAACAAAGGGAGCCGGGAATTCTTGGTTTTTGTGACCCATATGGTAAAGGTGAATGGGATGGGGGGGAGGAAGGGGGGGGGTGGGTGGGGGGGGGCGGGGGGGGGGGGGGGGAGGGGGGGGTGGGGGGGTTGGCGGGGGGGGGAGGGGGCGACTCACAAAGTAAC
>JAMPIV010012165.1:0-90134 GCA_024509875.1 Oreohelix idahoensis
TTGAAATTCATATACTTTTTATTTTATCGAGTGAGAAAAAGGGATGCCTGTACTATCGCTCGATGAACCAAGAGATCACTGCTACATGTGAGAACCCATGTCTGGATTCCTATATCTTTATGGAAAAATATATATATAATTGAACTTTACGTGAAGGGATATTCACTAGACGAGGTTAGGTCTAGGAGCCTTCCTATATATTGGTTATGGTCTGACGTGCCCAGTCAGTAAAGCCAGATGATTTACATGATGGAACTCTGAATGCTTATTTACGAATGCTCCATTATGATATTTGCCAAGCATGAATGCTAACTTAAGATGATATTCCTGTGATCAACATTATGCTGTCTATGTCGACATTTGTTCCTGTAACCATACACGTACTGTCCAAGTGTGCATCTCATTAAATGTTATAAAAAGACCACCGTAGTTCCAGTACTTCTTGAATTCGAACAGTGTGAGTATGAGTGATGTACTACCAACGTGTCAACTCTATCGAATCATCCTACCATTCGCGTTCTGACATTCACATACACACTCATTGTTTACACTCACATTCTTGTCGGAGCCTCATCACGTTCCAGGACAAGATGACCTGTATGACCAAAACTGTGCTGGGTTTAATGAGTTGACAATCGTTACACTTTACTACACCAGTCCCAACATCTACATTTATCAACTGGTGGACATTCACGTCATTTAACAAATAAAGCGTGATTCAACAACTAGTAGCCAGTATGAGTTAACAACAAAACAGAGTTTATCAACTGGTGTGCCAGCTTCCTGGGTCAACCTGCACAGTGACCATATTGAGAAGTAAACTACTGAGACCAGACGTTCCTTGGGGTCTGTTACGACACACAAATACATCAGCAGTACAACTCTACAGTGATGTCAGCGTGACCTGTCCTGTCGACAGTATGCGGTAACTAGGTCAGCGTTTGTTGACATTTGGTTCGTTGGACATTTGCCATACAACTGACAGTGTTACACAGCAAGCTTGGTTGAAACATAGAACATTACACATCAGGACTGGAGAATATTTGACAGTGTTTGCGAAAGGAAATGTTATTGAACTGAGAAGTCCTACATCGATTGTTATCATTCACATCAACGATGGAGCTTCTATTTCTGTGTTGAATTTAAAATAATTAGACCAGAAGTATTTGTTTAATAAAGTACCACAGTACTGTACTATTAGGCAGTGTAACTGAGCCTTCTTTACAACACATTCTTTCTGCAACACTCTATTTACATCATATTGCCATACTATTTATGCAATTATGTATTTATGTTTAAATATTTATATGTGATATTTGTTTGTATCCAGCGGGTTGTTGTTTAGGTTGGGCGGTGTCACACAACAGAGTATCCCACGTAATAGAGGGTCTGATGTGTGCGTTTCTATAGGTGCAATTTTCTTGATTGAAAATTTGCTGCGACAGCTGTTGCTATTAGTGTTAGCTGTGAAGACTGTACTCATTGTTGTTTTTTGTAATATTCCTCTGTTCTTTAGTTTGTTTTGATTTGTTTGTAATTTGTTGGTCTACCCTATTCTATCTTTCAGTTCTATTCTCAATTTCTATTTATATACTGTGGCGTTATTTGTATTTGTTATCCTCTTGCGGTTTCTCTTTTATTGTTTCCCCATTTCATTTCATTTATTTCATTTCCGCAAATGTTTTCATGTTTTCTTCCTGTATAACTTTTTTTTTTGTTGCCTGATCGACATACACTGTTTTAAATATAGTTGATCATATAAATTGATGTACAAGAATCAACTGATAGTTAATTGCTATTACTAAAGGTACACAGTTGATGATATAAAACACTATTTCTGGTGCACTGCACTTATATTATAGAGTGAACCAGCAACTTATAGCTGTTATATATAAGGATTTATACAAGACCTTTGTAAGGCTTGTTTCCCACAGTGATTGGGATAGTTAAGTACTATTTTCCACAGGTTACAAAGTTATCATACAAGGTCTTTGATTAAGACTAAGAAAGTGAATTATTTACTCTTTTGCAAATTACTGATCTTATTAGACAAGATTTCTACTTTATCTTATTTTAGCACACAAGGCAAGATTCTTGTTAAGACTGGTCAGCAATTAGAGGAAGTGGCATTTGCTCAATATGACAAAACATTGGCTGCGGATGAAAGAAGAGCAGTGATTGAAGAAAAGAAAAGAAGCTGAGGAGAAAAAAAGCTTGAGCTGAGGAAAAAAAAAATTACAAAGATAGTATGAACAAAAGAAATTGCAGATACAGACTGATGAAAAAAGATTCCAGATGAAAATGGAAAAAGAGAAAAGAAAGGAAGAAGCTGCAGCAGAAGAGAAAAGAAACAGAGGAAGCTGCTCAAGAAAAAATTACAAGCTGAAAAAGAAAAAGAAGCCAAAGAGCATGAAAAGAAAAAAACTTTTACAAGCTGCTGCAGAAGAAAAAAAAAAACAAAGAGAAGCTAAATAAAGAAAAAAAAAGCAATAAGAGAACATGAACACAAAAAAGAACTTTTAGCATTTGAGTTAGAAAAGTTAAAGTTAACAAACATAAGTGATGGTAATCAAGCATCTGGTGGTAATGGTAAACCCTTTACTTACAAGGTCAAGGTACCAGCGTTCAACCCTTCCAGTGATGACATAACATTCTGGCTAAATAGATTTGAACGCTCGTGTCGAGCACATAATGTGGACAAATCACAATATGCTAACCAGTTATCAGAAAATCTGAAAGGTGATTCTCTGACTAGTTTAAAGTTTAAGTTTGGTTGAAGAGGCTGACAAAGATAACTATGATGTTATTAGGGCAGCCTTATTAAAGAAGTATCAGTTGTCTGAAGAGGGTTATCGGAAGTTGTTTAAGACAATGGTGCCTGAGGCAGGTGTAGAATTCTCAGAATTCATTGCAAGGACACGTCTTACATTTGATCGTTGGATTGAGCTATCCAAAACAGAAAAGACTTATGAAGCCCTTATGGACTTGATACTCAGAGACAAGATTATGTCAAGTATAAATAAACCTTTCCTCGAATTCTTACATGAGCGTAAACCTAAGTCTCTAAAAGAAATGGAACAGTATTGTACCCAATACGTCACTGCACATCCGGACGTAGCTATTAGCAACAGTAAGGTTAAAGAAGGTATGCCAGTTGCTTCTGCAACACCATACAACCCTAATCACTCTCACAAATTCCAAGGACCTCAAAATAGGTTTAATAAAAAAAGGTAACTATTACAGTTATCAGAACCAAGGTAACCAATCATTTCAGGGTTCTTCTTCGAATACCTGGAGAAGAGCTGACAGCCCCTCGATTCAGGGGTGGTCATAATTACAGGAACTTTCGCAAAGGAAGTCATTCTAGAAACTATCCAAGTTTTCCTTCATGGAGACAACAAGATCATAATTACAGAGATACTCATTATAATGAATATGATGATAGTAACCAAAGGAGCTATGATTCAAACCCGAGTAGGGTTATAATAGTGGAAACAATGATAAGTACAGAGGCAATAATAACAGAGGTAGAGCACAATTCAAAAAACATAAAGCTCATTACCAGGCGAACTCTGCACAGCAAGAGTCCCACGAAGCCTATAAACAAAATAAAGATAATGATGACTCTAATAATATGGCATGTGCCGCTTTTGATTTTTGGAGAGCATCTCAGTGCCCCCAATGCAAAACATTATTTGAGCCCAGCACAGTGTCTACTTTAAGCTGTGTGGGCCATCCTCTCTTCCCGCTCTTCCTGCGTCAATCGCGCATGATGGGAGAGGTTCTCTTGTCTTACACAAAGGTTTAGTAAATGACAATCCAGTCTCAGTACTTTTTTGATTCTGGATGCACAACTATTGGGGTTAGGCAGTCACTCACTCATAGATCCTTCATTCTACAGGCAAAGTAGTCAAATGCGTAACATTTGGCGGCACCATAGAGAAATACTCTACCGCTATCATTAGGATTGCTACTTCTTTCTTCACAGGAGATGTACACGCATGTCTTTTGCCGAATCCGATCGCTGATCTTATCATCGGTCGCATTCACGGAGTCAAAGAATGCACTCCGGAGCAAATTTCCGTTTGGGAAAATCAAAATATGCAATCTGCTAATGCAGTAGTCACTAGAGCTCAAGCTCTCAATATGCCTGAAACTTCATCTGTTGAAGATAATGAAGTGCATAACCAAGATGATCCCTTGGTAATTTCTCGTGACTCGTTTATAAAACAACAACAAGAAGAAGATCCGACTCTTAAGAAATTCTTCACTCTTGTAACGAAAGGTGATCCGAATAAAGATTCAAATTGTAAATCTTGGATTACAATGAAGAATGGCGTACTTGTACGTATGGTGCAAGACTCCACTAAGTCAAGTCATTCTCAGATTCTTGTACCCAAGAATTTGAGAGTTAAGATCTTACAACATGCACACGACTCTCAGTGTGCTGGTCACATGGGTTTTTTTCCCGTACAAAGTCAAGAGTTCTTGCGGCTTTCTTTTGGCCTTTTGTGAACAAGGACATACGGATCTATTGTCGATCCTGTAAAGTATGTCAAGAAGTCAAATCCAAAGGTCCTCGTCATGCTGCGCCTATTCAGGCTGCAGATATTCCTATTCGTCCATTCCAGAAAATGGCGATAGACATCATTGGTCCATTCAAGATCAAATCTGCTAGAGGACATCAGTTTATCTTAACGTGTGTAGACATGTGCACACGTTGGCCAGAGGCTATCCCTCTAAAGAGCATTACTACCGCTGACATTGCAGATGCTCTTTGGCTTATATTTTCTCGGCTGGGATTCCCCGGAGAAATATTATCAGATCATGGCACCCAACTGATATCGGATACCATGTCTCAAGTAATGTCTACTCTACAGATAGAGAGATCTTTGAGTAGCATCTATCATCCTATGTCCAATGGGATGGTCGAGCGACTAAATAGAACACTTAAGAACTTATTAGGGAAGATAACTGAGGATCATCCTCAAGATTGGGATAGGGTTTTACCCGCGGCCCTCTTCGCGTACAGAGAGGTCCCCAATGAACATACAGGGTTTTCTCCCTTTGAACTTGTCTTTGGCGCGCGACCGCGCGGCCCAATGTCTTTGCTGCATGATCTTATAACAGCTGACAATATTGACGATGACACAAAATCTTCTTACGAGTATGTCATCGCGCTGAGACAAAAGATTATCGAAGCATGCAAATTGGCAACGTCCTCTTCTGAATTTGCTAAGCAGAAGGCAAGACAATTTGCTAATAAGAAGAGAACTTTACGACAACTTTGTCCTGGTGACAAAGCATTTGTTTTGCTACCTTGTCGTGAAAATAGACTCCTTATTAGTTGGAAAGGTCCGTACGATATAATATCGAAAATTTCAGATGTTGACTACATCGTCGATATTAACGGGAAGCATAAAACCTTCCACATCAATATGCTTACGGAGTTCCATGAACGTCCTGACTATCTACAGCCTATTTTCCAGGCAACGGACGATTCTCATGTCAAACATGGTCATTACTCATCACTGTCTGTAATACAGGATGAGGAAACAAGTTTTTCGGATGTTAATCTTCCGCTTCCAATGATCCCACTTCATTCTAGTGAATCATGGAAAGACGTTACTGTTTCTCCTGATTTGTCTCTAGGAGAACGGCGACAAGTTTCGTCTATGTTACAAACATTTCAGGATGTCCTCACTGACATCCCTGGACAAACTCATGTCATTGAGCATGACATTGTTCTAACTGAACATACTCCAATTAGGGTTAGACCTTATCCTATCCCTATACATTTCCAAACACAGGTTGAAAAGGAGTTGGATGAAATGATAGATTTACAAATAATCGAACCATCCACTTCTGCATATTCTTCGCCGATGGTTATTGTTCGAAAAAAAGACAATAACATACGTCTTTGCGTTGACTATCGCAAATTGAATCAAGTTACGAAGTTCGATGCTGAACCTATGCCTTTACTAGAAGAGCTACTTACTCGTCTTTCTAAATCGCATTTTTTCACTAAACTTGATTTGTCTAAAGGATATTGGCAAGTTCCATTATCCGAACGCGCCAAACCTCTTACCGCTTTCTCTACTCCCAGAGGCCTTTTCCAATGGAATTTTATGCCTTTCGGCCTTATGAACGCACCAGCTACATTTGTACGCATGATGCGTCGAATCCTATCGTATCGGTCAGATGTCATTGCTTATCTAGACGACATCTGTCTTTTCAGCGATACTTGGGAAGATCACTATTCAGGGTTAGTTGAATTATTATCAACTCTGCGTGAGTATAACCTGACAGCAAAACCATCTAAAGCTTGTATTGGCTTTAGCGAAATTGCTTTCTTAGGCCATCGAGTAGGTCACGGTTTCTTGAAGACAGAAGACCATAATATCACTAAGATACTTAACATCTCTATCCCTAGGACTAAAAAGCAAGTGCGAAGTCTTTTAGGTCTCATACAATTTTATGGACGTTTTCATTCCGAATCTGTCCTCTATCATGGCACCTCTCTCTACACTATTAAAGAAAGGGTCGCCTAACATGGTTCACTGGTCTCATGAATGCCAATCTTCACTAGAGAAGATCAAAACTATGTTTTCATCACCACCTATTTTAGTGTTACCTACAACAGATAAGACATTTGTTCTTCGTAGTGACGCTTCATCCACTGGGATTGGAGCGGCACTAATGCAAGAGTACTCTGGAACTCTGCATCCTGTAATGTATATATCCAGAAAACTTAATGCTGCAGAAAGGAATTACTCGGTTTTAGACCGTGAATTATTGGCAATGGTTTGGTCAATTCTCAAACTCCAAAGATTCCTTCTGGGCGCGCATTTCGTAGTGGAAACTGACCAAAAAGCTCTTACGGCTATCCAAAGTAAGAACTTGAAGAGCTCGAGATCAACTCGATACGCAATCGCTCTTCAACCTTTTCATTTCTCGGTACGAGCTATCCGTGGTTCAGAAAATGTGATGGCGGACATTCTGTCCAGATGCCCACATGATGCCACTTAACTGTTAAATATTGGATCTTTTTAATATGTATAACTTTACAACAGTTATTTTTTGTTTCTTTACTAAGATACACATTTGTAATTTAATAATAGAATGATGGTATCGCTACTTAGCGGTTTATTGATGTTTATTCACCGCTGTTCTTTGATGATTGTTTCTTCATAAATCATAAATTTAAGATTATAGTGTGAATTTTTGGTATGCATTGTATAATTACCAGAATTGTATTATACGTACATCACACCTTCCTGGAAACATTTATTCGTAGAGAAACAATTTCTCTCAGATTTTGAGATATATTCTCACCGGTCATATTAGGAATTATAGTTATTCCTGATATTTTCATCTGCGCAGTATTCTTGCGTTGTGAGCCTATTCTACGTGCTCCTAGATGTATTTAAAAAAATTTTTTATTTTTTTTTCCCCGGGAGGTGTGGTAAGACTGTAAAGGGCAATTTTTACTATCTTGCAATATAATACATTTATATACTTATTATGTTCGCAAATATTTTGTAATCAAAGTATTTCCTTTTAAGTGCTTAAGGAGAAGTCATTTTTGAGTTACTTCCCTTGAAAGTAGTTCCGTCATCTTCGATCGGACTCCGCGGACGAGTCTAGGCCTACTGCGATTTATTCTTTGGCTGGGTAGGAATAGATTGTTCTTGCTTCAGTATATCTATGGCCTGAATTTATACGTAGTGTTTGTATGAGTAGGACGAGTCTGTCTTATATATGGATATCTTTACATTTCTAAGTCGAACTATGTTGGTTGTCGCTAGAAAAGGTCAAAGGCTATGCAGCGGAAGTATCGCTAGCAAGGGGTGTGATCCATGGCCGTCATCCTGTCTGGATGTCGAATTTTGATGTAGCCGGCCTATCGCCGAAAAAATGATCTATAAGTCAATGGGGAAAAGTGATAGTCATTTAGACATGTTGTATGTACTTTACCCCAGTGTTTATTCTCTTTTGCCAAGGAATGGCAAAGTTATATTTCGCATAGAAAGGTAAAACCACAATTTATTATGAACTTGGGCTTCGCCATCGTTGTCGATAAACAGATGCACAGTGGTACTTTTGAAAAGAATATTTATTCAAAGGAAGACGACATTCCTATGTATCAACACTAGATTGTATGATATTATTCAATCACCTCTATGAGAGAAGCTATGAAGAAATGAGGACATTTAACGAATGACCAATTTTGGTCTGGGTCCTATAGTGAGTGAAACTCACGAGAGAAGAACAGCCATGTTGAAATTCATATACTTTGTATTTATCGAGTGAGAAAAAGGGATGCCTGTACTATCGCTCGATGAACCAAGAGATCACTGCTACATGTGAGAACCCATGTCTGGGATTCCTATATCTTTATGGAAAATATATATATTGAACTTTACGTGAAGGGATATTCACTAGACGAGGTTAGGTCTAGGAGCCTTCCTATATATTGGTTATGGTCTGACGTGCCCAGTTAGTAAAGCCAGATGATTTACATGATGGAACTCTGAATGCTTATTTACGAATGCTCCATTATGATATTTGCCAAGCATGAATGCTAACTTAAGATGATATTCCTGTGATCAACATTATGCTGTCTATGTCGACATTTGTTCCTGTAACCATACACGTACTGTCCAAGTGTGCGTCCCATTAAATGTTATAAAAAAGACCACCGTAGTTCCAGTACTTCTTGAATTCGAACAGTGTGAGTATGAGTGATGTACTACCAACCTGTCAACTCTATCGAATCATTCTACCATTCGCGTTCTGACATTCACATACACACTCATTGTTTACACTCACATTCTTGTCGGAGCCTCATCACGTTCCAGGACAAGATGACCTGTATGACCAAAACTGTGCTGGGTTTAATGAGTTGACAATCGTTACACTTTACTACACCAGTCCCAACATCTACATTTATCAACTGGTGGACATTCACGTCATTTAACAAATAAAGCGTGATTCAACAACTAGTAGCCAGTATGAGTTAACAACTAAACAGAGTTTAACAGGCATGCTCCAGTCTACCCAGCTGTAAATGGGTAACTCACCCTAGTCCTGAGTTAGGGAAGGCAAAGGCTCCAGGGGAAGCAGGCCCTAAACTTGGTCACTTCAGCCGACGCAGGGTGGTGTATGTATGAAGTAGTAGTGTAGAGTGTGATTACCGCGAATGGTGTACTGTTCGTGTGCTGACCAATATAATCACTCATACACATGTGTCTACAAGGCACCAATGCAGACTGCTGGAATCTTAGTTTACTCAATTTATTCAGACGTACACACTGGGACATACGAGTACATCAGGCTTTGTTGACATAACAATTTGTAGGTATACATAGCAGATCTGAAGTCATGACACATGCAGAAATAATGGGTAGTACATCAAAGTTCAATGTCATGATACATCATCTTATGAAACCACGAAAAGGGGGTTTCTAGCAGGATTGAGATCTCTCTGTCACTGTCCGATAATAAGATAAATAATCTGTTCAATTGGCAGTGATCAAAACAGACGATGACCGAAATCCAACATGGCTACCTTCCTGAGTTGTCGTTCACTCATTCATAGGAAGAATATCAGCCAAAGTTAATTTACAATGGATATATAAAGGATTTCATGAATGGTTCCATGCAGCACTACGGTGATCAGGTTAGTTCACGTAGCCATAACCGACGAGAGATCATCAAAAATACGAGCTGGGTTTACCTGGAGTCCGAATCATCTATATACTGACATAAGGAGAGTCTCTAACACAAACTATCGTAGAGACACTATCTCCTCCAGAAGAAAAAAAAAACCACCACTTCGTAAGACATTTTTTCTTGACGAAAGGACCAGCTCTTGAAAAACGTACCCCGCCATTCTTAGCAGTACATCGGAACTCATCACGACTTGTTAAGACAACTCATACTTCCGCTAACAAGAATCTAGTCCCTCATACCCATCCAAAATATACAATATAGGACTGATTCTACTTGTACTAATAATATGTAATACATATGAATTCAGGCCATAAACACAATAAGCAAATTAATATATTTTCTGGCCCTAAAATTAAGTACAAACGCAAGCGTACTATTCTTGCGCTGGATCGATATCCAGACCGATTACTCCTATAATCAAAAGTGTGAATCAAACATGGATTATCTCGCTTTTACAATAAACAGCATTTTCATACACAGATGGATGCATGACTATATTTTTCCCATATTAAATAACCATATCGATTTTTTTGTAATATGTGCGTCAAAAATATGCACGCAACAATGTTACAACACACTGAACTAACTCAACTGTGTAAAATTTTGATAGTAATATTTTCTTTAAGTTTATTTGTTCTGAACCAAGGTTTTAGTTTGGTCAGAACATATGAAAGGTTTGGAAATTAGAAATGAAATGCCTGAATATATGGCATAATAATTGAAAGGTGTGTACATATGTATTTTACATGACTAGTTAATATTACTACTGTTTATAGTTTTAATTAAGCTGGGAGAATGATGAATGGATGTGCTGTTGGAGTGGCCTCATCACTCCCTGTATATGGCTACTAACATTGCCCATTTATTGATGGTAATATAGTTAGTGGGTTTATAAACGAAGTTGGTGACTCTCCAGCAGGCCAGAAGCCCACTTATCTTGACTGAGTGGTTCTGGTGCTGGAATCGGGTGCTGAAATCTGGTGGCCCCGCCTCTCCGTGCTTGGGGGCAAATAAAGGCTGCTCTGACAAAATGTACTGCACGGGTCCCTTCTGGTATTAATCAACTCATCATTTGACACCACATTGGTGCCAAATAAAAAACCCACAGTTCTGAAATAAAAGTATTGGTCATGTGTCAGAACTCTACCTCCTGAGCCACTACTACACACAACATTATACAACCACACCACATAGACAGGGTCAGATCTCTCTGACCATACAGCACACCTACCAAGTTGGTTTCACATAGGATAAGTTTCCCCCAGACTACATATTCTGAAATATGATTATTAGCTTCTTGCCATAGAATAGGATAGGTGATATGTTTCACTGATCTCAACACTTGATCCGCCTTTCATAATCCTTGCTGGAGTTTATGTATTTGGTTAGTCTCTAGACCCTGAACTAGGGCGGGGGGTCTAGAACGAATCCTTACTTGTTGTAAGGGCTAGATTTTGATATGGCAGTATCAAATCACTCGAAACATTAAACAAATATTAAAATGTACAAAGAAATACTTTGTCTTACCAGAATTATGAATATAGAACACAGTATATGCTAGCAAAACTCAGCTGAGCTGCTGGCTTTATTATGGCGTCCCTCTGAATATTTCAATTAGCTTGGGGCAATATCACCATTAAATAATTTACTGTGTCTACTAGGACAACTTATAACGAATGGCAAAAATGCGCGTCTGAGCGCCGATAATATATTCATCTATGGCCAATCACCGCCTTTTTTTCTTTTCAAATTCAAACATCCAACCAAAAAGTCATACCTCAGTCATACCTCAGTCAAGTATGCCTTATTGTCTGTTGGTCCGTCTGTCTCTACTTGCGTTTCACAAAAAACAACACTTGTTTTTTTGAACCAACTCTGCCCTCCCCTACACAATTTTGTCTTTAAAGTTATTTTTAGCCACAATTATCCACCCCATCCCGTCTCTTTCCTTCTAACTAGATTTTAGCACTTGAGTCTTCAAGGCCACAATTTTTTGAAAATTAGTGACATTATTGTTTCAATGCAGTCGTTCGCTGATATGAACAACACAGTCTTTTGTCAATATCTTTCTTATTATCTATCCGACTGTATAAATAAAAGCATATTATTTCACTGCTCAAGATGGGCCATCCGGCCAGCTAGTTTTTATATTCCTAACATTATTATTAAGAAAAAGTTACTTTTCAAGGTTAGTTGGTTTTTCGAAATATTTTCTAGAATCTTCTGTACTGCGTTTGCCGCTGAATTCAAATAAAGGACAAAATATCGCAAAAGCGTCCAAGAAATGACTGTTGCGTATAATAACTATGGTCCCTTTTGTCGATTTCTTTACCTTGTGTCAACTTGGGAACGTAAATTTTTTTTCCTCCTTTCCCCACCAATTTGCATCCTTTTAGCCTTGCTAGTTTCAAGCACATGTTCAGTCATATTTTTTCCTCTTTTGATCTCCGTTCTCAACCCGTTCCGAGGGTAAAATTTTGCTTTCACGTCCAGCAAATTAATTTCCATGGCGGGTAGTGACCCGCGGCCTGGGCGATCATGTACTCGAGTAACTTACGCATTACTTTTATCCCTACTTTTTATCGTTTGGAGATATTTTAACGTTGTATCACTGTTAATTTATGACACATCTCCCCACTTGAAAACATGCCTACGGCAAGTTCTAAAACCAGTGATACACATAGATAAAATCTCTCCTCACGCCTGCCATTACTCTAATTTTGATCACAGGGGTGCCGACTAAGGAAATCTGCACCGACATTCAATTTACATGGGATATATCGGATACTGAACTGATAAAGTTGAAGCAATAAAGACCACCTCAGCAATCTTGCGTTTTCATGCTTAGCCTGAGATAAGAAAACGAGGGGCTGATGATCCGTCTCGACCACAAAAGTCCTACCATACAGATAGATTTGAAACTTCTTTATTGCCCAGATTAACGCTAAACATTCTTTTTCGCTTGTGGAATATCCTTGCTCCGCCTTATTCAATTTGCGGCTTGCATAAGCGACTGGGTTCAGTTCCCCATCAGGTGAAGATGATCCTTGCAACAAAGCCGCCCCGAGTCCTACATTACTTGCATCCGTTCTTAAGACAAAGTCCTGTGTCAAATCAGGCAGTTTGAGAATAGGCTTGCTAGTGAGTTTTTCCTTTAAGTTTTGGAACGCTAATTCACTTTGCGCAGTCCAAATAATTTTATCTGGAAGTCCCTTGCGAGTCAGATCAGTCAGAGGAGCACAAATAGAGTTAAAATCTTTGATGTATTTTTGATAAAATCCGCATAACGACACGAATGATCGCACGTCCTTTTTTGTTTGTGGTCTAGGTGCTCTCTGCAGTTTTTCCAAGTTCTTGGGATCAGGGTCATGTTACCCTGATATACAGTGTGTCCCAAGAATTCCAACTCTTTGCATCCAATACAACATTTTGTTGGCCTAGCAGTTAAGTTCGCCTCCCTAAGCCTCTTAAATAACATTTTTAGAGCGTCAATGTGTTCTTCAAATGTCTCTGTGGCGACGAGAATATCATCCATGAAATTCGTGATACATGGGTTATTCAGGGGATCCAACAATTTGCGCATCATCCTTGAAAATACACTCGGAGCATTTTTCAGTCCGAATGGTAGCATGTTGAATTCATAATGTCCATCCGAAGTGCTAAAGGCCAAATAAGGTCTCACTTCAGGCTTCACTGGAATCTGGTAATAGCCTTTACTAAGATCCACCTTTGAAAAGTATTTTGCCTTGTTTAATCTGGCAAATAACTGTTGTGTGTCTGGTAATGGATCCACTTGTCCTTCTGTGACAGCATTCAGTTTCCTGTAATCTATGCACAGTCTGTGTTCCCCAGACGGTTTTCTCAACAAAACTACACTGGAACTAAAAGATGATTCACTGTGTGAAATAATCCCCTCCTTCAACAAATAATCTATTTCTTCCTTCAATGCCTTCTCCTTCGCGAACGGAATAGAATAGGCTCTCATACAGATTGGGTTTGAGTCTACCAGTTTCATGTCATACTGTAACAAATTTGTATGGCCTGGTTTATCTGTTAATACATCTGTATGTTCCTCCAGAACCTGTTGAACTCTCTCCCTCTGGTTTTTAGTCAGGTGCTTACTGACTTTTACCTGTGCTGCTGTTTCACAAGGATGTAATGGGTATTCATGTGAGGTGAGTGGTTCCTTTTGCATTTGTGTTGCGATAGCCAAGGTCAGTAAGGGGGTGCTTTCCTGGAGTGGTCTGTCCAGATACTTCTTTAACAGGTTTACATGATAAACTTTCTCCTTCCCCTTTTTGTCAATTTTATAGTTTGTTCTAGACACCTTCTCTAGAACCGTATATGGACCTTGCCATCCAATTTGTAATTTATTCTGGCTGCCGGGTAGTAGAAGCAGCACCTTCTCTCCCACAGCTAGTTCTCTGTCCTTTGCCTTCCTATTAAAATACGCTGCATGTTTCTTCCTGGCTTGTTTCAAATTATCATTTGCCAGTTTCCATCCAGCTTTCAAACGAGTGGTCAGTTCGTTCACGTATTGATAAAATGAGGTAACAGTCTCTTCCGCCTTCTCATCTGTCCAGGTCCTTAATAGGGCTTCTAATGGACCTTTTATTGGCCTCCCAAATAGCAGAGTTGCGGGAGCCATCCCGGTTGAACTATGTGGTACCTCCGATACGCAAACAACGCGGCGGGCAGGAATTGATCCCACAGATCCGGTTTTTCGTGTGCCAGCTTTCTCAGGATAGAAATGAGAGTCCCGTTGAACCTCTCTACCTGGCCGTTCCCTTGCGGATGGTACGGACTACAATGAAAGTGTCTGGCTTGAAATAGCTTAAAAACTTCTTCCGTTAGTTTCCCCTTGAACTGGGAGCCATTATCCGTCAAGATTTGATGCGGGAATCCTAATCGGGTGAATATTGTAAGTAGTGCCTCTGCTACATGTTTTGAATCAATTGATGGCAGGGCTACCGCCTCTCCCCACATAGAACAAGTGTCCACCAGAGTAAGGATGTAACTGTTCCTCCTCTTGGTCCGAGTGAGAGGTCCCACAATATCCACTGCAACCCTCTCAAAAGGTGTTCCCACTATGGGCATTTCCCCTAGAGTTGCAGGAGCAGTCCAGTGCTTTGGAGCTACCCTTTGACATTCTGGACAGGATTTGACATATCTTTTTATATCCTCCGTTATCCCTGGCCAGAAGTAATGACAAGCTATACGCTGTCCTGTGGCGCTGATCCCCATGTGACCACTGAAGGGAATCGCATGCCCGAGTTCCATCACTTTATCCCTATATGAAGTGGGAAGAACCAGCTGGTTGTGACCATTTGTTCCAGTTCCGGCCTTCCTGTAGAATAGTTTGTTCTTCATAAAATATTCCCTTGCTCGGAGGTGTGTGGCATTTGGGCAATTTTTTAAAACATGGCTGAGTGTCCTATCCTCAGCCTGCGCCTTCCTCATCTCCTCTGGATGAGCATTTATAGGTTCACCTTCTTCCTCCTTCTTCTGTGACCTGGTCTGCACTGTCGCCATGATCACAGGTTTCTCGGGGTTCCCCAAGAAGACGTATCTACACCCCAATATCAGAGGGTAGATTGGTTCATCTATCACTGCTGCTCTGATTTCTCCTTCCACATAGCGAGTTTTCACCGTTATCCTTGCGATGGGAAGTGTCATGAGTGGTATGTCCTTAGTTGCCCCTTGTATTTCCACTGTTTCTGTGGTATACTGACTTGGGTCCACTAGGCTAGACTTCACAACTGAATCATAATCCAAACCTGTATCATAAAGGCACCTTATGGTGACCCCATTACAAATAACATCCTCACAAACTGGGGGGGGGGGGGGTGATAAGGTTCCTGCTGTCCATTAGGATTAACCTTTAATCTTTGAGTCCCCGACTTCATTGCAGCAATGTTTGAAGGTTTCCTTCTACAAAATTCGGTGTTATGGTTATCTTTCTTGCACCATTTACACCATCTTTTTCCTTGGTTAAACGGTTTTCTTTCGTTGGATTTTTGGTCATTGAACTGTGAGTTTCTGTCTCGATAGTCATTTCTTGGCCGTTCAAAGTTTGTCCTACCTTTATTTCCCTGTTCTCTATTATCAAATTTGTTAAATTGCTGTGGAGCTTTAAAATTGTCTATGTGCTTCTTTTTAGCACCACTTACCTCTGCCTGGGCTGCCTGATACCTCTCAGCAACATTTAAAACCTCCCCCAACTTCTCTGCACCTTGTTCCATGAGAAATTTTCTCATGTCTGGAGCCATGGACTCT
The DNA here is from genome assembly GCA_024509875.1 of Oreohelix idahoensis. NCBI lineage: Eukaryota > Metazoa > Mollusca > Gastropoda > Stylommatophora > Oreohelicidae > Oreohelix > Oreohelix idahoensis. Next base: position 16,012 of record JAMPIV010012165.1, read on the forward strand.
CTCAATTGCTCAATCATGATCATCTCTTTCAGATCTTGGGTCTTCCCCAGAGCAGTCCATTTCTCCAAATAGGTTTCCAGTCTGGCAGAGAATTGGTGGTATGTCTCCCCAGACAACAGTTTGGCATTTCTAAATTTCTTACGATAAAATTCAGCATTTTTTTTCGTACCTTAATAATAAAGCCTGCTTTAACATGTCATAATTGTCTTGGTTTTCTCTGTGCATTTTTGCGAAGACTTCATAAGAAGTACCTCTCAGTCCCTGTGATAACTTTAAACTCCACCTCTCTCTCTCTAACCCATATGTAGTAGCTAATAACTCAAAACGTCCTAGGTACCCCTCTATGTCATCGTCTTTTTCAACAAAATGGTCTAAATGAACCCCATAGCTGAGTTTGAGGCTCCCAGACTGGGCGTAGCATCTGAGGCAAAAGGGCTGGCACCATTTTCAGGAGCCTGGCCTTGTAATTCCAGCTCCCTTAGTCGTAATTCGTGCTCCCTTTGCAACCTTCTATCTTCTGCCTCCCTTTCGGCAGTCAATCTTTTTCTTCTGCCTCCCTTTGCTGTCAGCCTTTTCTTATCCTCTAATCAGCCTCACTTTGTAACCTCTTAGTCTCAGCCTCAATTTGTAACCTCTTCTCTTCAGCTAATCTTTCAGACTCTAATTTTCTTTCAGCCTCTTTTTCTAATCTTCTTTCTTCCCGTTCAATATACTTATCACATTCAGCCGTTACATATTGAATTAAAACCTGCCCATCCATTCCCATCTCCTTCGCCGTTAGCACAGCAGCTGATCTAAATTTTGCCAGCTCCGCCATACTTTTTAAACAATTCTATCAATGAGCAAAGTAAAATTTCCAACCACTAAAGTAATTCTAATTACTCTAGTCTAAAATAATTCTAATTAATTAATCAATCAATTAACTACCACTGGCTGTGAAGATTCACCAACTTTTATTTTCAGGGACACTTTTAATTTTTATAATGTGTTCCCCTAATTTAATTCTCCCACCAGGAGATCCTAATATTATTGATAGGCTAATTATCCCGGAACAAGAGACCCCAATATATGTAGTGGTTTTATTGTGATATTACTTAGTGTGAAGCATGAGGTCAGCTGTGAAGGCTCCTGAGATAAATGTAGCTGTGAATTGTCAGAAGGCCCTTCTTGCTACCACTACGACCTCACACCTATCTTTTTTTACTAATGAATGTGGCTACGTTAAGATTCTAGGGAAATGATATGTAATGTGTTGTGGTAATTTGCATACACATACACAGATATTTAACAAGTCTAATAATATTAATAGAATGTTACAACACACTGAACTAACTCAACTGTGTAAAATTTTGATAGTAATATTTTCTTTAAGTTTATTTGTTCTGAACCAAGGTTTTATTTGGTCAGAACATATGAAAGGTTTGGAAATTAGAAATGAAATGCATGAATATATGGCATAATAATTGAAAGGTGTGTACATATGTATTTTACAAGAATAGTTAATATTACTACTGTTTATAGTTTTAATTAAGCTGGGAAAATGATGAATGGATGTGCTGTTGGAGTGGCCTCATCACTCCCTGTATATGGCTACTAACATTGCCCATTTATTGATGGTAATATAGTTAGTGGGGTTATAAACGAAGTTGGTGACTCTCCAGCAGGCCAGATGCCCACTTATCTTGACTGAGTGGTTCTGGTGCTGGAATCGGGTGCTGAAATCTGGTGGCCCCGCCTCTCCGTGCTTGGGGGCAAATAAAGGCTGCTCTGACAAAATGTACTGCACGGGTCCCTTCTGGTATTAATCAACTCATCATTTGACACCACATTGGTGCCAAATAAAAAACCCACAGTTCTGAAATAAAAGTATTGGTCATGTGTCAGAACTCTACCTCCTGAGCCACTACTACACACAACATTATACAACCACACCACATAGACAGGGTCAGATCTCTCTGACCATACAGCACACCTACCAAGTTGGTTTCACATAGGATAAGTTTCCCCCAGACTACATATTCTGAAATATGATTATTAGCTTCTTGCCATAGAATAGGATAGGTGATATGTTTCACTGATCTCAACACTTGATCCGCCTTTCATAATCCTTGCTGGAGTTTATGTATTTGGTTAGTCTCTAGACCCTGAACTAGGGCGGGGGGTCTAGAACGAATCCTTACTTGTTGTAAGGGCTAGATTTTGATATGGCAGTATCAAATCACTCGAAACATTAAACAAATATTAAAATGTACAAAGAAATACTTTGTCTTACCAGAATTATGAATATAGAACACAGTAAATGCTAGCAAAACTCAGCTGAGCTGCTGGCTTTATTATGGCGTCCCTCTGAATATTTCAATTAGCTTGGGGCAATATCACCATTAAATAATTTACTGTGTCTACTAGGACAACTTATAACGAATGGCAAAAATGCGCGTCTGAGCGCCGATAATATATTCATCTATGGCCCATCACCGCCTTTTTTTCTTTTCAAATTCAAACATCCAACCAAAAAGTCATACCTCAGTCATACCTCAGTCAAGTATGCCTTATTGTCTGTTGGTCCGTCCGTCTCTACTTGCGTTTCACAAAAAACAACACTTGTTTTTTTGAACCAACTCTGCCCTCCCCTACACAATTTTGTCTTTAAAGTTATTTTTAGCCACAATTATCCACCCCATCCCGTCTCTTTAATTCTAACTAGATTTTAGCACTTGCGTCTTCAAGGCCACAATTTTTTGAAAATAGTGACATTATTGTTTCAATACAGTCGTTCGCTGATATGAACAACACAGTCTTTTGTCAATATCGTTCTTATTATCTATCCGTCTGTATAAATGAAAGCATATTATTTCACTGCTCAAGATGGGCCATCCGGCCAGCTAGTTTTTATATTCCTAACATTATTATTAAGAAAAAGTTATTTTTCAAGGTTAGTTGGTTTTTTCGAAATATTTTCTAGAATCTTCTGTACTGCGTTTGCCGCTGAATTCAAATAAACGGACTAAGTTATCGCAAAAGGGTCCAAGAAATGACTGTTGCTTATAATAGCTATGGTCCCTTCTGTCGATTTCTTTACCTTGTGTCAACTTGGGAACGTAAATTTTTTTCCTCCTTTCCCCACCAATTTGCATCCTTTTAGCCTTGCTAGTTTCAAGCACATGTTCAGTCATATTTTTTCCTCTTTTGATCTCCGTTCTCAACCCGTTCCGAGGGTAAAATTTTGCTTTCACGTCCAGCAAATTAATTTCCATGGCGGGTAGTGACCCGCGGCCTGGGCGATCATGTACTCGAGTAACTTACGCATTATTTTTATCCCTACTTTTTATCGTTTGGAGATATTTTAACGTTGTATCACTGTTAATTTATGACACATCTCCCCACTTGAAAACATGCCTACGGCAAGTTCTAAAACCAGTGATACACATAGATAAAATCTCTCCTCACGCCTGCCATTACTCTAATTTTGATCACAGGGGTGCCGACTGAGGAAATCTGCACCGACATTCAATTTGCCTGGGATATATCGGATACTGAACTGATAAGGTTGAAGCAATAAAGACCACCTCAGCAATCTTGCGTTTTCATGCTTAGCCTGAGATAAGAAAACGAGGGGCTGATGATCCGTCTCGACCACAAAAGTCCTACCATACAGATAGATTTGAAACTTCTTTATTGCCCAGATTAACGCTAAACATTCTTTTTCGCTTGTGGAATATCCTTGCTCCGCCTTATTCAATTTGCGGCTTGCATAAGCGACTGGGTTCAGTTCCCCATCAGGTGAAGATGATCCTTGCAACAAAGCCGCCCCGAGTCCTACATTACTTGCATCCGTTCTTAAGACAAAGTCCTGTGTCAAATCAGGCAGTTTGAGAATAGGCTTGCTAGTGAGTTTTTCCTTTAAGTTTTGGAACGCTAATTCACTTTGCGCAGTCCAAATAATTTTATCTGGAAGTCCCTTGCGAGTCAGATCAGTCAGAGGAGCACAAATAGAGTTAAAATCTTTGATGTATTTTTGATAAAATCCGCATAACGACACGAATGATCGCACGTCCTTTTTTGTTTGTGGTCTAGGTGCTCTCTGCAGTTTTTCCAAGTTCTTGGGATCAGGGGTCATGTTACCCTGATATACAGTGTGTCCCAAGAATTCCAACTCTTTGCATCCAATACAACATTTTGTTGGCCTAGCAGTTAAGTTCGCCTCCCTAAGCCTCTTAAATAACATTTTTAGAGCGTCAATGTGTTCTTCAAATGTCTCTGTGGCGACGAGAATATCATCCATGAAATTCGTGATACATGGGTTATTCAGGGGATCCAACAATTTGCGCATCATCCTTGAAAATACACTCGGAGCATTTTTCAGTCCGAATGGTAGCATGTTGAATTCATAATGTCCATCCGAAGTGCTAAAGGCCAAATAAGGTCTCACTTCAGGCTTCACTGGAATCTGGTAATAGCCTTTACTAAGATCCACCTTTGAAAAGTATTTTGCCTTGTTTAATCTGGCAAATAACTGTTTGGTGTCTGGTAATGGATCCACTTGTCCTTCTGTGACAGCATTCAGTTTCCTGTAATCTATGCACAGTCTGTGTTCCCCAGACGGTTTTCTCAACAAAACTACACTGGAACTAAAAGATGATTCACTGTGTGAAATAATCCCCTCCTTCAACAAATAATCTATTTCTTCCTTCAATGCCTTCTCCTTCGCGAACGGAATAGAATAGGCTCTCATACAGATTGGGTTTGAGTCTACCAGTTTCATGTCATACTGTAACAAATTTGTATGGCCTGGTTTATCTGTTAATACATCTGTATGTTCCTCCAGAACCTGTTGAACTCTCTCCCTCTGGTTTTTAGTCAGGTGCTTACTGACTTTTACCTGTGCTGCTGTTTCACAAGGATGTAATGGGTATTCATGTGAGGTGAGTGGTTCCTTTTGCATTTGTGTTGCGATAGCCAAGGTCAGTAAGGGGGTGCTTTCCTGGAGTGGTCTGTCCAGATACTTCTTTAACAGGTTTACATGATAAACTTTCTCCTTCCCCTTTTTGTCAATTTTATAGTTTGTTCTAGACACCTTCTCTAGAACCGTATATGGACCTTGCCATCCAATTTGTAATTTATTCTGGCTGCCGGGTAGTAGAAGCAGCACCTTCTCTCCCACAGCTAGTTCTCTGTCCTTTGCCTTCCTATTAAAATACGCTGCATGTTTCTTCCTGGCTTGTTTCAAATTATCATTTGCCAGTTTCCATCCAGCTTTCAAACGAGTGGTCAGTTCGTTCACGTATTGATAAAATGAGGTAACAGTCTCTTCCGCCTTCTCATCTGTCCAGGTCCTTAATAGGGCTTCTAATGGACCTTTTATTGGCCTCCCAAATAGCAGAGTTGCGGGAGCCATCCCGGTTGAACTATGTGGTACCTCCTGATACGCAAACAACGCGGCGGGCAGGAATTGATCCCACAGATCCGGTTTTTCGTGTGCCAGCTTTCTCACGATAGAAATGAGAGTCCCGTTGAACCTCTCTACCTGGCCGTTCCCTTGCGGATGGTACGGACTACAATGAAAGTGTCTGGCTTGAAATAGCTTAAAAACTTCTTCCGTTAGTTTCCCCTTTCCCATTATCCGTCAAGATTTGATGCGGGAATCCTAATCGGGTGAATATTGTAAGTAGTGCCTCTGCTACATGTTTTGAATCAATTGATGGCAGGGCTACCGCCTCTCCCCACATAGAACAAGTGTCCACCAGAGTAAGGATGTAACTGTTCCTCCTCTTGGTCCGAGTGAGAGGTCCCACAATATCCACTGCAACCCTCTCAAAAGGTGTTCCCACTATGGGCATTTCCCCTAGAGTTGCAGGAGCAGTCCAGTGCTTTGGAGCTACCCTTTGACATTCTGGACAGGATTTGACATATCTTTTTATATCCTCCGTTATTCCTGGCCAGAAGTAATGACAAGCTATACGCTGTCCTGTGGCGCTGATCCCCATGTGACCACTGAAGGGAATCGCATGCCCGAGTTCCATCACTTTATCCCTATATGAAGTGGGAAGGACCAGCTGGTTGTGACCATTTGTTCCAGTTCCGGCCTTCCTGTATAATAGTTTGTTCTTCATAAAATATTCTCCTTTGCTCGGAGGTGTGTGGCATTTGGGCAATTTTTTAAAACATGGCTTGAGTGTCCTATCCTCAGCCTGCGCCTTCCTCATCTCCTCTGGATGAGCATTTATAGGTTCACCTTCTTCCTCCTTCTTCTGTGACCTGGTCTGCACTGTCGCCATGATCACAGGTTTCTCGGGATTCCCCAAGAAGACGTATCTACACCCCAATATCAGAGGGTAGATTGGTTCATCTATCACTGCTGCTCTGATTTCTCCTTCCACATAGCGAGTTTTCACCGTTATCCTTGCGATGGGAAGTGTCATGAGTGGTATTTCCTTAGTCGCCCCTTGTATTTCCACTGTTTCTGTGGTATACTGACTTGGGTCCACTAGGCTAGACTTCACAACTGAATCATAATCCAAACCTGTATCATAAAGGCACCTTATGGTGACCCCATTACAAATAACATCCTCACAAACTGGGGGGGGGGGGTGATAAGGTTCCTGCTGTCCATTAGGATTAACCTTTAATCGTTGAGTCCCCGACTTCATTGCAGCAATGTTTGAAGGTTTCCTTCTACAAAATTCGGTGTTATGGTTATCTTTCTTGCACCATTTACACCATCTTTTTCCTTGGTTAAACGGTTTTCTTTCGTTGGATTTTTGGTCATTGAACTGTGAGTTTCTGTCTCGATAGTCATTTCTTGGCCGTTCAAAGTTTGTCCTACCTTTATTTCCCTGTTCTCTATTATCAAATTTGTTAAATTGCTGTGGAGCTTTAAAATTGTCTATGTGCTTCTTTTTAGCACCACTTACCTCTGCCTGGGCTGCCTGATACCTCTCAGCAACATTTAAAACCTCCCCCAACTTCTCTGCACCTTGTTCCATGAGAAATTTTCTCATGTCTGGAGCCATGGACTCTCTCAATTGCTCAATCATGATCATCTCTTTCAGATCTTGGGTCTTCCCCAGAGCAGTCCATTTCTCCAAATAGGTTTCCAGTCTGGCAGAGAATTGGTGGTATGTCTCCCCAGACAACAGTTTGGCATTTCTAAATTTCTTACAATAAAATTCAGCATTTTTTTCGTACCTTAATAATAAAGCCTGCTTTAACATGTCATAATTGTCTTGGTTTTCTCTGTGCATTTTTGCGAAGACTTCATAAGAAGTACCTCTCAGTCCCTGTGATAACTTTAAACTCCACCTCTCTCTCTCTAACCCATATGTAGTAGCTAATAACTCAAAACGTCCTAGGTACCCCTCTATGTCATCGTCTTTCTCAACAAAATGGTCTAAATGAACCCCATAGCTGAGTTTGAGGCTCCCAGACTGGGCGTAGCATCTGAGGCAAAAGGGCTGGCACCATTTTCAGGAGCCTGGCCTTGTAGCTCCAGCTCCCTTAGTCGTAATTCGTGCTCCCTTTGCAACCTTCTATCTTCTGCCTCCCTTTCGGCAGTCAATCTTTTATCTTCTGCCTCCCTTTGCTGTCGTTTTTCTTCCGCCTCTAATGCTTTAGCCTCTTTGTCAGCCTCAATTTGTAACCTCTTAGTCTCAGCTAGTCTTTCAGACTCTAATTTTCTTTCAGCCTCTTTTTCTAATCTTCTTTCTTCCCGTTCAATATACTTATCACATTCAGCCGTTACATATTGAATTAAAACCTGCCCATCCATTCCCATCTCCTTCGCCGTTAGCACAGCAGCTGATCTAAATTTTGCCAGCTCCGCCATACTTTTTAAACAATTCTATCAATGAGCCAAATAAAATGTCCAACCACTAAAGCAATTCTAATTACTCTAGTTTAAAATAATTATACTTAATTAATTAATCAATCAATTAACTACCACTGGCTGTGAAGATTCACCAACTTTTATTTTCAGGGACACTTTTAATTTTTATAATGTGTTCCCCTAATTTAATTCTGCCACCAGGAGATCCTAATATTATTGATAGGCTACTTATCCCGGAACAAGAGACCCCAATATATGTAGTGGTTTTGATGGTATTGTATGTTTGTGATATTATTTAATGTGAAGCATGAGGTCAGATGTGAAGGCTCCTGAGATAAATGTAGCTGTGAATTGTCAGAAGGCCCTTCTTGCTACCACTACGACCTCACACCTATCTTTTTTTACTAATGAATGTGGCTACGTTAAGATTCTAGGGTAATGATATGTAATGTGTTGTGGTAATTTGCATACACATACACAGATATTTAACAAGTCTAATAATATTAATAGAATGTTACAACACACTGAACTAACTCAACTGTGTAAAATTTTGATAGTAATATTTTCTTTAAGTTTATTTGTTCTGAACCAAGGTTTTAGTTTGGTCAGAACATATGAAAGGTTTGGAAATTAGAAATGAAATGCATGAATATATGGCATAATAATTGAAAGGTGTGTACATATGTATTTTACAAGACTAGTTAATAGTACTACTGTTTATAGTTTTAATTAAGCTGGGAAAATGATGAATGGATGTGCTGTTGGAGTGGCCTCATCACTCCCTGTATATGGCTACTAACATTGCCCATTTGTTGATGGTAATATAGTTAGTGGGGTTTATAAACGAAGTTGGTGACTCTCCAGCAGACCAGATGCCCACTTATCTTGACTGAGTGGTTCTGGTGCTGGAATCGGGTGCTGAAATCTGGTGGCCCCGCCTCTCCGTGCTTGGGGGCAAATAAAGGCTGCTCTGACAAAATGTACTGCACGGGTCCCTTCTGGTAATAATCAACTCATCATTTGACACCACATTGGTGCCAAATAAAAAACCCACAGTTCTGAAATAAAAGTATTGGTCATGTGTCAGAACTCTACCTCCTGAGCCACTACTACACACAACATTATACAACCACACCACATAGACAGGGTCAGATCTCTCTGACCATACAGCACACCTACCAAGTTGGTTTCACATAGGATAAGTTTCCCCCAGACTACATATTCTGAAATATGATTATTAGCTTCTTGCCATAGAATAGGATAGGTGATATGTTTCACTTATCTCAACACTTGATCCGCCTTTCATAATCCTTGCTGGAGTTTATGTATTTGGTTAGTCTCTAGACCCTGAACTAGGGCGGGGGGTCTAGAACGAATCCTTACTTGTTGTAAGGGCTAGATTTTGATATGGCAGTATCAAATCACTCGAAACATTAAACAAATATTAAAATGTACAAAGAAATACTTTGTCTTACCAGAATTATGAATATAGAACACAGTATATGCTAGCAAAACTCAGCTGAGCTGCTGGCTTTATTATGGCGTCCCTCTGAATATTTCAATTAGCTTGGGGCAATATCACCATTAAATAATTTACTGTGTCTACTAGGACAACTTATAACGAATGGCAAAAATGCGCGTCTGAGCGCCGATAATATATTCATCTATGGCCAATCACCGCCTTTTTTTCTTTTCAAATTCAAACATCCAACCAAAAAGTCATACCTCAGTCATACCTCAGTCAAGTATGCCTTATTGTCTGTTGGTCCGTCTGTCTCTACTTGCGTTTCACAAAAAAACAACACTTGTTTTTTTTGAACCAACTCTGCCCTCCCCTACACAATTTTGTCTTTAAAGTTATTTTTAGCCACAATTATCCACCCCATCCCGTCTCTTTAATTCTAACTAGATTTTAGCACTTGCGTCTTCAAGGCCACAATTTTTTGAAAATAGTGACATTATTGTTTCAATACAGTCGTTCGCTGATATGAACAACACAGTCTTTTGTCAATATCTTTCTTATTATCTATCCGACTGTATAAATAAAAGCATATTATTTCACTGCTCAAGATGGGCCATCCGGCCAGCTAGTTTTTATATTCCTAACATTATTATTAAGAAAAAGTTACTTTTCAAGGTTAGTTGGTTTTTCGAAATATTTTCTAGAATCTTCTGTACTGCGTTTGCCGCTGAATTCAAATAAACGGACTAAGTTATCGCAAAAGGGTCCAAGAAATGACTGTTGCTTATAATAGCTATGGTCCCTTCTGTCGATTTCTTTACCTTGTGTCAACTTGGGAACGTAAATTTTTTTTCCTCCTTTCCCCACCAATTTGCATCCTTTTAGCCTTGCTAGTTTCAAGCACATGTTCAGTCATATTTTTTCCTCTTTTGATCTCCGTTCTCAACCCGTTCCGAGGGTAAAGTTTTGCTTTCACGTCTAGCAAATTAATTTCCATGGCGGGTAGTGACCCGCGGCCTGGGCGATCATGTACTCGAGTAACTTACGCATTATTTTTATCCCTACTTTTTATCGTTTGGAGATATTTTAACGTTGTATCACTGTTAATTTATGACATGTTAGTATCTCACATTCAAATTTTATTTTAAATAAAATGTTAAGAAAATCAATCTTACGTCAGATGCAAGGAAATAACACAATTAAACGATGACTAAGCAATAGAATATGGCACATTTTCGATCTGCCCCATGTCCAGGCTTTTCCTATGTTAGAAAATTCTCCGCCTGCTCTCATCGATCTTGCTTTACACAAAATTTTCTTGAAATGGCAGTGAATAGTCCCCGTTTCGTACCAATCTCTACTGCTTTGTCCAATGGGACCATGTTTACATTTATTTTTGAATCTATCGTTTCAAATAACAACTCCCAATATGTTTCCAAGGCAAATATATTTTTAGTTTTAGATCAACCAATCATACTTCGCCTTCCTTTAAAATCCAACCAATCAAATATCCCGTACCGTTTAACCTCATTTACCCAAAGTCGTTTTTTCAAAACATGCCATAAAAAATATAAGCAGGCATGATCTTACCTGACAGTCTGGTCGAATCCACTATAGTATTATGGCTATAATTAGTTAATTAATGGACTATTTGCGTAACTACTACCATATTCTTTGTCAGCAAGTCCTAAGGTACACGAATATATAATTTATATTGGACTAGTTGGCTTGGTTCAGAAGTACACAGTTTTTTTTTCTATGTTAGTTTTTTTATTTTTAGTCTACTACACGTTCAATTCTTTTCCATGTGCTGTCTTCTCTAGTTACGTGATAATTACGTCCTTTGAAATAAGAGCTAAGGTTGTTTTTGTGACACGAGTTGTCTACATGTTCTAACTTTTTCCTCGTATTTTGGGGAAACCCCTAAGGCAAGGCTTGCCCCTGTGCTGGTATTGGCTTTAGTTTAAAATCAATGCGAAACGAATTAGCATTTCATCTATCCATTTCCTCTCCTCGTTCCACAATGCATTTTAGGCAAATATTTTCTTAGAACTAGGAAAAGTGATTATGTCAAGGACGAATTTGAAAAATTGGGTACCGTTTTGTTCGGCTATTCGTTAGCAAATAATAATCTGAAGGCGTAGGCGATACCAACAGTTCTAGTAGAAAATTCTTTTGTACTTTCTTATCTTTTCCTTTATGCCCTATATTGTTATATACAGATTTAGATATTGTATTTAGAAATTCACTACACTGCCCAGCGGCAATCTCTTCTGAAACTACATCTGTATACTTCTCCAGCCCTTTGTTCACTATAGCTTGGTCTGTTGGAACAAAATCCCCTGCTTATCTGTTGTCCTCTGTATCTGTTTCTAAATCCAATACGACGTTCACTTTGAAAAATACCACAGTAACCAATACTACTCGTGCGGCTTCCTCTAAAGTGTCTGAAATCTCTTAAGCCATTGGTTTCTCTGTTGTAATGTTCTCGAGCGACATACGAGCACCACGACTAACTCTGCGATATTTCTCAATCAGCTTTCTGTGCTCTTCTTTCATTAGGTCTGTCTCATGATATTTGACAGATCCATAACATTCACCTTCTTCTGGCAAAGTAAAGTTCACTTTCGTTTCATTTACTGCACTTTTCGGAATATTCATCTTACGTTCACCCCATTCTTTTGCTGATTTAATATGCCTCCTAATGTTAGTTTCTGGTTGACCAAACTGTTTTAGAAACGATACATCCTCTTGTTGTGGTGAAACTAAATTTAATACTGAAGTATCAGCAACCAGGACATTACCAGATGACATGCTATCCACAGGAATTACCCTAGGTTTTCCCTGCAATCTTGTAATTCCTCCATAAGGACCATCTCTATGCTTGTGCTTCCATAGTTTGATATCCTCATCTGTACACTCTTTGATACCACGGATATTTCTAATTGTCAGGTTGGCAACCGGATCTTCAAGAACAAAAGCTTTCACTTTGCCACACAAGAATGGTGTATCAATATTTATCAATATTTATCAATGCTAGAGGATAGACTTCAACTCTACCCCCAAAAGTAAAAAAGTAATACATTTAGCAGTTTGACCCAACAACCAAGACTCCTCAATACACGATCTCCGCACCCGAACTGTCGTACACCCTGTATCACTTAAGACGGATACAACTTTCCGTCCTATGTAACCTGAATGCAAGACTAGGTTCCCATCTGTATGAACTGCCAATAAACAAGGAAGTGGGTGGCCACAAATCAGAATTGGTGTATCATATTTATGAAAAAGTGGTCTGCACCCTTCACAATTCTCGTTGTTGAATGTATCTAATACTACGACTGAATTTGCGTGTTCAACTTTCCTATTAGGACAATCAAATTGAAGGTGGCCAATACCATTACATACAAAGCATCTGTACTCCTCACGCTGGCTCTTCTGTGGACTACCCTTAGTACTAGTCTGAGGCTCGGCCACAGACTGAGGTTCAGGCTTGTCACAAAACTTCCCTCCATGGCATGGTGACCCGCATTTAAAACAACTAGAAGGTCTTCTACTACATAACTCTGTCATATTCTGCTGTTTCCTGGGGGATGTACGGAAGTCTGTTTCTGTCCACCTCTTACTTACTGCCTTCCTATCATATTGTCTCTCCCCACTACGAGAACTTTGTCTCCGATACGGTCGTGTTTCATAACTCCGCTTGGCTGAACAGGTCGTAAATATTTCTGGCACCGCCGATTTATGAATCGGTCTGCCTGGATGTGCTGTTGCGTATTGCTGCCCTAACTGTGACATTGCTGACATATTTTCCGGTTTTATCTCCTGAAAAAACCCAACAAATCGGGGCTACATGACGACATTACCTTATCACGTAAGATCAAATCTCATAGGCCATCAAAATCTTTAGCAATGCCCGATAGGTCAATCCACCTGTTCAATAACATCTTAATATCTGCGATAAACTCCGCAAAATCTTGCTCGCTACTTGGCATCGCACTGTGGAACTTTAACCGATAACTCTGCTCATTTAACTTGTACTTGCGTAACAAAGTTTCCTTCACTATGTCATAATTTAATCTATCTTCCACAGTTAATTGGAAAACTGTTTTTAATGCTTACCCTGTTAATTAATCTGTCAACAGTGATCCCCACAGTTCTTTATTAATCTATAAGGAAGTTGCCTTCATTTGAAACCTCTAAAAAAACAATCCATAAAATCTATGGATTCGTTGAAAATTGGGAGTTTCAACTTGTACATACTCCCGTACTCCTTTTTGATGATGAGTCTAAACGCGATTTCTCTAACTTGAGTTTTCTCAAGGATACCTCTTTGTCCGCTTCTATCTTTTTAATTTCTTTCTGTGTTTGTATCTCTAATCTCTTAGTCTCTTCCTCTGCTTTCTTCGTTTCTTCCTCTGCTTTCTTTCTTTCTCGCTCCTCATGTCGTTCTTGTCTCTCCTGTACCTCTTTAAATTGAGCTTGTGCAAACGTTAAGAGATCTTCTCCAGACTTTCCTTTCCTCTCACCCACGATGATAAAATCCATAAGTGTTGACATGATTATGAATATATCTGACTTATATGCACCTCAAATACTCTAACCAAAATGTCAAAATAGCTCAAACTTCAAAATAATATCTTACATAACCACTAAGATGACACCTTACTCACTGTACTTAATGTGTACCCAAAAGAACTAATAGCCCTACAAAACAAACAATGACACCAATGATGATCATGATAAACACTACACCCTAATTAACAAACAACAACCTGGTAGGTCGGTAACAAGAAAAAGGAAAGATGTGTGACAGAAGTAATATTGAAATTTACAGTACCAGACCTCTGTAACGCACGAAAACAGGAGATTGAAAAAAATTTAACGTATTTACAGGATAGTATAAGAAGAAAATGACTGAAGAATACACTTATATATCCAGAACGCCAAAGAAGGAATACAATATATAACCAATAATGAACTGTACGTAAACAACTAATGCAAATATGCACACTTTATTCGTGAAGGGCAATACAACTGATGCTGCCCCCAGGATAGGACCCCTTCTAAGAATAAATAGCTCAAAACCCTACAGATTAAATCAAAACACAAATAAATACCATAATCGTTACGTCCAACAACAACACTGAAACAATGAATGCCGATGGAAGCCTATAGAGCAGCCTGGACAAATAAATGAAATATGGCCTTAGAATAATGAACCAAAACAAACTAAGGTTACGTAGCTTTTTATGGTGTACTGGGATGGCAGGCTATGGCAATAAACTGATCTGATTTGTTGTCTCCAAGTCACCTCTGCAGCAGTAACTTTGAGAAGCGCAAACACTACAACAGTTCCTGTGGGGAATATATTAATACACACTTAGTATATAATTCAAGCTTATTAGAATACAACTAAAAATGGACGAAAGAACTAGAGAGAAGGATGACAGATATAGTCAGCACAGTTATAGGTGAATCAGATGTAAGCAGTGTTTAAGGCAGACAAGAATGGCACAGCTATAGGTAGAGCAGATGTAAGCAATGTCTAAAACCGACAGGAATGACACAGCTACAGGCTATAGCAGATATACGCAAAGTATGATAATAAATTCTAACTGCAATCTAACTTAAAACCTACTTAACATATAATGCCATATAGAGAAAGAGTGAAAACTAACAACATTAGAACAGCAACACTGAAGGTGAATTAAATAATAAGTGATAATACTGAAAGTTGCAGAACTAAACAGAAAAAGCTAAGTGTGAAAACAGATGTACTCAGTATATGAGAAGAAATACGGATTTTTTAAGAAATAGCCTTTACTGTAAGCACCATATAAAACACAAATTACCTTCTAACCTGATTAATAACTAGACTGTACCCCTAGGCCTACTAGTAATCACCTTAAATGAGCAACAACAAAAAACTTATCTAACTAAGCGTGTAGATATGTTTATAATGTTCTCAGCAAGTCCCAAGGCGATGAAAGTATGAAGACGACACACTGCACAGTCACAACACACTCAGTTCAGATTCTGTAGCACCACCGGCTACACACAGTGAAAAACAGGACTCGTGTTTTCCACTTCACACTGTGTCGAGTAGAACACTGCAACAAGGTTACTCCGATAGCTCCACAGATTTCCACAGATCAAATTCTTCTGGACACAACAGATTCTCCTGGATACACAGCCACTTCGTCTACGCAGCAAAAAAGTTATTCTAGTCACAACAAACAGCTTGTACAGCACACTTTTCAACGATCGTTCAGACGACAATAAGGTCACTGCGTTGCAAAACTAGCTGATCTATATTGTACAAGCATGAATACGGTGAGGTGAAAGTTACAGTAATCCTGTGAAAATTGGTTGCGTTGAAAAACAAACTGTAGGCTACTGACTGAATGACTTTTAATTACTTCAGTGCTGTCCCACTTTGGGTTCACTTGAAACATCCAAATAGACGGCCCCCAGATGTGACGAGTAGGGTGTATGTGGGTGGATGTAGCAGATCAGACAACACTTATACCGCTCGTCTAGCTCACTGTCTAAGGAGTAATACACCAACTCTAACACCATATAAATCTCCGTGAATATATAATATCACAAATAAGTCACACTGGGCGCAGGGCCATTACAAATATTGGAGACACAACAAATCCCGAGTATTCTACAATCACTCTGATTCTCGGAATATCTACAGCCACAAAATAGGCTACTTCATAAATCCACTTCACAACTATGGCCCTCTACTCGCGCACTACTATAGACATCCACCCTTCTCTTTTCTACGTTCTTCGCTGTCTCCTGTCTACTCTCTGCTGACTCAACTCTCTACTAACTCAACACACTACTGACCCAACACACATCTCTCTCTCTCTGACTGACCCCTTTCATTTGTATTCACCAAATACGTGAAAATCTTCCACGCTCCACTGAGCTTCATTCACGCATAACTATAGCTTGCAGCTTGTCTTGATCTCTGCTCACAACATTGCTTGTAGCTAAATTATTACAAGGCAAGCATTCCCAACTCACAACAACTCAAATGACTAATAAACTCCCGCTGGAGCATGAGAATATTCACACATGCAAAAAACCCTTCAAAACACTCCGTGACAGTAAGAAGAGGTGCAGATGTGGGAAGTGATCACCATTTAGTAGTAGCAAAACTGAAAGTGAAACTCAGAACGGCTGGACCAACTGTAACTACACAGAAAAGTTTCGACATCAGCAAACTGTAGGACCCCCTGTCGTAGATTTTTGATAGGGGAATTAAGACTTGGGTTGGTCCCTTCTGAATAGATTTGAATAAGTGATAGTCACAGTGAGAGATAGTAATAGCAATAGATTTCCACGAGTGAGATGGTAGACTGTGATAGAGGTTGTCTCTGAAATCGAGAAATCTTCTCTCTTTCACATATCTTCTACGACAGATTTAGAGGAGTCAGACAGTCTAAACATATATATATATATATATATATATATATATATATATATATATATATATATATATATATATATTCTATCCACTCACGTGCACGCACATACAAGACGACAGTTAGACGTACAGAAGTGGGAAAACTATAACAGATGATTATATAGATATTCTAGAACGAGCTGACCAACACGCTGATTAAGTTTAAGGGCAGTTTTAATTATCATATAAAATCCCATCACAACACATAAAATTACGTCAAAGCCTATACAAATAGTCATAAAAATCAAAGAATTTCTACAAGAAATGATAGACCCACAGTTATGATCTTCCCTCGATGTTTAGCCCACAGTCCCGTTAGGAGAACGATGATAGCTCAAAGAGTCACAGATACATATGAGTTGGGTCTAATATTTTCCCCTTTTGAAGGTATGAACTGACTTTGATAGCAGTATCTATTCTAAGGAAAAATATAGTTTAGCAACAAAATCTTGCATAAGGAAAGTTACAAAGTGAGTGAATCAAACGAAGAACATCCTTCAGTCTACTTTCACTCGGTTCTTTCATCAGGGCCCTGACTCACACAACCTTACCTACAATAGTGCGGTTGTTCGCCGTCTGGAACAAGCCTTAGTGTACACTTCGTTTAATCTGTCTATCTGTGGATAAAGCGGATACCCAGCTCTGCAGATATTGGTTTCATTCACCGTGTCCGGGGAGCGCCCTCTTCAGGCGATCGTTCTTTCTTTACAGATTTAAGTTAATGTCACTTATACACGAGGTAAGAGTTAGGGTTTCAGCGGGCACACAGTGTCAGAACACGACGTTTCCCTTAATTAGGAAGATGACCGGTGGACAACTTCTCTCAACAGATAATCTTGGTTCACCACACACTTGGTCAAATAATGTCGGAAAAGTTAATGTTTTTTTCTGTAATTATTTCTCGCCACAAGGCAGCATGTACATTAGAGTTTGTGAAGAAATATGATCTGGCTCAAAGGCCCAGTATAGCATTTATTCTTTAAAAAACCCATTAGTGGGATTTGGTATTCTGTCTATCTCTTGAAGGCCCACGCCCTGTCAGACAGGTGTTACTTGAAAACCCACGTGGTTAAAGATATAAAATGTTTATGATTCTCACAGGTATGTCTCTGTACTAAACGCCGGCAAAGTTGGGTTACCCCAGTATTCACTGAATAAAGAAAAAACACATGAAATATTTTACATATTATGTACTCAATATAACTTACATTTTGAACTGCAAGCATAGAGCTTGACTTGACGTTTAAACTTTCCCGTGAAATAAGTTATATATAAAAATCAAACATCATGAATTAGGAATACATACGTATTCCGTCAACACTCATGAGGCATCTAGCATTTATAAGTTAGTTTAGAAAAATTATTCTCCTCTGATTATTTAGCAGTTAAATTAAATTCATTATAGCTACATGATTTTAAGCTAGAAATTATAATTTATTCTGTTTTACCACTGTAACTCGTCGACTAGAGAATATAACAGACTTATTTTAATTCACTCTGCACAAAAGAACTAGTGAAAAATAGGCGATTAAACACTTAATCACTTCACAAAATACTAGATATTTAATGTAATATTTACCTCAACACAGAACTACGGTATCACAACGAAACTAAGAGATTTCACTTATAAGTTTAAGTATCTAGAACGAAGTGACCACGTCTACTGCAAATGGAGAATGAGTGAAATCAAGTTTCAAACTCTGGTTAATATCTTAAACCAGACAACGGGGCCGCAACTTATTTCGCAAAACGAAATAATCTCCCCTTTCCATCTTAACACCTACGTCTGCTTAGACGCTGCTCATAACTGCCAAACGTGCGTCTTCACACCTCCGTCTAACTATCTGACCGTGAGCGCGCGTGTCAGATGCGAAATGCCAGACACTCTGTCTGCTCTGAGCGAGCATGGCTGGCGCGATTCACACCTCCGTCTAACTATCGGACAGTGAGCGCTCATGTCAGATGCGAATGTCAGACGACCCGTCTCCACTGCAGAGGGCAATTTCACACTTCGCCGGGAGCTAGCCTGACGAAAAACTCTCGTGACAGCTGCAAATGTAGACAATTTGTCTGCTCTCATGTCTGATAGACTGAAATCCCACCTAAAATTATCTCGTGCAAGGGACTGACACGTTAGGTAATCTACTGCGTTTCTAAATGAGAAACGAAACCAGGCGAAAGTTTGAATGGGAAAATAGTAATGCTTATAGTCGCAAAGGTACGAATGCGAAAAACAGGAAAAGGATAAAGAGTGATAATAAAATAGAGGACACGGGTAGAAAAAAAGAAGAGAATATAGAAAATTTATTGATCATAATCTCTATGTGACACCCCCTTACCATAAAAGCTTTTGCGGCCGATATAAAGAAGCAATACCAATTTGCAAAAAGTCAGGAAAAGACATTGACTGACGATATAGACCAGAAATTTAACACCATTTCAACAAAATATAAGGAACGCAGCAAATCATGCTTGGGATTCCAGGAAAGGAAGAAGCAAGACTGGATAACACCAGAATCATTAAACACCATAACGATGAGAAAGGAAATGAAAATAAAGAAAACAGAAGCGAAGTCCCCCAGGTTAAAGCAATTATATAGTGAACAGTACAGTCAGCTGGACAAGGAAGTTAAACGCCAAACCCGAGCCAACAAAAGGAATGAGGAATTACTCTTCTTTCATAACCCAATCAATAAATAATAATAAAATAAATAAATTCTGTAAGCACCAAACACGGCGCATAAGGCAGAAACCAGTGCTCTCCAGGTTGTTCGTTGTGACGCCACTCCTCTTAGCTCTTGCACATTGTTTAATCCCAACGTTCTTCCTTCTCTTATTATTGTTCTTCTGAGTGTTTCTTTTGGTCTTCCTTTTTTCCTCTTACCCTCAGGAACCCAAGTGAGTGCCTGCAATGGTATTCTGTTGTTTTGCATTCGTAGGACATGACCGATATATGACCATCGTCTTTTCCTTATATAGTTGGAGACATATTTCTGCCTAGAATCTTCTCTTATTTGTCGATTAGTCTTGAATTCTTTCCAACTGATGTTCATGAGTTTTCTAAGACATTTGTTCTCGAATGTATTCAGCTTGTTCTCCAATGATTTTGTTATTTTCCAACTCTCACAGCCGTATGTTAACACTGAGATAACATTTGAATTAAACAGACGAAGCTTGGTATGTATATTCAATGATCGTAATTTCCAAATGTTAGATAATCTATTGAAGGCGCTAGCTGCCAAAGCAATTATAGTATGAATTTCTCTTGTTGAGTCATTTTACTGCCTAAATAATTGAAACTTTCAACTTTCTGTAGTTTTCCCCCGTTCAGGATGATATTAAAGGTCTCGTTAGAAAAGTTCATAACTTTAGTTTTAGAGGCATTTATTTGGAGACCTATTTTAACCGAAAGATGACACAAATTACTTACTGCTTCTTGGGATTGTCTGGGTGTTGAACTTAAGAATGCTAAATCATCTGTGAAATCCAGGTCCCCCAGGAATTTTCCATTTGTCCATTTTATACCTAATTGTTCATTGTGGGTATAGTTTCTCATAACCCAATCAATAGCTATTCCAAAAAGTAGTGGTGACATAATACAGCCTTGTTTCACCCCTGTGTCTACTGTAAACAAGCAAAATACTAGGGAGCATAATTATACAAGGAATTTCAAAAGCAGTAGACCTCAAACTGAGGAAAGAACAAGCAGGATTTAGAAAGAACAGAAGATGTGTGGATCATATATTTACCGTCAGGAACATTGTAGAGAAATGCTTAGAATGGCAAAGACAGCTGTACATTAATTTCGTTGATTTTGAAAATGCTTTTGACAGTATACATAGGGACAGTTTATGGAAAATACTGAGGGCTTATGGAATTCCAAGCTGCATAGTGTCAATCATAAAAAGCCTCTATGCCAACTTTACGAGTAGCGTTGGGCAGAGCAACCTAACCTTTGAGGTGAAGACGGGAGTACGACAGGGATGCCCCTTATCAACCACTCTATTTTTAACAGTCATAGACTGCGTGATGCGCCAGACAACAGAGGGCAATCCAAGAGGAATAAGATGGACTACATTTTCTACATTGGAAGATCTGGAATATGCAGATGACATTGCACTGCTAGCACATTCACATCAACACATCCAGGAAAAAATGGATAGACTTATTAAATATAGCCAGCTTGTGGCTTGAACATCAATATAAAGAAGTCAGAGGTCATGACGGTCAATGTGAGCAACCCTGAGCCCATATCAGTAAGGAATCTGCAACTGGAACAGACAGACACCTTTACATACCTAGGATGCATAGTAACACCAGACGGCGGAGCAAGCAAAGACATCAACAACAGAATGAACAGAGCAAGAACAGCCTTTTTAGACTAAACAACATCTGGAAGTCCTCTCAGTAAAGCACAAGCACAAAATTAAGATTATATCAGAGCTGTGTGCTTTCTGTGCTTCTCTATGGTACGGAATGCTGGAGAGTTACACAGAAGGAAATGTCGAAATTGTTCTCTTTTCACACCACGTGCCGAAGAAATATTCACCGAATCTTTTGGCCGAATACCATCACCAACCAAGACCTGATTACTCGGAGCAAGCAAGACGACATGCACACCATTATAGCTGGCAGACGCTGGAGCTGGGTTGGCCATGTCCTTAGAAGAGACCCTGATGCCATCACAAGAACAGCTATGCTATGGACCCCTGAAGGAAAACGAAAGAGAATCCGACCAAAAACAACTGTGGAAGCTGAGATGCAAAGAATGAACCAGAGTTGGGGCACTGTACGAAGGATGCCACCAACCGAGCAAAGTGGAATCAATTTGTTGTTGCCCTACAAGACGCAACCAGGCGTGATGGCTAATGACTGCTTTGACGGTCGGCGGCTAAAGATAAAAAAAGAAGTAAAATGTTTTCTAGATACTTATAGGTTTTACCAGTAATGCCAATCTTTTTCATTTTGTAAAGAGCTCCATCGCTCCAGCATTCATCATATGCTCTAGCGACTTCCAAAAATACTGCCACTGTTTTCTCTGTCCTCTTGAACCCTAGCTTTACATCGTGTTCTAATCTTACAAGCTGGTCTACTGTACTTCTGTCTGCTCTAAACCCTGACTGGGTTGGGCTATTGTTACCAATAGATTACTGGTGGCAATGTATGTAGTTATTATAATATTTATTTGTCTGAGGGAAAGTATTTGTTTTTAGAATCAAAATGCTTTCCTGGTCAAAGATATATCACCCATGATTGATTGATACTTTTGTTATATGGGCTATCTCCCCTGGATATCGAATTTGGCGTATGAATCTAGATTTTGTTGGTCTGTTCCTTGTTGGGCAAGAAACAGATTGTTCTTGCTTAAGTTTATGCAGGAATGTTTATGGTTCGAGTCTATATCTACTCTGTGTCTATTTCAGACGATTCGGTCTTATATCGTGATATCTTTGTATGTCTATGTGGGACTATTTTTCCTTGTACTGAACTATGGGGTCAGGCAGTTTCTGCGCATGCGAATAGGAAAGAGGGTCTTCCGTGATGATGGAATGCCTGGTGAATGCCATGTCGGAGACCAGTCCGAAGTTTATTGAGCGCTGTGATCTATTATGGGGAAGAAGATAGTTTCTGATATGATTATTAAGTCTATGAGTTCCCCAGTGTTTATTCTGTAACGCCAGGAGAGGGCGTATGTGTTCTGCTAGTGTATTTCCCATGCCCAGGTAAAAGAACTTTTTGCTGAACTTTTTCGTCCTAGGCTTAGATGGGCAGACGTCTACATGATGATTATCTATATCAATATGTCGGGATGACATGTTACCTAGCAGCACTGAATATGATTAGAAACATTTGTGTTCATGAACAAAGCCTTTATTGAAGCTTTACTATGCATTTGTATAGTGAGTAATGCTCACTGGAATCAGAAGCCATTTTGAGATCCTATTTTTTGTCGATCATCGATCAGAGAACAGGGATGCCCCCTTATTATCAGGTGATGATTAAGAGATCACAGTTATAAAGAAAAGCCAATACTGATGGGTTAACATTGTCTTCAGAAATATTTGCTGAACTTTACCTAAAGGAATCTTCGCTAGAAAAGAGGTTCTGTCTAGGAGTCATGCTTGAACATTATTTATTAACTGACATGATCGGTCAGTAAGGCCTGATGATTATATTTATAAACAGTGGAAATCTAAGTGCTTGTCTACGGACGTTCCATTGTAATGTTCTTCAACATGAATGCCAACTTAAGATTGTAGACCATTGATCAACAATATGATGATATATGTCGACCTGTTTTCCTGTAACTATACCCGTACTGTCCAAGTGTGTGCGTCCAATTGAACAGTATGAAACGACCACAGTAGTCTGCATCATTAACTTCTAACTACGTGTGAGTGAGTGTTTGATCTTCTAGTCAACTCTTCAGAACAATCCATGCATTCGCGTACTGACACTCACATTAACACTCATAGTCAACATTACATTCTTGTCGGGGCCTCATTACGTTTTGGGACAAGGTGACCTGTATGCCCTACACTGTGCCGGTTTTGAGTTGACCATCTACACCAATACCAGATTTATTAACATTGTGACTGGACGAGCAATATCACAAAATAGCACTTATCAACGTGGTGATCGAAAAACAGACCTTATCAGCTATATAACTTTTTTTTCCCCAGGTAGAATTGAACTCCTGTTTTAACAACAGTTTCCAGTATTTTGCCTAGTTGTGGTGTTAAGGTGATAGGACTATATGAACTTACATCGTGGGATTTCTTATTTGGATTTAGGATGGGTTAATATCATAGCTACTTTCCATGCTTTTGGTATCTTTCATAAGCTCCAGATTTTGTTATAAAGGGAAGTTATTACGTTTATAGTTTTTTGGGTACTTTCTTAAGGATTTCATAGCTAAGTATATCTTGCCCTGAGGCAGTATTAGATTTCTCTTTAATTGCACTAGTTACTTCTTCCTCTGTAATATCAGCATCTAAATAGTTTGTTTCATGTATCTGGTCTGGTTGCTCTTTTAAAAACTGTATCTTAAGTCTTTCTCTTCTCTCATTTTCTTCCTGTCCAAGACTACTTTTTGCACTGACTTTATAGAAATACTCAGCAAGGGCATTAGTTTTTTTCTGTATCTGTTTCTGCTCTCTTTGGTAGTTTGATTGTTGGCATTATTGTTTTCTTTTTGTTTCCTTTGATTGCCTTAAGTTTTTTCCATACTTTGGGTCTTTGGCCTGCCGACGCTCTCTTTATATAGGCGGCTTGACCAAATCACACGCAGTGCACTCGCTTAGTAATTGCGTCACGAAAGTAACACACGCGTAGCCGGGATGAGGACTATTTACCGGTGTTCTTGTAAAACTCATACTGGGCAAAAACACAGCTATATACTTCGGGTATTGTACACATGAATATGAAAATGAGAGCGTTGTTATTGCTGTCTCACACCTCTTTATTTGTTTAGACGTTAAGGTGGAGCGGTAGGTTAGGGTTTGTTTAGATTACGTTCTCCTTTTAAGCGTTCACGTCAGGGCCCTGTATAACCAAACCGCGTTTACATTAAGTAAAATTGTTGAATTTAGATTGACCAGTCCCCAACCACTCCCTTACTACTTAACGCTCCTGTTGCCCCCTTTTATTTAAACACTCCAGCGTGAGAAATAATACAGTATGCAACGTAGATTAACCACAATCAAGAAAATGGCACACTAAATAAATTTAAAAAACGTCATGATATAACCAACAGTCCATGTATATGGTAAATGGTTAAAAGGTGCGTGCTACGCAAATGAAAATAGCAAACAAATTAAAAAAAAGAGAGGCAGGGGATGACTAAAGAACACATAGAGAAGAGAACTGAAAACAGACATAAATGGGGTGAAGTAGACATAGAAAGACCTTGAGCAGATGGCACAGGACAGGAAGGCTTGGTATACGTTTGTTGAAGGTCTATGCTCCTGGGGGAGCTGAAAGATGAAAGAAGTAGAATTCTCCAGGGTAATAGAAACAGAGAATGGCCACACACACGCGCACAAAACCCCCACACACATGGGGAGGCAACTGGACACAGACATGGAAGGGGTTACGGATACATAGAAAGACTTTGAACAGATGGCACAATTCAGAAGGGCTTGACGTAAAGTTGTGTAAGTCCTGAACTCTATCAGGAGCGACACGTCTAAATTTGTCTAAGAATGTTACCCCCAAAAATATTCACTTGCAGAAATACATGCACGCGCTGTGACAAACCAATCGAAAACAGTGATGCAAAAAGTAAGGCGGCTTTCAACATCCACACGTGGGGGCCAATCTATGACAAGTTCTCGTGGTTCCTATAAATAAATAAATATTTTTGCTTCGTAATGACATTAGATTGAGGATGGATTTTAGAATTATAATGGTTCAAAGCCAAAAATAACTATCCAGAAAATATGAAAACGTTTATTGAAAAAATACTTTATGTAAAAATAAAAACCCAGAGCAGTGACTTACCAACTGTTAGCACTACTGAAAACATCAGAACACCAGTATAGAAATTAAACGACGTTTGGTAAACCGTATATTCTCACCAAGCTCTAATGTGACCGACGGATCAAGTATATAGGTTGAACGTGGCGCGCCTTGTAAAAACTAAGCAAAATGTTACTTTAAAAATAAGTTCTATGGGATCTCTGAAGAACACGATTACTACACCCACTGGCAAGTCGTTTAAGGCGGCTAGTTCGAGGTTATGCGTGGGGCAGTCAAGGGGTCGTACACATTTGACGCCCCACTGTAAGAGGTGGAAGGGGATCAAAATGTTGTGACGTTGTGTGACGATGGGGAAGACGGTTTGGAAAAATGTCACGTCAAACAAAAAAGAGTCATACTCACTTCTTACATAAATTATGTTTCTACTTTTATCCGCAATATTTAACTTTTATGCACAAAAGTTAACTTTTATCAGCATTTGTTAACTTTAATCTGTAATAGTTAACTTTTTGCCGTAATAGATAACAACCCTTGTTAAGGTTATAAATGATATGTTATACTCGTAGTATGTTGCTACACGCAGGCATATATCCATTGATTTGAGGAGATATAGCTGTCTGTAGTAAAGTCATTTTTTTGTACGATTTTTCACTAGTATTGAACGCCGCATATGTTGCGACATCACCGGTCACTAGTGCCGTAATGGATCACAGGCTTTTTGGGATTTTAACGGTCAGCCGTCTTGGCATTTAGTATTTTGTAGTCGTCCGAGTAAAACGTACTATCTTTTCATGCTACTAAGACTTGTGGATACTTGATTCTCATGTTCGTGGCATCTCTAGTTTTCGGAGGCCTCCATTTTCGTATAAAGCATCTAAGATTTTTGTCATGAATATCTCTGCTGCATTGCTTGGGTCTTCGTGGTTTGTACGAACCTTTAGACACAACGGCCAGAATTAAGGAGAAAAGAGGAACATAATTTGTTTTACTGCCACTTGTTGTTATAAGATGCCTAATGTTTGAAGTTTATTGACAGACGACTTGCTACGAAGAAATACATCGTTACTACATTTTATCACGCCGCGTCTCTTACTGCATGATGGAACGATACTGTCATAATAAACTTTGCTACGTTTCCTGTGGAGCTGACACCTGCCGGCTTCTGTTATAAAATGCCATCGTTTTTTGGGTCCTGAATGACTACCCATTTCTATTCGCGTATCAAAGCATGATTTGCTCTTCAAGATAGACTGTTCTACATAATACTAATATTCATTCGTAGCAACCCCCATCGTGGACTACTTACATTCTCTATATATTTAAATCTCTCAGGTGTGCCGTCACGGACGTCAGTCATAAACTTTTCCCCACCCACCAAAGATGAAATCTGGCCTTCGCACTAAACTGCACGACGCTCAAAGTAACATGCATCTTTTTCCCACAAAAGTTGCAATTATATTGTAATGAATAAATAGGAAACACATAGTAAAGTGGCACAAATCTGCTATATATTTTATTGTTATTAACCTTTTTTGCCGTTTGATTATATCCTTTTGACAGAGGATAAATTACATTCCTTGAAAAATAAAAGCCACAATAATTTTTTTTCTTCAAAACGTTACAACAATGTGTAATAATATAACTTCATTCAGAATCACTAAATTGGTACCCCAGCCTTCTAAATGTGCTGCAGAAATATTAAGACGTTCTTTCCCCTTCATTATTTTTGTGACGAAACGGGGCGACCTCTATCGATCTTTGGTTCTCTCCAGCAGTATCGGTACATTTGTGGTACTGATTTTTATTAGGTGCTGTCAATTATCGTACTTTTCTTTCTTTATTTATTTGTCTGCTAAGTGGCAGATATGTGATTTTATCAAAGCACCCTGTAAGTGATAACTATCACAGTTGTGACACTCCTTGCAAATATGTCACCGGTTTGTTACCTGGTCATCCCAGCCTGCGAGGAACTGAGATTTGATTGTCGCCGGCGCGTTTAGATTTAGTGATAAGACGAGATTACTGTCTGTGTGACACATGTGGGCAGACAAATGTGATATAAACGCTTCCGGTCCTTGGTTAAAAAGTAATCATGGATTTATTACAGTTTAGACAATATGAGTCTACAAATGTGTTTATGAGAGTGTATGCAAGGCATCAGATGTTCATATATGGTAATACGTGACCTTTGCAGGCACGCACCTTATTTCACGTGGGACTATTTTGAAATATAACACCCTGTAGTGGTGTTTGATGGTATTGTATGATGGTGATATTACTAAATGTAATTGTATGAGGCCAGCTGTGAAGGCTCCTGAGATAAGATGTAGTTGTGAATTGTCAGAAGGCCTTTCTTGCTACCACTACGACCTCACACTATTTTTTTTTTTTTTTTAATGAATGTAGCTACGTAAAGTGTCTAGGGTTATGATATGTAGTGTGGTGTAATAGGTTATAGATATACCCACAGATATTTAACAAGACTAATAATATTAATAAATGTTAAAATACACTGAACTAACTCACGTGTGTAAAATTTTTTGATAGAATTATATTACATTTATTTTGTTCTGGATCAATTTTTTAGATTGACCAGAACTTAAAAAGATTTAGAGATTATGAAAGAAATGCATGGAATATTATATCATAAATGCAATAGTGTACATATATATGTACTATACTAGTTAGTTTTATTAAAATGTTCTAGTAGTCATCTACTTGGGAGGATAGTTAATGTTTGTGCTGTTGGGGTGGCCTCATCACACCTGTCTATATTGACTACACAGTGTCCAGAAAATGGTGGGAATTTTTATGGGGGTATTAGTAACTACAAAGCGTTGGTGAATGTCCAGCAGACCAGAGGCTCACTCATCTTGTAGTTGTAGCTCTGGTGCTGAAATCTGGTGGTCCCACCTCTCCGTGCTGGCGGGCAATAATGGTGGTCTCTGTCACAAGTACTGCACAGATACACTCGAGTAAAGTCACCAACTGAATAGACACTGCTTTGTTGACAACAGAAATTCACAGCTCTGCAATCAAAGTATGGGCCATGTGTCAAAATCTATTCTCTACCCACGTCTGGACACAACACTGACACAACAACCACATCATACAGACAGGTCAGATCTCTCTGACCAAACAGCACATTTACCATGGTGGTTTTACATCAGATAGATCCTCCCAGACTATAGATTCTGAAAAATATTTTTTAGTTTCCTTCCCTAAAAGTGGATAGGTAATATGTTTCATTATTCTCAACACTTGATCTGTCTTTCTTAACCCTTGCTGGAGTTTATGTACATTGTTGGTCCCTAGACCCTGACTAGGGCGGGGGGTCTAGAGCAAATCCCTACTTGTTTGTAAGGCTAGATTTTGATATGGCAGTATCAAATCACTCGAACATTAAACAATATTCAAAACATATAAAGAAATAATTTCAATCTTACCAGATTATGAATAAATAACACAGAATTGCTAGCAAAACTCAGCTGAGCTGCTGGCTATAGTATGGCGTCCCTAAACTTCTTTCACTTTCTTTCATATGGAAATCACCACACTTTAAAATCTGTGTCTATCACTGAACAACTATTGAAGAATGGCCCCACTTTCGCGTCTAAGCGCTAATAATATGATTGTCTGTGGCCAATCACTGCCTAGGTTTATTTTAAATTCAAATTTCCTACCCTAAAGTCATTTCAGTCATGCTTCAGTCAAGTATGGATGGTTATCTGTTAGTCTGTCCGTCTCTACTTGTGTTTCTACAAAAATGTACTTGATTTTTGAACCAACCTTTCTCTCCCCTCCAAAATTTTGTCGTTAAAAGTTATTTTTAGACACAGCCACCACAAAATCCCTTCTCTTCCATACTAAGTAGATTTGAACACCTGCGTCTCGAGGTCGTGTTTTTTTGTGCAAATAGCGACACTTTTAGATTCAATACAGTCTGTCGATGATGTGAACAACACTGTCTTTTGTCATTATCTTCAATATTATCTATCCGTCTGTAAAATTAAGAACATATTTGTTCACTGCTCAGAATGGGCCATCCGGCCAGCTAATTTTTATATTCCTAACATTAATATTAAGAAAAAAGTACTTTTAAAATTTTGTAATATTTCGAACATCTGCGTTTAGCCGCTGAATTCAAATCAAGGGCTTGGTATCGCAAAAGCGTCCATTTCCGTACCTCGTGTCAATTTGGGGGACGTGACTTTTCTCCGTTTCCCCCCCCAATTGCGTCTCCTTAGCTTTTCTAGTCTCACGCAATCTTTCCAGTCATATTTTTTTCCTTTTTGATCCGCCGTTCCCCTCCTGTCTAGCAAGTCAATTATTATGGAGGATGATGACCCGCGGTCTAGGCGATCATGTACTATTCGCAACCTACGCATTATGTTTTTATCCTTAAATGTTATCTTTGGAGGTATTTTACCGTTGTATCTCTGTCAATTTCACTACACATCTCCCAACTTGAAAACATGCCTATGGCAAGTTCCAAAACCAGCGATACACATAGGTAAAATTACTCCTCACGTCTGCCACTACTCTAATTTTGATCACAGGGGTGCCGACTGAGGAAATCTGCACCGACATTCAATTTGCCTGGGATATATTGGATACTAAACTGATAAGGTTGAAGCAATAAAGACCACCTCAGCAATCTTGCGTTTTCATGCTTAGCCTGAGATAAGAATACGAGAGGCTGATGGTCCGTCTCCACCACAAAAGTCCTACCATACAGATAGATTTGAAACTTCTTTATTGCCCAGATTAATGCTAAACATTCTTTTTCGCTTGTGGAGTATCCTTGTTCCGCCTTATTCAATTTACGGCTTGCATAAGCGACTGGTTTCAGTTCCCCATCAGGTGAAGATGATCTTTGCAACAAAGCCCCTCCTAGTCCTACATTACTTGCATCGGTTCTTAAGACAAAGTCCTGTGTCAAATCAGGCAGTTTGAGAATAGGCTTGCTAGTGAGTTTTTTCCTTTAACTCTTGGAACGCTAGTTCACATTGTGCAGTCCAAATAATTTTATCTGGAAGTCCCTTGCGAGTCAGATCAGTCAGAGGAGCACAAATAGCGTTAAAATTCTTGATGTATTTCTGATAAAATCCGCATAACGACACAAATGATCGCACGTCCTTTTTTGTTTGCGGCCTAGGTGCTCTCTGCAGTTTTTCCAAGTTCTTAGGATCAGGGGTCATATTACCCTGATATACAGTGTGTCCCAAGAATTCCAACTCTTTGCATCCAATACAACATTTTGTTGGCCTAGCAGTTAAGTTCGCCTCCCGAAGTCTATCAAACAACATCTCCAGAGCTTCAATGTGTTCTTCAAATGTCTCTGTGGCGACGAGAATATCATCCATGAAATTCGTGATACATGGGGTATTCAGGGGATCCAACAATTTGCGCATCATCCTTGAAAACACACTCGGAGCATTTTTCAGTCCGAATGGTAGCATATTGAATTCATAATGTCCATCCGAGGTGCTAAAAGCCAAATAAGGTCTCACT
Source organism: Oreohelix idahoensis (assembly GCA_024509875.1). Classification (NCBI taxonomy): domain Eukaryota; kingdom Metazoa; phylum Mollusca; class Gastropoda; order Stylommatophora; family Oreohelicidae; genus Oreohelix; species Oreohelix idahoensis. The sequence goes on from JAMPIV010012165.1 coordinate 46,774, forward strand.
TCAGGCTTCACTGGGATCTGGTAATAGCCTTTACTAAGTCCACCTTTGAAAAGTATTTTGCCTTGTTCAGTCTGGCAAATAACTGTTTTGTGTCTGGTAATGGATCCACTTGTCCTTCTGTGACAGCATTCAGTTTCCTGTAATCTATGCACAGTCTGTGTTCCCCAGACGGTTTTCTCAACAAAACGACACTAGAACTAAAAGATGATTCACTGTGCGAAATAATCCCCTCCTTCAACAAATACTCTATTTCTTCCTTCAATGCCTTCTCCTTCGCGAACGGAATAGAATAGGCTCTCATACAGATGGGGTTTGAGTCTACCAGTTTCATGTCATACTGTAGCAAATTTGTATGGCCTGGTTTATCTGTTAATACATCTGTATGTTCCTCCAGAACCTGTTGAACTCTCTCCCTCTGGTTTTTAGTCAGGTGCTTACTGACTTTTACCTGTGCTGCTGTTTCACAAGGATGTAATGGGTATTCATGTGAGGTGAGTGGTTCTTTTTGCATCTGGGTTGCAATAGCTAAGGTCAATAAGGGGGTGCTTTCCTGGAGTGGTCTGTTCAGATACTTCTTTAACAGGTTTACATGATAAACTTTCTCCTTCCCCTTTTTGTCAATTTTATAGTTTGTTCTAGATACCTTCTCTAGAACCGTATATGGACCTTGCCAACCAATTTGTAATTTATTCTGGCTTCCGGGTAGTAGAAGCAGCACCTTCTCTCCGACTGCCAGTTCCCTGTCCTTTGCCTTCCTATTAAAATATGCTGCATGTTTCTTCCTGGCTTGTTTCAAATTATCATTTGCCAGTTTCCATCCAGCTTTCAAACGAGTGGTCAGTTCGTTCACATATTGATACGATGAGGTAACAGTCTCTTCCGCCTTCTCATCCGTCCAGGTCCTTAATAAAGCTTCTAAAGGACCTTTTATTGGCCTCCCAAATAGCAGAGTTGCGGGAGCCATCCCGGTTGAACTATGTGGTACCTCCCGGTACGCAAACAATGCGGCGGGCAGGAATTGATCCCACAGATCCGGTTTTTCGTGTGCCAGCTTTCTCAGGATAGAAATGAGAGTCCCATTGAACCTCTCTACCTGGCCGTTCCCTTGTGGATGGTACGGACTACAATGAAAGTGCCTGGCTTGAAATAGTTTAAAAACTTCTTCCGTTAGTTTCCCCTTGAACTGAGAACCATTATCCGTCAAGATTTGATGCGGGAATCCTAATCGGGTAAATATTGTAAGTAGTGCCTCTGCTACATGTTTTGAATCAATTGATGGCAGGGCTACCGCCTCTCCCCACATAGAGCAAGTGTCCACCAGAGTAAGGATGTAACTGTTCCTCCTCTTGGTCCGAGTGAGAGGTCCTACAATATCCACTGCAACCCTCTCAAAAGGTGTTCCCACTATGGGCATTTTCCTTAGAGTTGCAGGAGCAGTCCAGTGCTTTGGAGCTACCCTTTGACATTCTGGGCAGGATTTGACATATCTTTTTATATCCTCCGTTATCCCTGGCCAGAAGTAATGACAAGCTATACGCTGTCCTGTGGCGCTGATCCCCATGTGACCACTGAAGGGAATCGCATGCCCGAGTTCCATCACTTTATCTCTATATGAAATGGGAAGAACCAGCTGGTTGTGACCATTTGTTCCAGTTCCGGCCTTCCTGTATAAGAGTTTGTTCTTCATGAAATATTCCCCCTTGCTCGGAGGTGTGTGGCATTTGGGCAATTTTTTTAAAACAGGGCTTGAGTGTCCTATCCTCAGCCTGCGCCTTCCTCATCTCCTCTGGATGAGCATTTATAGGTTCACCTTCTTCCTCCTTCTTCTGTGACCTGGTCTGCACTGTCGCCATGATCACAGGTTTCTCGGGATTCCCAAGAAGACGTATCTACACTCCAATATCAGAGGGTAGATTGGTTCATCTATCACTGCTGCTCTGATTTCTCCTTCCACATAGCGAGTTTTCACCGTTATCCTTGCGATGGGAAGTGTCATGAGTGGTATGTCCTTAGTCGCCCCTTGTATTTCCACTGTTTCTGTGGTATACTGACTTGGGTCCACTAGGCTAGACTTCACAACTGAATCATAATCCAAACCTGTATCATAAAGGCACCTTATGGTGACCCCATTACAAATAACATCCTCACAAACTGGGGGGTGATAAGGTTCCTGTTGTCCATTAGGATTAACCTTTAATCTTTGCGTCCCCGACTTCATTGCAGCAATGTTTGAAGGTTTCCTTCTACAAAATTCGGTGTTATGGTTATCCTTCTTGCACCATTTACACCATCTTTTTCCTTGGTTCAACGGTTTTCTTTCATTGAACTTTTGGTCATTGAACTGTGAGTTTCTGTCGCGATAGTCATTTCTTGGCCGCTCAAAGTTTGTCCTACCTTTATTTCCCTGCTCTCTATTATCAAATTTATTAAATTGCTGTGGAGCTTTAAAATTGTCTATGTGCTTCTTCTTAGCACCACTTACCTCTGCCTGGGCTGCCTGATACCTCTCAGCAACATTTAAAACTTCCCCCAACTTCTCTGCACCTTGTTCCATGAGAAATTTTCTCATGTCTGGAGCCATGGACTCTCTCAATTGCTCAATCATGATCATTTCTTTAAGATCTTGGGTCTTCCCCAGAGCCGTCCATTTCTCCAAATAGGTTTCTAGTCTGGCAGAGAATTGGTGGTATGTCTCCCCAGACAACAGTTTGGCATTTCTAAATTTCTTACGATAAAATTCACCATTCTTCTCGTACCTTAATAACAAAGCCTGCTTTAACATGTCATAATTGTCTTGGTCTTCCCTGTTCATTTTGGCAAATACTTCATAAGAAGTACCTCTCAATCCCTGTGATAGCTTTAAACTCCACCTCTCTCTCTCTAACCCATATGTAGTAGCTAATAACTCAAAACGTCCTAGGTACCCCTCTATGTCATCGTCTTTTTCAACAAAATGGTCTAAATGAAACCCCATAGCTGAGTTTGAGGCTCCCAGACTGGGCGTAGCATCTGAGGCAAAAGGGCTGGCACCATTTTCAGGGCCGGGCCTTGTAATTCCAGCTCCCTTAGTCGTAATTCGTGCTCCCTTTGCAACCTTCTATCTTCTGCTTCCCTTTCGGCCTTTTTTTCTTCTGCCTCCCTTTCGGCAGTCAACCCTTTTTCTTCTGCCTCCCTTTGCTGTCGTTTTTCTTCTGCCTCAATCTGCAGCCTCTTAATGTCTCTATCAGCCTCAATTTGTAACCTCTTCTCTTCAGCTAACCTTTCAGCCTCTAATTTTCTTTCAGCCTCTTTTTCTAATCTCCTTTCTTCCCGTTCAATATATTTATCACATTCAGCCGTTACATATTGAATTAAAATTTGACCATCCATTCCCATCTCCTTCGCGGTGAGCACAGCAGCTGATCTAAATTTTGCCAACTCCGCCATACTTTTTAGACAATATAATAATATACAAGCTAAATCTCTAACCAGTAAATACACTAAGTACTTCTAATTACTATATGACTATAGTCTAACTAATTCTAACTAACCAGTTAACTAATTAATTATTACTGGCTGTGAAGATTCACCAACTTTTATCTGTAGGGACACTTTTAATGTTAAAGGGAATTTCACAATTTTTCCCCTAATTTTATTTCTCCAACCAGGAGATCCTAATATTACTGTTGGGCTAATTATCCCGGACGAGCCCCCAATATATGTAGTGGTGTTTGATGGTATTGTATGATGGTGATATTACTAAATGTAATTGTATGAGGCCAGCTGTGAAGGCTCCTGAGATAAGATGTAGTTGTGAATTGTCAGAAGGCCTTTCTTGCTACCACTACGACCTCACACTATTTTTTTTTTTAATGAATGTAGCTACGTAAAGTGTCTAGGGTTATGATATGTAGTGTGGTGTAATAGGTTATAGATATACCCACAGATATTTAACAAGACTAATAATATTAATAAATGTTAAAATACACTGAACTAACTCACGTGTGTAAAATTTTTTGATAGAATTATATTACATTTATTTTGTTCTGGATCAATTTTTTAGATTGACCAGAACTTAAAAGGATTTAGAGATTATGAAAGAAATGCATGGAATATTATATCATAAATGCAATAGTGTACATATATATGTACTATACTAGTTAGTTTTATTAAAATGTTCTAGTAGTCATCTACTTGGGAGGATAGTTAATGTTTGTGCTGTTGGGGTGGCCTCATCACACCTGTCTATATTGACTACACAGTGTCCAGAAAAATGGTGGGAATTTTTATGGGGGTATTAGTAACTACAAAGCGTTGGTGAATGTCCAGCAGACCAGAGGCTCACTCATCTTGTAGTTGTAGCTCTGGTGCTGAAATCTGGTGGTCCCACCTCTCCGTGCTGGCGGGCAATAATGGTGGTCTCTGTCACAAGTACTGCACAGATACACTCGAGTAAAGTCACCAACTGAATAGACACTGCTTTGTTGACAACAGAAACTCACAGCTCTGCAATCAAAGTATGGGCCATGTGTCAAAATCTATTCTCTACCCACGTCTGGACACAACACTGACACAACAACCACATCATACAGACAGGTCAGATCTCTCTGACCAAACAGCACATTTACCATGGTGGTTTTACATCAGATAGATCCTCCCAGACTATAGATTCTGAAAAATATTTTTTAGTTTCCTTCCCTAAAAGTGGATAGGTAATATGTTTCATTATTCTCAACACTTGATCTGTCTTTCTTAACCCTTGCTGGAGTTTATGTACATTGTTGGTCCCTAGACCCTGACTAGGGCGGGGGGTCTAAAGCAAATCCCTACTTGTTTGTAAGGCTAGATTTTGATATGGCAGTATCAAATCACTCGAACATTAAACAATATTCAAAACATATAAAGAAATAATTTCAATCTTACCAGATTATGAATAAATAACACAGAATTGCTAGCAAAACTCAGCTGAGCTGCTTGCTATAGTATGGCGTCCCTAAACTTCTTTCACTTTCTTTCATATGGAAATCACCACACTTTAAAATCTGTGTCTATCACTGAACAACTATTGAAGAATGGCCCCACTTTCGCGTCTAAGCGCTAATAATATGATTGTCTGTGGCCAATCACTGCCTAGGTTTATTTTAAATTCAAATTTCCTACCCTAAAGTCATTTCAGTCATGCTTCAGTCAAGTATGGATGGTTATCTGTTAGTCTGTCCGTCTCTACTTGTGTTTCTACAAAAATGTACTTGATTTTTGAACCAACCTTTCTCTCCCCTCCAAAATTTTGTCGTTAAAAGTTATTTTTAGACACAGCCACCACAAAATCCCTTCTCTTCCATACTAAGTAGATTTGAACACCTGCGTCTCGAGGTCGTGTTTTTTTGTGCAAATAGCGACACTTTTAGATTCAATACAGTCTGTCGATGATGTGAACAACACTGTCTTTTGTCATTATCTTCAATATTATCTATCCGTCTGTAAAATTAAGAACATATTTGTTCACTGCTCAGAATGGGCCATCCGGCCAGCTAATTTTTATATTCCTAACATTAATATTAAGAAAAAAGTACTTTTTAAATTTTGTAATATTTCGAACATCTGCGTTTAGCCGCTGAATTCAAATCAAGGGCTTGGTATCGCAAAAGCGTCCATTTCCGTACCTCGTGTCAATTTGGGGGACGTGACTTTTCTCCGTTTCCCCCCCAATTGCGTCTCCTTAGCTTTTCTAGTCTCACGCAATCTTTCCAGTCATATTTTTTTCCTTTTTGATCCGCCGTTCCCCTCCTGTCTAGCAAGTCAATTATTATGGAGGATGATGACCCGCGGTCTAGGCGATCATGTACTATTCGCAGCCTACGCATTATGTTTTTATCCTTAAATGTTATCTTTGGAGGTATTTTACCGTTGTATCTCTGTCAATTTCACTACACACCCTATCTGCATGATTTGAAATGATTGGATCTTTTTGATTGGATTCATAACACCATTGGAGGGAATATAGGCTGATAATTTCACAGTTTTATTTCTCTGTGATTTGTACGCTCGCCAAGACAACATCAGACCTCGTCACAGTGAAAACTAGATTCATAATTCCTAATTGTTATCCGGACCTTTTATTGGAGAACCAGATAAGACTCTTTCAAATTTTAATAAGGAAAACCGGAACTAGGAAAACTGAAGAAACACGGAATAAGAAGGGGCAATCTATTGTAAAATTAAAAGAAATCCCAGACACGCGTTGTAAGAGAACAATTCGTCTCTTTTATTCATCTTGCGACAAGTCTGTAGCCAGGATTGGCGTAAGTTGTGATTTACATTTCATATTTTATCACTAACATGTGAACTACCAAACATATGTATATATTACCATGTGTTTATTGTGTGAAACTCGCTACTGGATGTCAAAGTCATTTGAGGCTGGCAACCTCAGCGTATAGAATAATGATTCATGAACCAGCACTGCACGGGATGGTGATTGCTTTATTGATAGTTTCGTAAAGAGAACTAAAAGCATAAAGTAGTTCTAGGTTCCCTATGGAGCAGGGAGGGAAAGATGAAAGAAATGATGTACATTCTTCTTCTTCTTCTTCTCGTTCGCTGGGATGTGCGTCTCCGTGGGCCAATGTTCAGTTCGCAATTGACTAATCATGTGGCAGTCTTGCAGGATGTGTTCGGCTGTCTGTGCTGCCTGTCCACACGTACATAGGGGTGATGGGACCAATCTCAGTCTGTATAAGTGATTGTTCAGTCTGTTATGTCCTGTTCTAATACGGAACAGGATCACCTGTTTTGCTCGATCAAGATAGTGATAGTTATATCTTTGTTGGTCAATTTTCCTGATGGTCTTGATAAGGGTCTTCTTTTCCTGGAATGTGATTGTTTTTTCTTTTTGTTCCTGTGTTGCTCCCTCTTTTGCTAACGTATCTGCTCTCTCATTTCCTGGTATGCCATAGTGTGATGGTATCCACTGTAGCACTACCCTTCTTTTGATATTTACTTCGCATAGGACTTTGTTTAATTCTGGCAGTTTATCACTGTTGAGGGCTTGCAGAACTGACATTGCATCGGTAAGGAATACAACCTGCTGACATTGGCTTATTGTGTTATTTATTACTCCTGCAGCAATGCTTACGGCCTGTACTTCAGCAGCGTAGTTTGAACAGAATATTCCAGTAGGTGAACAGGTGGATTCGTTTTCTTTGTCTGGATAGACCACATAAACTCCTGCACCTCCGTTCTTCACTGCTCTGGTTGCAGATCCATCAGTATGTACTTGGATCCATGCTTCTCTGGGGTATAGTTCTTCAATCATGTCACATGCTGCTATTTTCCTTTGGAGAGTATTTAGCTCTCCCATGGGGCAGGTGGTAGTTATGGAGGTCTTAATGCTGAAATTTTGATGTTGTTCCCATGGGGTTTGGAGGAGTGTGGGAGTTATTTCCTTAGTGATGTCTGGTAGTTCATCCTTGTATGTTCTAATTAGTTTTTTGGACCGATGCACAAAACTGCTTCTCTTCAACCTCCCACTGGCTAAATCTCCAAATCTAGTTTTCATTGGATATGCGGGTATGTTCTTGTACTGTTCTGCTTGGATCAGGGTCTTAGTGTCTCGTCTGTATAATAAAGGTGGAATGCCTGTGATTTTTTCCATTTCATTTATTGATGTGGTCTTCATGACACCCGTGATCAACCGAAGCGCTTGATTTTGTACTTTATCTAAGGCTTGTAGGTGTGATTTGGCTGCTGTAGACCATGCTGCTGATCCGTACTCTAATATAGGTCTTATTGCACCTGTATACACTTTCTTTAATGTTGTTTCGTTAGATCCCCAACTTGATCCAGCTATTTTCCTCAGTATGGAAAGTTTTCTTCTCGCTTTGGCCTCTGTTCTCTCGATGTGGTGCCTCCATGTCATTCTCTTATCTAATGTAATGCCCAAGTACACCGGTTCCTCGTCTGTTTGGACATGTATATTTCCAAGTCGTATCTCTCCTGCTTTGTCTTTGTTTGAGAGCGTGAAAAGTGTTGTTGATGATTTTTCAGCGTTGATCTGCACCATCCATTTCTCTGCCCATGCTGCTATGTTGTCTGCTGCCCTTTGTATTCGCTTATTAGCGATAGTTAGATGTTCTTCTACACACCACACCACCAAGTCGTCAGCGTATAGGGCAGCTCTCACACCTTGTGGCAGATCGCTGTGCTGCTGCACTCTCTAAACCCTGCTTGTTCTGGCACTAAAATTTTCTCGGATTCCAAGTACCATTTCAATCTTCTGTTGATCATCTTCTCCATTGTCTTACATACACAGCTTGTTAGGCTTATTGGTCTGTAGCTGGTGGCCTTCCTGTTGTCTTTTCCTTTCTTTATGATGGGACACATGAGCGCCTCTCTCCATATCTGTGGCACACTGCCTGTCATCCAACTGTAGTTGTATATTTGCAACAGTTTGCTCATTGCTGTATATCCTAGGTGTTTTAGCATTTCGTTGGTTATACCATCCGGGCCTGGTGATTTCCTGTCTTTAAGTTTCCACAAGGCTGTTTTTAACTCTTCCATATTGAATGGTTTGGACATAACGTCCGGACTGTTTCCATTAGTTCTAGTGTGGATTATTTCTTGACGAATGTCTCGTTGTCTGCGTAAATTGACGGAGATGTTACTTTTATTTCTGTAGGATTCCGCAAATATGTCTGCTGCTTGTTTGCCGGTATATAGTTTCCCTGCATCGTCTAGTGTAATGGTTTGTCGTTGAGAATTGTTGTCGTCATTCAATTGTTTAGTGAGTTTCCACAACTTTCTCCCTTCCTTTTCAAGGTTTAGTTTATTTGTTTTTTCCCTCCAGCGTCTCCTCTGGGCTTCTAGCTTTCCTTTGATGAATTTTGCTTTTGCCTTTTGTAGCATGATATGGTTCTGTTGGGATGGTTGTACTTCTGCAGTGTGCCTTGCTTCATTCATTTCTTCTTGTAGGTTTTGTAGTGTGTTGGACCAATATGGTACATAGTTCTTCCTCGCTCCTCTCGGTATTGTCTCCTTTGCCGCTTTGAGTACTCCATTATTAAAATCCCAGATGACTTTGTTAATGTCTCTGTCTAGTACCCTAATATCTTTTGTAAGCAGATTTGCTCTGTGTTGATAAATGGACCAATTTGCTTTTTTATAATTCCATCTTGGCTGAATTGGACTTGTATTAATTGTTCTATTAATTTTGATGAATACAGGGCTATGATCACTTCCACCGAGTTGTTCTCCTATTTCCCTTTCCACTATCCTAGCCAAATCAGGTGTACAGAATGCCAGGTCTGGGGTAGAGGTGCTATGCCATCTTCTGGAGTAAAAGGTTGGAGGATCATTAGGGTTGTTTAGAAGGGTTAGGTTATTGTCGTCTTGCCAGTTTTCTATCTCTTCGCCCCTTCTATCTAGCTGGTTGTATCCCCAGCTTTGGGAATGGCTGTTGAAGTCTCCGACCGCTAGAAAGTTGCCAATGGGGACATCTATGCTAGCCATGTTCAGTGGTATGTCATTGGGGCAGTAGAAGTTTAGGAGATCCAGTTCCAGAATGTTATGTTTAAGATGGATTACTTGGTATTCTGCACCTTCTTTATATGTCTTGGATTCTATAGCGTTGAGGTTATTCCTTATCAGTGTTAGTATGCCACCCTTCTTCCGATCTTTTCTGTGAACTCTGAAGCATTGATAGCCCCGTATCTTAAAATGTTTTCCTTCCTGTAGGTGGGTTTCTTGTATGCAGCATATGCTAATTTCCTTCTGAAATAGGATATTCTCTAATTCAGTCTTTTTGTTGTTGACTCCTTCTGCATTCCAATGCATGACTATCAGAGGGGTCATCATCTTATCTGGTTGGCCAGTTACTTTCCCCTTCCGCCTCCTGGCTCCACTTGGCAGACTAGGGGGACCTCCAGTAGCAGAGGGTGGATTCTGTCGAGGCTCAGAATCCGGCATTGCTCCTGCCTGGAGGGACTTCACAGGGCGAGCACCATAACGATAATTTTTTGACATCTGTTGTGTAGACATATTAAACCAAAGCGGGTTGCATGGTACCATGGTTGCTGGTACGCCTCCTGGCCTGGTACATGTGACTTCAGCACCTGTTTCTTAAGGCAGAGTGTGCTCATGCCTCCCCCTCTGGCTGGGTGATTTGACTTCGCCTTTACCTCGTTTGCTGTCCCATCTTGTCTCCCGCTGGGGTTAATACCCAACCTTCGGCAACATTACTGGGTATAACGGGATCCACCACGAGTAGGTGAGGTAGACTTGGGCAGGAGAGGCTAAGAGACATGTTGAGTCTTGTATTGCGTATCACTGCCCCATTTGGACCCCATGTACATTCTAAGAATATGACTTACATTTTCAAAGCCGTGTAAATGTCCCTATAAACATATTCACTTAAAAATTAATATAAGGTTTCACGCTTTAAACCAGCGTAAATGTCCATGTGAAAATATTTATTTTAATTAATAGAAGTTTCAGACTTTTCCACAAGTGTAAATGTAAATGAAACATGAATGAATTTATATTGTGAACACTTTTCAAACAGTGGAGATGTAAATGTAAAACATATTGTATCTGTACGTTTAGCCTTTTCATTTAAATGTAATGTAAAGCTAAAGCTATTCAGTTTAAATGTAAAGGAAGTTTTATCCCGAGGGATTAAATTTAATTCTCATCGAGGGTAAACTCTGAATTAAGTGGGATGGTGAAATAAAAGATGGGGAATACATAACTACGTGTTGGAGAACGCCATACTCAGAAGCGTGTTCTTTTCTATTCTTCTATCACAGTTATTGGTGGTACCAGTAGAACGTACTATTTCTGGAACAAGACGGGATCAGTGGCCTACGCTTTAAGACAAAGGACGCACTGTGTAGACTTTCCTTGAGTTTCTTGGAGACATGCTACACCCGACAACCTTGACCAGAGACCAGTGATCAGTGTGAAAAGACAGAACCGTAATTTGCAGCTAAGTTCAAACATATGCTTCCACCTGAACTTCTTAAACCTTTTCGCAATCTCCAGATACGAGGATGATACTTGATAGCTTTTCTTTAGCCGTAACTATTCAAATTATTTTCATACTGTTAAACCTAAAAGTAATTATTAAATTTTGATATTTGTAATGTTACCAATTTAACTTTGATTTAATCTTTTAAATGTACTACATGTTTGTCTCAGTCAAAGTTACTAAACACACACTTTAAACATATATATATATATATATATATATATATATATATATATATATATATATATATATATATATATATATATATATATATATATATATATATATATATATATATATGTCGTAAATTTATTTTGAGAGAAAAGAGTCGTAGAAATAGTGGTCCGGTTTAGAGTGGAAAATGATGATGGAAAGCTTAGTGATAGAAAATGTAGAGATTTAATAGTTACTTCACAGCGTGCTGGAGGAGAGTAAAGACAGACTTATTTACGACAAATCGTGTCTCTCAATCTTCTCTTTCACTCTCCTGGTCAAACAATTATTTGCCAGTTTTCCAGACTCGCATCTGCGCGCACACCGCTTCGGTGTTTTCAAACACACACACGACGTTGATACAAACTATAATAAACGAATAGGGGAAAAGTTGGGCTTTGGGTATATCCAACACACAGAACTAAATGAGTTTATGTGATTTTATTCACTTTAAACATCAATTACTAAAAATATCAGATATTACATAAATTATCATAAGTACACAAATGCAAATAACAAGTTTGGAAGGGGTGAAGAAGATTGGTATCGACTAAGCCCTTCCCGCTTATTAGACAAAGACAAACCCAGTCCAAAGATAGATAATATCAGGGACATAGGTACGTTAACCTAACAGTGAAGTTAATTACTCTGAAAGAGGTGTTACCAAGTTAGGTATAAGTGATAGAAAAAAAAAACCTGTTCTTCCCAGCTGTTCTTCCCTTTACTAAGCAAATGGAAAGGAGGTGGTTTTAAACAGAGTTAACAAATTATCAACTATCCCACTTAAAGGAACAATGTAGGGTATACAGAAAAGATATATGTTACCAGGTAAGCAGTTAACAAAATGGTCACACAAAAGAATTAATTTCCTGTCATTCATACACGCGCTAGCAAAGGCCTTCACTCATCTTGCTCTCACTTACCGATTGTGAAAAAAATCTTGCACTCCATAGAATAACACAACAGCAGTTACACCTCAACTAAATGTATGAGTGTTTGTTCAAGTTCTAGCCCCAGATTATCGGGTAGGCGGTCAGCACATAAAAGGATCCCGTAATCGCTGGAAAATGAATCTGTAGTTGTGTCTCTTTTCTTAATAACAGTTTCTATGGGAGGGCACGGTCTCTGATACCGGGGTGAGGATGGTGTGGTCTATTTGACTATGCCGCTGATAATAAAATTCTTACGCGTGCTGGTACACTTTATCCGTGAGGTATGGTTTAAGTCCAGTGAGAAAACTAAGTCACATCACTGTTCAGGAAATTATGAATTATCTCTCTGTGTCAGTAAACTAACAAAGCTCGGGCCAGTGTTCTTCTTCCCGTTACGACTTAAGTTGTTTGATGGTGCGTTAAATTTGTCTTTGGGTGTGCTTTCTTTGCTATAAGTTAGATAGCGGAATTCCAAACATAGAATCGCCTCAAAGATTAAAAATTTACACAGTCTCAACAAGTTCTGCGTCAGGGGAACTCTACACACTGTTTATGCTTTGCTTTGCTTAGATTGATTTCTTTATTGCTTTCTTAATGCTGGGATCGCACAGGTTACGATCACTCTGTATGAAAGAAAAAAAAAGACATGTAATATACCGAAAACAAATAACCTTCTAAAGCGCGATGAATTTCCCGTTAAGCCTATTATATATATGCTCGCGTATTTAATTATGTATTTAATAAACACTGCGCGAGTTCTAGTGGTTAAAAACACACATCTATAAAACTAGGACTTAACTGAATTTATTAATTATAAATTCCTTCGCGACTTTAAAAGTTAATTTAAGCATCTATTATCTTTTTAAATAATATAATAGATAGATCATTATATTTAAAACTGGAACTCTTGAGATGGTTTAATTAAATAGATTTAAATTAACACAAAATCCCTTTAAATAGAATGACTGAGCTAGACCACTGATCACTTTACACAATATATATTACCGCTTTGCACAGAAATAGAAATCACTGCAAATATATATAAAATCCAGGGGAAAATCTATAACAAGATTTCAATAAAGCTAGTGCTTCTGTAAAGATCTGGCCAGCGAGTGATAACGTGTCTAGTTCTACATGGTCTATTTAGCTAAAATGAAATGTAAGTTGAGTGGGACATGATAAACTTGACAACTTATTTGATCTCACGAACTTTTGGGGATCTGACCGCCAAATCAAGAGAAAAAGCCGCCCCCTGGTCTTCGTATCTCCGTTCGCTGCTGCCCGTTTCGCTTTCCCCCGTTCGCTCGGTTTCGATTGACACCGAGACGCGAAATTAGCGGCAAGCAACTGCGTCTCGTATCAGGGAAAACTACTGTCTTTGATAGCGCCGATAGTCTCCCCTAAGATCCCTCGGTCTGTCTCTTTGATCTCGTCGCTGTATCCTACATGAGTCCCGGTGGAATGCGTTCTGGCAAACGAAAAGTTACAACAAATGTTCAGGGGTTCTAATGTTATGAAAAGCTAAAGGTCCCTTTAAATCATCCATCATATCAGGGAAAATTCACTAGTCAAACTAGACGTACGTCACAATCGTCCCCACTTTTAGACATGAAACCATTTTTCATGTTTTCATTTTTTGACAATGGAGGTGACCTGATTGGTGATTTTAGGATGAGTGGTATCTTCAGTTTGCTCTTCTTCCTCTGTAGACCAGTTTCTACTCAGAAAATCAGCCCCGACATTCTGTCTTCCCGGAATATATTCCACTTTGAAAGAATAGACGCTTAGAAGGAGGGCCCAACGCATGATCCTAGCGTTAAATTCTTTATTGGCACCAAGAAATGCTAACGGAGCGTGGTCTGTTTGCACCGTGAACGATGTACCATAAAGAAACTCATGATGGCGTCTGATACCGTCAATCAGAGCAAGACATTCCCTTTCAACTACGCTGTAGTTCCGTTCCGCTTTATTTAATTTCCGACTGCCATAGGCAACTGGAAATAGCATGTTCAGGTCACTGTCATCGGCTTGAAGCAGTGTTGACCCGATGCCCTGACCTGACGCGTCGACTCTCAGTACAAAAGGTTTCTTGAGGTCAGGCAACCTCAAAATGGGGTATGCAGACAACTGTCCTTTCAAAGTGCTATACGCGTGTTCGCACTTTTGATCCCATATGACCTTATCAGGACAACCTTTCTTTGTGAGGTCAGTCAGAGGTGCCGTCAGTCCGTTGAAGTTCTGGATGTACTTCTGATAGTATGCACATAGCGATATGAAGGAACGTACGTCTTTCTTCGTTCGGGGTCTTTTTGCTGCCACTATTTTCTCCACGTTCTTCTTAATAGGCCAACTGCATCCGTGAGAAATAGTGTGCCCCAGGAAGTCTAACTGTTCAAACCCGATGAGACATTTGCTAGGTCTGGCTGTGAGACCCGTTTCCTGTAGTCTCCTGAGGAGCATAGCAACCGTAGCAATATGTTCTTCATAGGTTTCCGATGCAATTAAGATGTCATCCATGAAATTATGGATATGGGGACTTTGCAAAGGTTGTAGAAGCTTCCTCATCATCCTGGTGAACACTCCTGGTGCATTATGCAAACCGAACGGCATCACGTTAAATGTGTAATGTCCTTCACTAGTGCTGAAAGCTAACAAAGGTTTAATTTCCTCCTTGACTGGTATTTGATAATAACCTTTGCTGAGGTCAATCTTGGAGAAGATCTTTGCTTTGCTGAGCTTGGTGAACAACTCAGAAACAGTTTGGAGAGGTTCGGGCTGGAATTCCGTTACAGCGTTTAGCAACCTGTAATCAATGCACAGCCGAACTTCCTTATTGGGCTTCTGCAACAGCACTACACTCGAGCTGTAAGGAGATGTAGACTCACTGATAATTCCTGCCTGACGCAGCTTGTCTATTTCTCCGCGAAGTGCATCAGCTTTAGCGTACGGGATGGGGTAAACTCTGGTTTGAACAGGGGTCTCGTTTGTTAATTTCATATCAAATTCAATGAGATTTGTTCGACCAGGTACATCCGTTAAGACTGCACTGTACTGTTTTAGTAGAGCCCTAGTTTCTGTTTGTTGTTCTGGTGAGAGATTGTCGCCGAACTTGACATCTTTAAAGGATTCTGTGGGTTGCAGTGGATACTCCATGCAACCATCATCATCTTCCTCGTCTTCCGTTGCTATGGCGACAGCCAGGAGATGCTCGGAGGATGGCACCGGTCTTTCCAAATATTTCTTTAGCAGATTTATGTGGAAGACCTTCTCCTTTCCTTTGATGGAGATCTTGTAGTTGGTACGTGAGATCTTTTTAAGGACGGTAAACGGTCCTTGCCATCCGATGCGAAGTTTATTGCTTCCGGTTGGAAGTAGCAATAGGACTTTCTCCCCTGGTTGTAGTTCTCTCTCTTTTGCAGCTTTGTTGTATCTTTTAGTAATTTTAGCGCGGGCTTTCTTAAGGTTGGTAGTAGCTAGATCCCATCCTAGCTTTAGCCTTTCCTTAAGCTCAGATACATACTTGCTTGCAGAGACGACTGTCTCGTCAGCCTTCTGGTCTGTCAGGGACCGAAGTAAGGCTTCTAGTGGCCCCTTAATAGGTCTGCCAAATAAAAGTGTAGCTGGCGCAAAACCCGTAGACGCTTGGGGTACCTCTCGGTAGGCGAATAAGGCAGCCGATATATATTGGTCCCAGTCTTCCGGTTTCTCCTGACCCAGCTTACGTAACATCATGGTGAGGGTACCGTTAAAACGTTCCACGAGCCCATTTCCGGCCGGATGGTAGGGACTTGTGTGGATATGTTTGGCCCTCAAGATCTTAAAGATCTCCTCCATTAACAGGCTACGGAATTGGGATCCATTGTCCGTCAAAACTTGTTGAGGGAATCCCAACCGTGTAAAAATTTGCACAAGGGCTTCTGCGACATGCTTGGAATTAGTGCATGGTAGCGGTACGGCTTCGGCCCACATAGTGCAAGTGTCAACTAAGGTCAGGATGAACCTGTTCCTTCTTTTGGTCTTTTCCAGAGGACCAATAATGTCGACAGCAACCCGTTCAAATGGAGTCCCTACTATTGGCATTTGCCCCATAGGTACTGGGGGTGTCAAGTGCTTGGGTGCTACCCGTTGGCACTGGGCGCAGGATTTCACATACCTGACAATGTCAGAGTTCATTCCTGGCCACCAATAGTGGTTTTTTATTCGCTGAATAGTGGCGTTTTGTCCCATATGTCCGCTAAAGGGAAGAGAGTGCCCCATTTCTAAGATCTGGTTTCTGTACTGCGTCGGTACTAGGAGCTGGTTATTCCCCGTGTCCGGGTTGCCCGTTCTACGATACAATACACCATCCTTAGAAAAGATGTCTCCGTTGTGTCTGGGGTCCTTAGCCATGGGCAGTTTTTTAAAGCAGGGCGCCAGAGTAGGGTCCTTTTGTTGCGCCTCCTTCAGTTCGTTCGGCAACAAGTTTGGCGCAGGCTCCCTCTCCTTCTTGGCTTGCCCTCTTGTGGTTACCGCTGCCACAATCGGCTCCTTAGGTCTCCCAATGAACACATATCTACATCCCAGGATAACTGGGTAGATCGGATCATCCATTATGGCCGCTTTAATAACTCCTCTGACAAAGTCAGAGTGTATTTCTACCAGTGCGATAGGAAGCGTCCTGGGTGCATCACTCCTGAAAACTCCACTAAGTTTGACGGTTTCCTCTGTCTCCTGACCGGGTTTGACTAGGTGCCTAGCGACAATACAATCAAAACTTAATCCAGTGTCAAAAAGACAAGTAGTGGAGGTACCGTTCAAAATTACAGTTCCTCGAGTTGAGGGTCGGTCCCCCTCAGGTTGAGAATCACTGACATTGACTCTACCTTTCGAGGCTGTATGCAAACATCCAATGCGGTTTGCACCGGTTTGTTTGCCCTGATCAGACGTTCCTGGTGTAGGGGTCTTCCCTTTTCCTTGACCTTGGTGGCCGCGCTGCCACGTAGGCTTGTTGGGTTGATCAGAATTGTTGTTGGGGGGGTATCGGGTTTTGTAGAATTTCGATTTTTCCTGGGGAGGTTTCTGGGTATTGTTATCTCGTTGGTTATAATGTTGAGAGGAAGTGGAAGAATAGGATGCCTGTTCTAGATTCTGTTTTCGAGATGGCTCATCGGTGGGTTTACGTTTAGTGCTGGGAAGTTCGGCCATTGCATTGCTATAGCGTTCGGCTTTATTGAGTATGTCTTCAAGCCTGACTGCCCCCTGTTCAGCCAAAAATCTACGAGTTTCATTCGACAAAGTGGATTTTATCTGCTCCACAAGAACAAGTTCGAGGAGTCCCTCATATGAAAGAGGTAGGTCAGATAATTCAATGCACTTTGTCAGATAACCAGTGAGACGTGAAGAGAACTGGGGAAATGTTTCCGTGCTATCTTTTCGGCTGTTTCTGAACAACTGCAGAAACTTTCGGGCAGTCATCTCAAACTGCTGTAGTAAGGCCTTTTTCAACATGTCGTAATCATGTTGATTCGGTCCCAGCTTAGTGTACACGTCATAAGCATTGCCTTTCAGTGACGTTGAAAGTTTGAGCGCCCAGCGGGTACTCTCTAACCCATAAAGATTCGCGAGTCTCTCGAATTTTTCTAGGTAGCTGTCAATTTTTTCGTTAGGGCTAGGAAAAGATTCTAAAGAAAACGACATAGCAGTTAATTGGGCAGATTGAGTACTGGAGAGGTCCATTGATTGAGACTGGGGCGAAGACGGCTCTCCGTTAGTCGAAGTAGAGGCGCCCCGACTCTCTAGAGCCTTAAGCGCCAGTTGATGCTGTCTTTCCTTGTCTCTCTCTCTCTCTCTCTGCGAGTTTCCATCTCTGCTTCAATTTTCTTCTGTTCCAAAAGACGTTCTTCCGCTTCTTTCTTATCTGCCCTCTCCTGGGCTTCTCTCCTCTCTGTTGCTCCGCCTTCCTCTCAGCTTCGGCTCTCTGTTGCTCCGCCTTCCTCTCAGCTTCGGCTCTCTGTTGCTCCGCGTCATATATTTCCAATTCCTGGTTAATAAACGCGTTTGCAGCTTCTGCATCTAATCCTGCCTCTTTCGCTTCCAGCCTCAAGATGGACCTCATCTTTATCCTCTCTGCCATTGTTAAAGAATAAGATGAAGTATGCTTAGAGAACTAGTAAGAAGAAACGCGAAAGGGCGGAACTCTGAACCGCTACGAGAAAAAAACACAAGTACAAATTTACCTGTGTTACCTCCTACCTGTACTGTGCAAACTTATCGCTGCTATTATCTGGCAATTAAGGCTCTAAACGCAAGCGACTATGCCACTAAATGGTAAGTTACGCTGGAAAAGAATCTACTTTTACTAACAGTCGAGAAAAATTTATATTAAAACAATTTAAAAGAAAAAAAAATTTTCCCTAAATTTTTAATCTCTGACAACAAACTCCGTCCCTAAAGTCAATTATTGAGATGAGACGTTGTTAACTTAATTTTTAAAAATCAGAACAATCCGTCTTTAGCTAAGCTCAACTCTTTTTGACTTCAAAAACCTTAGTGACTGTAAAACAATCACGCAATCCCAGCAACTTTTATAAAGAAAGAAATATAATTATCTCCGCCAGAGGATAATAAAATAGCAAATATATTTATTTGTCTGTACTTTCTACTGCTGTGGAGAGAAAACAACCTGTAAATATGCTGTGTGGACAACCCAAATACTTAAAGAACGTTTGTCTAGGGGTGTAATTATTTATTTATTTCCCTAATTCACAAAGACAAATCATTCACACTCTACCTAGTAAGACCCAAACTAAATCAGACTCAAAATATCTTTATCCCGGCTATGCGATTGCCTCAAATGTAGCTCAAGATCCCAGAACCAGCCCACAAATATGTGTGCATCAAATGTATCTCAAAATTATCCCAGACGAGCCGGCCAAATATTGTCGTAAATTTATTTTGAGAGAAAAGAGTCGTAGAAATAGTGGTCCGGTTTAGAGTGGAAAATGATGATGGAAAGCTTAGTGATAGAAAATGTAGAGATTTAATAGTTACTTCACAGCGTGCTGGAGGAGAGTAAAGACAGACTTATTTACGACAAATCGTGTCTCTCAATCTTCTCTTTCACTCTCCTGGTCAAACAATTATTTGCCAGTTTTCCAGACTCGCATCTGCGCGCACACCGCTTCGGTGTTTTCAAACACACACACGACGTTGATACAAACTATAATAAACGAATAGGGGAAAAGTTGGGCTTTGGGTATATCCAACACACAGAACTAAATGAGTTTATGTGATTTTATTCACTTTAAACATCAATTACTAAAAATATCAGATATTACATAAATTATCATAAGTACACAAATGCAAATAACAAGTTTGGAAGGGGTGAAGAAGATTGGTATCGACTAAGCCCTTCCCGCTTATTAGACAAAGATAAACCCAGTCCAAAGATAGATAATATCAGGGACATAGGTACGTTAACCTAACAGTGAAGTTAATTACTCTGAAAGAGGTGTTACCAAGTTAGGTATAAGTGATAGAAAAAAAAACCTGTTCTTCCCAGCTGTTCTTCCCTTTACTAAGCAAATGGAAAGGAGGTGGTTTTAAACAGAGTTAACAAATTATCAACTATCCCACTTAAAGGAACAATGTAGGGTATACAGAAAAGATATATGTTACCAGGTAAGCAGTTAACAAAATGGTCACACAAAAGAATTAATTTCCTGTCATTCATACACGCGCTAGCAAAGGCCTTCACTCATCTTGCTCTCACTTACCGATTGTGAAAAAAATCTTGCACTCCATAGAATAACACAACAGCAGTTACACCTCAACTAAATGTATGAGTGTTTGTTCAAGTTCTAGCCCCAGATTATCGGGTAGGCGGTCAGCACATAAAAGGATCCCGTAATCGCTGGGAAATGAATCTGTAGTTGTGTCTCTTTTCTTAATAACAGTTTCTATGGGAGGGCACGGTCTCTGATACCGGGGTGAGGATGGTGTGGTCTATTTGACTATGCCGCTGATAATAAAATTCTTACGCGTGCTGGTACACTTTATCCGTGAGGTATGGTTTAAGTCCAGTGAGAAAACTAAGTCACATCACTGTTCAGGAAATTATGAATTATCTCTCTGTGTCAGTAAACTAACAAAGCTCGGGCCAGTGTTCTTCTTCCCGTTACGACTTAAGTTGTTTGATGGTGCGTTAAATTTGTCTTTGGGTGTGCTTTCTTTGCTATAAGTTAGATAGCGGAATTCCAAACATAGAATCGCCTCAAAGATTAAAAATTTACACAGTCTCAACCAGTTCTGCGTCAGGGGAACTCTACACACTGTTTATGCTTTGCTTTGCTTAGATTGATTTCTTTATTGCTTTCTTAATGCTGGGATCGCACAGGTTACGATCACTCTGTATGAAA
The DNA here is from genome assembly GCA_024509875.1 of Oreohelix idahoensis. Taxonomy (NCBI): domain Eukaryota; kingdom Metazoa; phylum Mollusca; class Gastropoda; order Stylommatophora; family Oreohelicidae; genus Oreohelix; species Oreohelix idahoensis. Next base: position 67,317 of record JAMPIV010012165.1, read on the forward strand.
GAAAAAAAGACATGTAATATACCGAAAACAAATAACCTTCTGAAGCGCGATGAATTTCCCGTTAAGCCTATTATATATATGCTCGCGTATTTAATTATGTATTTAATAAACACTGCGCGAGTTCTAGTGGTTAAAAACACACATCTATAAAACTAAGACTTAACTGAATTTATTAATTATAAATTCCTTCGCGACTTTAAAAGTTAATTTAAGCATCTATTATCTTTTAAAATAATATAATAGATAGATCATTATATTTAAAACTGGAACTCTTGAGATGGTTTAATTAAATAGATTTAAATTAACACAGAATCCCTTTAAATAGAATGACTGAGCTAGACCACTGATCACTTTACACAATATATATTACCGCTTTGCACAGAAATAGAAATCACTGCAAATATATATAAAATCCAGGGGAAAATCTATAACAAGATTTCAATAAAGCTAGTGCTTCTGTAAAGATCTGGCCAGCGAGTGATAACGTGTCTAGTTCTACATGGTCTATTTAGCTAAAATGAAATGTAAGTTGAGTGGGACATGATAAACTTGACAACTTATTTGATCTCACGAACTTTTGGGGATCTGACCGCCAAATCAAGAGAAAAAGCCGCCCCCTGGTCTTCGTATCTCCGTTCGCTGCTGCCCGTTTCGCTTTCCCCCGTTCGCTCGGTTTCGATTGACACCGAGACGCGAAATTAGCGGCAAGCAACTGCGTCTCGTATCAGGGAAAACTACTGTCTTTGATAGCGCCGATAGTCTCCCCTAAGATCCCTCGGTCTGTCTCTTGATCTCGTCGCTGTATCCTACATGAGTCCCGGTGGAATGCGTTCTGGCAAACGAAAAGTTACAACAAATGTTCAGGGGTTCTAATGTTATGAAAAGCCAAAGGTCCCTTTAAATCATCCATCATATCAGGGAAAATTCACTAGTCAAACTAGACGTACGTCACAATATATACTGTTCAAAAAAAGAAACGCAACTTTTTTGGTGTTACTTTTATAAAAGATATTCGCTGATTGGACATCAGTCAACCTATCGACTGTGTCCACCTGGTCATTAACTTCTCGTGGTTACCTGAATTGTACTCACCTCATGATTCGTGATGTCATGAAAGAGGTCAAGGTCAAAACAACATTTTTGACAATAACTGGTGACAGGTTCATGAGAATCCCGTGAAACTTACTGAACACAAAACTCTCTGACCATATTATTGAATGCCTATAAAAGATTGACGCTTCTCAAATAAATTCAGTTGAAAATTCAATGTGCAAGTATGGCTCATCTCACTACAGAACAACGACTCATCATCATTGGACGTTTACAGACTGGACAGTCACAAAGTGTAGTGGCCAGACAATTTAATGTGGTTAGAAGCACCATTAGTCGCCTTTGGAAACGATTTCAAGAAACTGGCTCAGTGGCAGACCGGCCGCGCAGTGGAAGACTCAGAGTCACAACTCCTGCCGAAGACCGCTTCATACGGCTGCGTCACCTCAGGAATCGACTTGCATCTGCGTCCTCCACAGTCCAGTCAATGTCAGCAGCTCGTCGAATTTCAGATCAAACGGTCAGGAACCGGCTGCACGACTCTGGTCTTTGTGCTAGAATACACTAAAGAGGTCCTGTTCTTACGGACCGGCATCGCCAGAACCGACTGCAGTGGGCGAACCAGCATCGTCAATGGACCGTTGGGAATGACTGGAGACGGGTTTGGTTTAGTGATGAATCATTTTTTGTGCTCCAGCGACACGATAGACGGAGAAGAGTTTACCGCAGAGTCCACGAACGCTACGCCCAGAACAGCGTTGATGAGGCTCCTCCCCATGGTGGTGGAGGTGTACTGATGTGGGGGCCGATCATCTTCATGGGAAGAAGTGACTTGGTGCAAATTGAAGGACGCCTGAATGCCCAACGATACGTCGCTGAAATTCTTCGTTCTCACGTCCTTCCACTTCTGGCTGCACGAGGGTCGATTTTTCAGCAGGATAACGCTCGACCTCATGTGGCACAACTCACCACCCAGTTCCTCGCTGACAACAACGTCCAGACCATTCCGTGGCCAGCCATGTCATCAGACATGAACCCCATAGAACACTTATGGGATGAACTCGACAGACGACTCCGCCAGCGAGACGTGGCTCCAGCCAATCTCCGACAGTTGTCTCTTGCACTGCGGGAAGAGTGGGCAGCCATCCCACAATAACAGATCCAACGGCTAATCGGATCCATGTCAAGGAGATGTCGTTCTCTGATAGAGGCCAGAGGAGGCCATACACCTTACCGAAACGGAGGCCTCAGTCGCAAAGAATAAAAGTCCAAACCAAATTTAATGAACATCATTTCATTGTTAAAGTCTGAAAGTTTCTTCATGCCAAGATTGAAACATTAATTCCGTAAAATAAAATTTTGGTACAAGTTTGAAATTTGGTGTCCATTACCACTGCAATAATGTTGCGTTTCTTTTTTTGAACAGTATATATATATATATACTACTCGTCAAAAGTCAAGGGCCACCCTATTATTTTCAATACACTTTTATATAAGTGCATAAAATGATTAAATTAAGGAAGTTTTTAGTAAAAATGGGTGCAATATCTTCCTCTGACAGTCCTCTATGCACGTTAAGCATAAAAACAACTCACCGACAACCATGGTGATCACGTGCAATTTGATTTGCTGACCATAAATTCACATTTTTAATCTGTTTTTTCACACTTCCGTACAACCAAACAGGTGAAGTAATCGTGCTGATTGACATTCCACGTGCAATGGCGACTTTTCGTGAACAGAGTTCACTCTTAATTTGTTTTACAATCAGCAGACTTAGGGTAGTTTCATCACTTGCAAAAAACCATGCCAACGAGAAGAAGTCTTGACACCTTACAAAGAATGAGGGCTATAGCGTAGGTTGAAAGTGTTTTATCTGTCCGTGAGGCTGCTAGATGGCTTGCAGTGCCACACTCTACTATCCAAAGAATTTTGGAGAGATTTCAGGCCACAGGAAGTGTGAAGGATCGCCACCGGCCAGATCGTCCTAGATGCACCAATAGACATGATGACCGGTACCTCTTGTTGTCAGCCCTGCGCCATCGAACAGTGACTTGTTCCACTCTAAGATGTCAGCTGAGACAAACTGTAAACGTTAGTGTCAGTCAAAGCACCATTCGCAGACGTTTACATGAATTTGGACTGGCTGCTCGACGTCCTGCAGTCAGAATCCCTCTTACTCCTGCTCATCGCAGAGCCTGTGTTGCTTGGTGTCGCGAGCACATCCGATGGACAAGGCAACAATGGAGTCAAGTTCTCTTCACTGATGAATCTCGCTTCACTGTATCATTCAATGATGGCAGGATTCGAGTTTGGAGACGACCAGGAGAGCGATTTCTGATGACACAATTCGAGAGGTGGATCGTTATGGTAGGGGTTCTGTCATGGCCTGGGGAGGCTTTTACAGACACGGCAGGACCCCACTCTACATCATCCAAGGCAACTTGACCGGCCCAAGATACCAGAACAAAATCTTGAGACCAATTGTTCAGCCTGCTCTGGAGGCCATAGGTGGTAATGCCATCCTCCAAGATGATAACGCTCGACCCCATTGAGCTCGTGTGGTGAATGAGTTTATTCAGCAACATGGGATCATCAGGATGGCGTGGCCAGCTCATTCACCTGACCTTTCTCCGATTGAGCACCTCTGGGATGTCCTTGGTCAAAGATTGTCAAAAAAATCACCCCCTGCCAATGGATGTTGCACAGCTGACTGCATTTCTGCTTCAGGAATTGCAAGCTGTTTCTCAGGATACTCTTCGGACCTTTGTGGACTCGATGCATCTACGCTGTCTTGAATGCCTTGCTGCAAACGGTGGTCATACCCGATTTTGAAATGTCTATTTGTCCAATATCTATTGTGTGACTTTTGAAAAGGTGGTTGACACACTTCACAGCTTCATTGCGTTTGAATGTGTGTTTCCATTTCTTTACGTGACATGTCAATTTGGTATTCAATAAATGCCGTTTTGACTGATACCAATTACGTTTATATCAGATTTGTTTTATGGTTTCAACCAAGGTTTTTCTAAGTGGCCCTTGACTTTTGACGATTAGTATATATATATATATATATATATCTAGTAATAATAATTCACTGATTAACTCAGAGGTGGGGGCTTAACGAGCTAGAACAACCATTGCTTGAAATCTTCACAAAAGTGGTCGGCAGGTTACAGAATTAACGTGCTCAGCAGGAGCCTCGAAGATGTAGTGGTTAACCTAGGGAGCCGCGGTTGCATAGTGGTTGGTGCACTGGCTTCCTAGCTCAGTGGTCTATGGTTCGATCCCCAGATGAGGTGGGATATTTTTAGGTCGCAAACGGCTCCTGGTTCGACCCAGCCCCAACTGGGTACCAGAGCAACTCTGGAAGGTTAAGGCGGCCGGCGTGATGCTGACCACATCACCCCTAGTGTGCTGATGGTCTAGAAAATATGGGCCTAACACCATATTCCCAATATGCCTCAATGGGCGTGTAACGGGATCCTTTTCCCCTATAACCTAGGCAATTGATAACAGTGTTCGCTTTTAAATTAGTGTCCTGGATCATTAGTATAAAAAATCAGAGATGATTGTTTGAATAATGTCTGCCAGTTGGTAGGTACCTCGACAATTCCAGTACCGGCACCCACCAATACGTATGTATTTCATAGAGAGTCTGTCCGCTTTCTGTCTTGTTTTTCTCTTACAAGCTCTTAAATTTTGCTCTCTCTCCCCTACCTCTCCTTCTACATCCACGTTTCTTTGTTACATTTGCAGAATGCATTGACGACACAGCACGATCCCCGTACCTACCGCGACAATTCTAGTTTTTTTGCATAATACATAATATAATATTTGCAAGATATGGTGGAAATATCCTATCACCCTCTGCCGCCATGCCAGGGAAAAGGCAAGGGGTGTTCCTTAGGAAGTCCATCTGCCTGGTGCCGACCCAGACAGCCAATGTCCAAGACTACTTTCCTAGTAGCCATCCTGTCTCTCAGCACATTGAGTCACCTTGGACTTGAGGTCATTAACTAATGACTATGACAGAATATGCCTTGACTCGAGTCTTACCATGTTTATTACATTTCTAGATCAGCATTGATTACAAACTGAATGTAAAGGCATTTGTTGACCACGCCATTATTGTTAAAATATGTGTTGATGACTGCCATAACCGGTGTCAATACCTTGTCGAGGTATGGCGGCTTGCGTACCCTGATTACCCCCAGAGCTATACCAGCGGGAGTTTTTACTCCTGGAAGGTTCTACCAAGTTGGACAGGTTTGCGCGGGCAGGGGTCAGACGAAAGCAGACACCCTGGTCCTCCAGGTTGGGGGTTTTAGCATAGGGCTGACACCCCGGTCTATGTAAAAAAAATTGAAGTTACGGAAACGATAACAAATAAACAAACTTTGCCGCGGGACGGACATTTGGAGTCTGAGACTCGTATGACTGTCAGTGGTGAAAGCCGAAAGGAAGCCACTGACATGAGAACGGACGTCCTGACCGCAAAACATGATACAAGAATAGGATTTTGGAATGTCAGGACAATGAATAATAATAATAATAATAAATTCTTTAAGCGCCAAACACGGCGCATAAGGCAGAAACCAGTGCTCTCCAGGTTGTTCGTTGTGACGCCACTCCTCTTAGCTCTTGCACATTATTTAGGCCCAGCGTTCTTCCTTCTCTTATTATTGTTCTTCTGAGTGTTTCTTTTGGTCTTCCTTTTTTCCTCTTACCCTCAGGAACCCAAGTGAGCGCCTGTAGTGGTATTCTGTTGTTTTGCATTCGTAGGACATGACCGATATATGACCATCGTCTTTTCCTTATATAGTTGGAGACATATTTCTGCCTAGAGTCTTCTCTTATTTGTCGATTAGTCTTGAATTCTTTCCAACTGATAATCATGAGTTTTCTAAGACATTTGTTCTCGAATGTATTCAGCTTGTTCTCCAATGATTTTGTTATTTTCCAACTCTCACAGCCGTATGTTAACACTGAGATAACATTTGAACTAAACAGACGAAGCTTGGTATGTATATTCAATGATCGTAATTTCCAAATGTTAGATAATCTATTGAAGGCGCTAGCTGATAAAGCAATTCTAGTATGGATTTCTCTTGTTGTGTCACCATCCTGAGTCATTTTACTGCCTAAATAATGGAAACTTTCAACTTTCTGTAGTTTTTCCCCGTTCAAGATGATATCAAAGGTCTCGTTAGAAAAGTTCATAACTTTAGTTTTAGAGGCATTTATTTGGAGATCTATTTTAACCGAGAGATGACACAAATTATTTACTGCTTCTTGGGATTGTCTGGGTGTTGAACTTAAGAATGCTAAATCATCTGCGAAATCCAGGTCCCCAGGAATTTTCCATTTGTCTATTTTATACCTAATTGTTCATTGTGGGTATAGTTTCTCATAACCCAATCAATAGCTATTCCAAAAAGTAGTGGTGACATAATACAGCCTTGTTTCACCCCTGTTTCTACTGTAAACCATTCTGTATTCCCTTTATTTGTTCTAACACAACATCTTGCATGAATGAGACGGGTAAACTAAAACAGGTCACGGCAGAAATGAGAAACTATAGGTTACACATTCTAGGGATAAGCCAGAGCAGATGGACAGGGGCAGGAAAAGTTAAAACAGCAACAGGAGAAACAGTACTTTACTCTGGAAGAGAGGATGGACAGCACAACGAAGGCGTAACCATTATTTTACAGAAAGGAATAGAAAGGACATTACTGGAATGGAAACCCATCAACAACAGACTGATAAGATTAAGATTGAGAGGTAGATTCACCAATACTACAATAATACAATGCTATGCACCAACGAATGAAAGCGATGAAGAGGTCAAGGATGAATTCTATCAACAACTGCAGAAAGAAATGGAAGACACACCTAGATATGATCTTGTTATAGTAATGGGAGACCTCAATGCGAAAGTTGGTACACACAATAAATATAATGAAAGAGTAATGGGGAAATGCGGCAGTGGAACAGCAAACGAAAATGGGGATAAATTAATAAGTTTCTGTAGTATTAACAACCTGGTCATTGGAGAAACACTTTTCCCACATAAAGAAATTCACAAATTAACATGGGAATCACCAAATGGTCGGGACGGAAACCAGATAGACCACATCATGATTAACGGTAGATGGAGACATGCATTACAAGATGTGAAGGTAAGAAGAGGTGCAGATGTGGTAAGTGATCACCTTTTAGTAGTAGCAAAACTGAAAGTGAAACTAAGAAGGGCTGGACCAATTGTAACTACACAGAAAAGGTTTGACATCAGCAAATTGAAGGACCCCCTTACCAGAAAAGCTTTTGCGGCTGACATAAAGAAACGATATCAATTTCCCAAAAGTCAGGAAAAGACATTGACTGATGATATAGACCAGAGATTTAATACCATTTCAACAATATATAAGGAAAGCAGCAAATCATGCTTGGGATTCCAGGAAAGGAAGAAGCAAGACTGGATAACACCAGGAACATTAAACACCATACCACTGAGAAAGGAAATGAAAAGAAAGAAAACAGAAGCAAAGTCCCCCAGGTTAAAGCAACTATATAGCGAACAGTACAGTCAGCTGGACAAGGAAGTTAAACGCCAAACCCGAGCCAACAAAAGGAATTTCCTAGACAATCTTGCAAGACAGGCAGAAGAGGCAGCACTGAGAAATGAACAAAGCACAGTATACAAAATAACTAAATTCATCAGCGGAAAACGAGGTGCAAACAATATTACATTAGTAAGAGATAAGCAAGGAAATCTCATCACGACAGCAGAGGGACAGGAAACAAGATGAGAAGAGCACTTCAGAGAAACTCTGAACAGGGAACCACCAGAGACACAATTGAATGTTCCTGATCCTGAAAACGATCTAGATGTAAATACAGACATTCCACGAAAAGAAGAAATCATCACAGCAATCAAAGGGTTAAAGAACGGAAAAGTTCCTGGCCATGATAACTTAAATGCAGACCTATTTAAGACAGACCCAGAGCTAGCAGCAGAACTATAAGAACCACTATTTGCACAAGTGTGGAAAACGGGGACAACACCATCAGAGTGGAACAAAGGAATAATTGTCAAAGTGCCCAAGAAGGGAAATCTTGCAGACTGCAATAATTGGAGAGGAATCACTCTTCTCTCAGTTCCCAGCAAAATACGAAGGAGCATAATTATACAGAGAATTTCAAAAGCTGTAGACCACAAACTGAGGAAAGAACAAGCAGGATTTAGAAAGAACAGAAGATGTGTAGATCATATATTCACTCTCAGGAACATTATAGAGCAGTGCTCAGAATGGCAAAGACAGCTGTACATTAACTTCGTTGATTTTGAAAAGGCTTTTGACAGCATATATAGGGATAGTTTATGGAAAATACTGAGGGCTTATGGAATTCCAAGCTGCATAGTGCCAATCATAAAAAGCCTCTATGCCAGCTTTACGTGTAGTGTTGGGCAGAGCAACCTAACCTTTGAGGTGAAGACAGGAGTACGACAGGGATGCCCCTTATCAACCACTCTATTTTTAACAGTCATAGACTGGGAGATGCGCCAGACAACAGAGGGCAGTCCAAGAGGAATAAGATGGACTACATTTTCTACATTGGAAGATCTGGAATATGCAGATGACATTGCACTACTAGCACATTCACATCAACACATCCAGGAAAAAACGGATAGACTTAATAAATTTAGCCAGCAGGTGGTCTTGAACATCAATTTAAAGAAGTCAGAGGTCATGACGCTCAATGTGAGCAACACTGAGCTCATATCAGTAAGGAATCAGCAACTGGTACTGACCGACACCTTCACATACCTAGGATGCATAGTAACACCAGACGGCGGGGCAGGCAAAGACATCAACATCAGAATGAATAAGGTTAGAACAGCCTTGTTTAGCCTAAACAACATCTGGAAGTCCTCTCAATACAGCACAAGCACAAAATTAAGATTATATCAGAGCTGTGTGCTTTCTGTGCTTCTCTATGGTGCGGAATGCTGGAGAGTTAGAGAGAAGGAAATGTCGAAATTGTCCTCTTTTCACACAACATGCCTAAGAAAAATTCACCGAATCTTTTGGCCGAATACCATCACCAACCAAGATCTGCTTACTCGGAGCAAGCAAGAGGACATGCACACCATCATGGCTGGCAGACGCTGGAGCTGGGTTGGCCATGTCCTCAGAAGAGACCCCGATGCCATCACAAGAACAGCTATGCTTTGGACCCCTGAAGGAAAACGAAAGAGAGGCCGACCAAAAACAACCTGGCGGAGGACTGTGGAGGCTGAGATGCAAAGAGTGAACCAGAGTTGGGGCACTGTACGAAGGATGGCCGCCGACCGAGCAAAGTGGAATCAATTTGTTGTTGCCCTACAAGACGCCACTAGGCGTGATGGCCATTGACTGCTTTGACGGTCGGTGGCTAAGGATCAAAGAAAGAAAGAAGATGTGTTGATGAATTTGTAACACACCTGCTTCATGGGAGTATTTTTATGATGTTTGCATCGGATTGAATGTGAAGTGGACTAGTTGGTTTATTACATCTGACTTGTGAGCATTGGAGAAAGCAGCGGTTGCGCAGTAGTTAATGCACTGTCTTCCTAGCTTTTCAGACCTTAGACGGCTCTGGGGTCGACCTAGCCTTTTGAAGTGGGTACTGTGACTTATAATGAAAAGAGATCCCACAGTAATCTGATAGGCTCGTAACCTCGTAGCGTTCTATGATTTGCTAGCAAAACCACGCATTCTTCCTACCTGTGTTTTACTTACACAAGCGTACTGTTGCGGTCAGTTTGCTGAGTCTATAGTATGTAGAATGTACCTGGTTAATTTTGGAGACTTTAATTTAATAGTTTCTTGATCAAAGGGGAGGTACTCATGTTTTACTGGGAATGTAGTTAACAGTGGTGGTTGTCCCACTTGTCTGTTAACCCAGCGTCTAATTTAGGACCGATGTCAGCTTTTCCTGACATGTTCACCCATCTGAGTTTAGCTCAAGGGTCTAGGGTCACGACGCATGCGCAAAGAATCTGTCTCGATTTAAGACATCTTGTGTTAGGAGAGTCGAGCTGTAGTTTTGAGAGGGTCAAGAAGGTTTTGGGGAAAGTCCTCTGTGTGTTCGACCAAGATGGTTAAGGATTGTTCCCCAATGTTATATTCTGATGCGCCTAGGAGGCGAGTGAGTTTTTGTGATATTTATTCTGAGTGACATTAAGGTAATTTACCCTTAAAACAGTTTCTTTATTGCCAGAATGATACATGAATTTTTGTAGCCAGCTAGCGACTTTTCCCTGGGCGGGAAAGAGTCAATCTATGAATACCAGTAATGGAGCTCACGAAGTATTCTAATATTATATGCACTGGGCTGGTGTATGCCCAAAGAACTTTACAGATGCTGTATCCCGCTATCTGCGGTGATGCCATTTAAGAAGGTTGGACTCACCCTGTTTGTTATAGAAATATCACGGAGGCCATCATATCTATAAGCCCGCCATATTGCGCGGCCTGCTGTAGACCCATATATATATCTGACTTACTGATGTCAGAAAGGAGTTGTGTAAACTCACATATTTGCTGTATTTTGCTGTAGCTGACGAAGGTGGAATTGTACGAGATCAGCTTTATTATATACATGCACCGCTGGCTGATGAACTGTATTCATACATGCTATGTCCTGAATTGTCAATGACTATTTATATTGATGTCGGCGTACCTGTCGTTGTGATGTATTAAAGTCTATCAAACGTCAGAGGTGTTCCCACTCTCTATGAATTACTACGTGTATTTCTACCAAAGTGTGATGTCAGTTAAACGCCTGTCTTCCACGAACCATCATACACACATTCGCACTCATTGATGTCTACACACTTTGTGACTGCAACACCTCAACACTTTCGAGTCAACTAAACGAATGCCAGCATCGTTGCGGCCAACCAGGGCCTATTACATTTAACTACTACATTTACGGTGGCCAAACTGAGCCTGTCACATTCATGCCACGGACACCTACTACGCTTCAACGAAAGTGTTTTCTTAAAAAAGTTGTCACTCATAATTTTTGAAAGCGTTTACCATTATAATTCACTTAGATTTTTTAGCGTTAAAACTAGTGAAAAAAAATAACGCGTAGCTATTTCAAACCAGATGTTCAGTTATAATGTTAAATTTCACCACTCGCTTTCTCACACAAGAAGAGATGGTTAGCTGACTGGTTAAGTGCTAGGCGCGACTGATAGTGACAGACAAAAATTCACGTTTTATTTCATTGTGCGTATTTATTATAAGTGCCTAATATTTAATCTCATATGACTAAACTATCAGACGCCGACCAAATTAATAGCTAAGCGAATGGCGATAGGGTAGGCTAAAGACACCGTGTGCCTTTTAAATTTAATCAGGACTGACGGTGTGGATAAGAGATAGTCTTGTCCCCGTCTGTGTGCATATATGTAGCTATATAGAATAGTAGCATTTTTCCATAAATGTTTTTATATATATTTCTGCAGACCTGATCAAGAGCGTCCAGCGGTCTTTTGGTCTTTTTCCTTTTTACTGATTGGTTAATGTTGTTTTTCTTGGCTTGTGCGTCACCAATCTCCCGGGTGAGCAAGCATTTGCCAACGATACATGAGAAACATTTTAACTTGTAAATTTAATTGGACTTACTATACCCAGCAATATTTTTCAATTTTATCAGCCCACTGGGGTTTTGAAGAAAATAGCATTCATTCCCGACTTCTGACAGTTGTATTCAAGCGTAGCATCCAGAATTTACGTGGTTTCAGAATCAGCACTCTACCACAGAGCCAGCCGATAGGATTATCATCATTTTTCAATTGTAATATTGTTAACAACCAGATGTTTCCCAATACTGGAAGTATTTTCCTCTTTTAACTGTGAACCCTAAGATCACGTTTCTACATCAACTATTGGCGGTGACATATTGTTCATCCAGGAAACATCCACACCAGATTCGGCGTTAACCTCACTAGTCTTTATTGTTAGAGGATGGACTGGGGCCAATTTGGAAAATAAACCTGACCTTTTTTATATTCAGGATAATTGTATTTCCAAAGGATATCACCAAGAGTAGGTAAGAGTGGACACTGTATGAAAGAGAGAGAGAGAGTGAATATTTTTCTTGATTACAGGGACTTTACCAACATTGGATTTTGCTTAAACTTGTTAACTTTACTGGGTAGCCTATAGTAGGTACATGTTTACCTTACTGTCTACTCTGTAACTTAGTGCAATCCTTCGACCTTTGGGTTATTAACTTTTTGGGTTCTTTTTCTCCAGAAGGGGAGAGCACATTTATTCTACTATTTTCATATGTATGTAAATCTGATTTTATTTGATCTTTTTTTTTAGATATTTGGTGTTGTCAAGTTTAAATGATAATAAACAACAAAAGAAACTTAATTTTGTGTGTTGGTCAGACCCATACCCAATTAACCGTAGTTTTTCACGTTTGTGTGTCTTGTTGTCACATAGCTGTGTGTGTGTGTAGTTAAACTTATATTTATATGTATGAGAAGGGCAAGGTTGTCTTTTACTAAATTATAGTCGTATAGGTATGCTGGAATAGAGAAACTTACTCATTCCATAGACATATTTTGTTCCTTAACTTATCACCCGTGAAATCTATTTCTCACACCTTTCTCTCACGTATCTATCACAAACCACTCTACTCAGACGGGACAAAATTAACTCACAACCTCTCTGTACGACAGAATGGAGGCTTGTGTCCGAGATTTGATCTAAGTCTGATTCTAGATAAATGACTAACGTCTGTCAATGTATCTTAGTCTAACTCTAGATAGAGTGTGTTGTGCGTCATGTGTTGTGAGTAAAGAATATTAATAATAATTATCCCGTAGACAACGTTCTTATTTACTGGCTTCTGACTACACCAATTAAAAATTTGTTTCTTTCCACAGCCTCTTATAGTTTACATACAGTTTGATTTTGATGGTGATCTTTGTTGGAGATATGATATATAATAATTTTTGTACAAAAAGACCGCTGGTACGCGTGATTGTTTATCAATCACAATTTTATTAGAGCAGTTGGGCCTGAGCATAGCAAAGGAAGTGCAATGGGCAGTTGCCAAGTTAATCACCTGCCCTAGCTCCAGACTCTCCAGGGGTGGGTGAGCGTGGTGGAGTTATAATAGGAAATGTTTTGTTTCCCTTTAATTTTGAATTATTTTTGCACAGTAGTAAGAGTAGATTTACAGTTTTTAGCCTGATCTATCATCTCTATGGTTTAAGTCGTTGGCGTTAGCAGCCTTTTTGCTAGTGAACAGCAGCGATAAATTAGACAACTGAGTAACAGGGAGGGGGAAACAAGAAAAAAAAAACAGAACATTTTTTTTGTATTCTCTTAATTGGGTGTATCCTTTTCTTCTTTCTTTCTCGGGTAATTCGTATCAGTTATTTGCCATGGCTGAGCGTGCAAAACGTAGAACAATGCTAAGAGAGGAAGCAAAAGAAACAGGATTACAATGAGACGAGTTGCTAGCTTTTGTGAACGACGAACTAGACAAATATGAGATGGAGAATAAAGAGAAAGAAGGGCGGCAATTGGAGCAGAGGAAAATTGAAGCATAAATGCAGGTTCGTAGAGACATGTAACGCGAGAAGGAGAGACAACATGGGGAAACAGAGAATGACAAACGACATCAGCACGAATTCGCGATTAAGACTTCAGAGGTCCAAAGTCGTGGTGCAGCGTCTAGCTCCAGCAATGGAGAGTCTTCGTCACCTCAGTCACCCTTAGCCGATCACTCTAGTAGCCAGTCTTTCCAATTAGCTGCTATGTCTTTTGCCCTAGAATCCTTCCCAAGCCCCGATGAGAAAATTGATACTTATCTAGAAAAATTTGAGAAAATGGCAACACTGTACGGTTTGGAAAGTTCGCGATGGTGCTTGTAGCTCTCACAGGCCCTCAAAGGCAATGCGTATGATGCGTATGCGAAACTGGGAAGCAGCAATACAGACAGTTACGACATGCTTAAGAAAGCTTTACTTGAGCGCTTCAAAATGCAGAACGCATTGAACGGGACTTCCACTTATTGTTTGTTTGATACAGGTTTGAGCTTTGATAGTATTGTTGCTAGGCATTTGGTCAAACCAGGTCAAGAAACGGAAGAAACCGTCAAATTATGTGGAGTTTTTAAAGGAGATGCACCCATAATGCTCCCAGTCGCACTTGTGGAGATACACTCGGATTTTGTCCGTGATGTTATTAAAGCGGCGATAATGGAGGATCCGATCTACCCAGTCATACTTGGTTGTAGATACGTGTTTATAGTGAGACCGAAAGAGCCGATTGTGGCGGCAGTAACTACAAGAGAGCAAAGCCAAAAGGAACGGGAGCCTACACCTAACATGTTACCTAAGGAACTGAAAGAGGCGCAACAAAAGATCCCTACCTTGGAGCCCTGCTGTAAGAAACTGTCCATGGCCAAGGACTCCAGACACAACGGAGACATTTTTTTGGGATGGAGTGCTGTATCGAAGAACGGGCGACCCTGAATAGGGACATAATCAGCTCCTAGTACCGACGCAGTACAGAGAATAAATCTTAGAAATGGGGCACTCTCTTCCCTTCAGCGGACATATGGGACAAAACGCCACTATACAGCGAATATCTACTCACTATTGGTGGCCAGGAATCAACACTGACATCATCAGATATGTTAAATCCTGCGCCAAGTGCCAACTTGTGGCGCCCAAGCATTGGACACCCCCAGTTCCTATGGGAGAAATGCCAACAGTTGGGGACTCCATTTGAACGGGTTGCAGTCGACATTATAGGACCCTTGAAAGGACTAAACTAAGGAACAGGTTTATCCTGACCTTAGTCGACACATGCATCATGTGGGCCGAAGCTATACCGCTAACATGTATGGATTCCAAGCATGTCGCAGAAGCTCTAGTGAAGATTTTTACACGGTTGCGATTCCCTCAACAAGTTTTGACGGATAACGGATCCCAGTTCTGTACCCTGTTAATGGAGGAAATCTTTAAGATCTTGAGGACCAAACACATCCACACCAGCCCGTACCATCCGGCCGGAAATGGGCTCATAGAACGATTTAACGGCAGCCTCCCCATGATCTTACGTAAGCTGGGACAGGAGAAACCTGAAGATTGGTGCCTTTACATTCCTACAGCCTTATTCGCCTACAGAGAAGTCCCCCAGGCCTCTACAGGGTTACCGCCAGCTACACTTTTATTCGGCAGAACTATTAAAGGCCCACTGCAAGCCTTATTACGGTCACTGACAGACCAGAAGGCTGATGAGACAGTCGTCTCAGCATTCAAGTACGTATTTGAAATAAAGGAACGGTTACAACTAGGATGGGTCCTGAGTAAAGGTTATTACCAAATACCAGTCAAGGAGGAAATTAAACCCCTGTTAGCCTTTAGCACCAGCGAAGGACATTATACTTTCAATGTTATTCCTTTCAGTTTACACAATGCATCAGCAGTCTTCACCAGAATGATAACAGAGCTTTTGGAACCTTTGCAAAGTCCAAATATTCACAATTTCATGGACGACATACTTATTACAATGGATAACCACGAAGAACTAAATGCTACGGTCGCTATGCACCTCAGGAGACTAAAGGAAGCCAGGTTGAACGCACGACCTAGCAAATGTTTAATCGGCTTTGAAAATCTTGACTTCCTAGGGCATACCATTTCTCAAGGTTGTATGTGGCCCGTTGCCAAAATCATCGAGAAAATACTTTCAGCAACGAGGCCAAAAAACAAAGAGAAACACACGTTCATTCCTTTCACTTTGTGCGTATTACCAAAAGTTTATCAAAAACTTCAATGGCCTTAGAGCCACTCACTTACCTCACGCGGAAGGGAAAACCCGATAAGGTTGTTTGGACCGCAGAGTGTGAAAACGCTTACGTCACTCTGAAGGAAAAGCTGTCCAAATATCCCATTATAAGGTTACCCGACCTTAAGAAACCTTTCATCTTGTGCGTGGACGCCAGTGGAAAGGGAATAGGATCGACACTGCTTCATGCAGACGACCAACATCCTAACTTGCTGTTTCCAGTTGCTTATGGCAGCCGCAAACTGAATACAGCAGAAAGGAACTATTCGACCGTGGAAAGAGAATGTTTGGCACGCATGAACGGAATCAGGAGACACCATGAATATTTGTATGGAGTTTCATTCACAGTACAAACTGACCATGCTCCATTGGCATTCCTAGGAGCCAATAAGGATTTTAACGCAACAATTATGCGTTGGGCTCTATTGTTAAGCGTGTACTCATTCAAAATCCAAAACCTACCAGGGAAAGAGAATGTAGGAGCAGATTTTATGAGTCGTAATTAGAGCAATCAGAAGAACAATAATAAGAGAAGGAAGAACGTTGGGCCTAAATAATGTGCAAGAGCTAAGAGGAGTGGCGTCACAACGAACAACCTGGAGAGCACTGGTTTCTGCCTTATGCGCCGTGTTTGGTGCTTAAAGAATTTATTATTATTAATTAGAGCATTGAGGAGAATGATGCAATTTATAATAGCAATCACTCGGTAGCTGCGGATGACAGTAGCTCTATTTTCATAAATGTGATATGATGAGTTTCACATTTTCAAGCCCGGACGTACTGTGACAAAATGGAAAGAGAACCTACAGTAATCTGACAGGCTCGTAACCTCGTAGCGTTCTATGATTTGCTAGCAAAACCACGCATTTTTTCTACCAGTGTTTTACTTTCACAAGCGTACTTTTCGTCCCACCTCTTTTTCTGTGAATGCGAGGTAACGCAATGTTTACAAACTGCATGACCTGTCAGTCATAACAGGTAGCGAATCAGGTTTGTTTACCTAGTTTTTTCACACGAGCTTATCTGTCAAGCATACAATACCTGACAGACCGCAAGTGAATAACACATAATCTTTTGAAGTTCGTACTCAGGGGAAGGCAGAAACCCCTGGGCCCTTTGATCCCCAGAAGCGGGCATTCGTACAGAGAAAATCTTAGAGGA
Organism: Oreohelix idahoensis; assembly: GCA_024509875.1. Taxonomy (NCBI): domain Eukaryota; kingdom Metazoa; phylum Mollusca; class Gastropoda; order Stylommatophora; family Oreohelicidae; genus Oreohelix; species Oreohelix idahoensis. The sequence continues at coordinate 84,407 of JAMPIV010012165.1, forward strand.
CCCGGTTACTCGTATAAGACTTTTGATGTCGGGGTGAAATCGATCAACAGAAGACCGATCGTAAGTTTTTATCTGGGAACTCTGTTCTGATTCTCCGTTACTCACACAATATGGGAAAAGTAACATCATCTATAGATCAGAGAAACATTAAGATATAATAAACTGTGTTTTCTTAAATCTGCTATCAGTTGTCACTCATATTTTTTGGATAGTCTAAGCACGTAGTCCTAGAACCATTGTGAAAATGCGTTAATAGCATTCGTGGGGATTTTCATTCTGATTTTCTGGTAATAGAAATTAGTGCTTAAAAGTGTTAAGCGTTTACCATTATAATTCACTTAGATTTTCTAGCGTTAAAACTAGTGAAATAAAATAACGCGTTGCTATTTCATATCAGATGTTCAGTTATAATGTTAATTTCCACCACACGCTTTCTCACACAAGAAGAGATGGTTAGCTGACTGGTTAAGTGCTAGGCGCGACTGATAGTGACAGAAAAGAATTCACGTTTTATTTCATTGTGCGTATTTATTATAAGTGCTTAATTTTTAATCTCATACGACTAAACTATCAGACGGCGATCAAATTAATAGCTAAGCGACGGGTGATAGGGTAGGCTAAAGACACATTGTGCCTTTTAAATTTAATCAGGACTGACGGAGTGGATAAGAGATCGTCTTGTTCCCGACTGTGTGCATATATGTAGCTATATAGAATAGTAGCATTTTTCCATAAAGGTTTTTATATATATTTCTACAGACCTGATCAAGAGCGTCCAGCGGTCGTTTTCCTTTTTACTGATTGGTTAATGTTGTCTTTCTTTTCTTGTGCGTCACCAATCTCATTGGTGAGCAAGCATTTCCCAACGATACATGAGAAACATTTTAACTTGTAAATTTAATTGGACTTACTATACCCAGCAACATTTTTCAATTTTATCAGCCCATTGGGGTGTGAAGAAAATAACATTCATTCCCGACTTCTGACAGTCGTATTCAAGCGTAGCATCCAGAATTTACGCAGTTTCAGATTGGCACTCTACCACAGAGCCAGCCGATAGGATTTTCATCATTTATCAGTTGTAACATTTTTAGCAACCAGATGTTTCCCAATACTGGAAGTATTTTCCTCTTTTGACTGTGAACCCCAAGATCACGTTCCTACATCAACTATTGACGGTGACATATTGTTCATCCAGGAAAAACCCACACCAGATTTGGCTTTCACGTCACTAGTCTTTATTGTTAGAGGATGGACTGGGGTCAATTTGGAAAATAAACCTGACCTTTTTTATATTCAAGGTACTTGTATTTCCAAGGGATATCACCAAGAGTAGGTAAGAGTGATTGAGTGGCCACTGTATGAAAGATAGAGTGAATATTTTTCTTGGTTACAGGGACTTTACCAACATTGGATTTTGCTTAAACTTGTTAACTTTACTGGGTAGCCTATAGTAGGTACATGTTTACCTTACTGTCTAATCTGTAACATAGTGCAAACCTTCGACCTTTGGGTTATTAACTTTTTGGGTCCTTTTTCTCCAAAACGGGAGGGCACATTTATTCTACTATTTTCATATGTATGTAAATCTGATTTTATTTGATCTTTTTTTTTAGATATTTGGTGTTGTCAAGTTTAAATGATAATAAACAACAAAAGAAACTTAATTTTGTGTGTTGGTCAGACCCATACCTAATTAACCGTAGTTTTTCATGTTTGTGTGTCTTGTTGTCACATAGCTGTGTGTGTGTATAGTTAAACTCATATTTATATGTATGAGGAGGGCAAGGTTGTCTTTTACTAAATTATAGTCGTATAGATATGATGGAATAGAGAAACTGTCTCATTCCATAGACATATTTTGTTCCTTAACTTATCACCCGTGAAATCTATTTCTCACACCTTTCTCTCACGTATCTATCACCATCCTCACTACTCATACGTGACAAAATTAACTCACAACCTATCTGTACGACACGTACCAGAGCAACTCTAGGAAATTTAAGGCTGCCGGCGTGATGCTGACCACATCAGACTTAGTGGGACTATGGTCAAGAAAATATGGCCTAACACCTTATTCCCAGTATGCCTCAATGAGTGTGTAACTGTGATCCTTGTGAGAATACGCGCAGTAACAGTGTCAGTGATTGTGTATGAAAATGGTGCGCAATGTTTTCTAGTATTGAGGAGCACCGTGAGGTGCGGATGTCAAAATAAGGAATTGGATATGGGAGAGAATAAAGAGGCCTGTGAAAATCTTCTTCTTCTTCAAGTACCATGCCTAGTGGTGTAGGAGATCATGTCTTTCCACAACTTCCTGTCTCCAGTACAATTTATCAATTTTGCTGATTTATTTCCATGGCACGATGTCAAACAGTTCATACTTGCTCTCCTTGTCTTCCCCTATCTCCTTTCCCCTCAATCTTACCTGTTGTTACGATATATTCCAGCTTTCCTCTTCTCATAATATGCCCCCAAAAAATGGATTGTTTCTTTCTAACTTGTGAAATAAGTTTCCTTTGTGCATTGGCCTCTTTCAGGACCTTCTCATTATCCTTTTGACTGTCCATAGTATTTTTAACATTCTTCTGTAAAACCACATTTCTGTGACCTCTAGTGCCTTCCCTTCTTGTTTACCAATTGTCAATGACTCACTCCCATATGTAAGAATTGGTTCTATATAACACTGAAGAACTCTCTTACTTCCAATGACAATGAATTGTTGTATAAAATACTCTTCGTTTTATACAGAGCTGCTTGTGCTTGAGCTAGTCTGCTCTTTATTTCTGAGATGCATCTTCCATCCATTGTTATTAATGTGCCCATGTATTTGAATTTATTGACTTGTTTTACAACTGCTTTATTCACTTTGATAGCGCATTTTAGGGAAGCCCTTTTCTTGAGACAACCATTACTTCTGTCTTTTTTCTATTAAGGCTGAGGCCTTTATTTTCACTGTCTATCACTATTGTATCAGCCATTTCCTGCAGCTCCTTTTCACTTTTTGCTATTAAGACTATATCATCAGCGTATCTCAAGTTGTCTATATTATGTCCGTCAAATGATATTCCTGGCATGTCCTCTCGAGATCTCATTATATTTTTCACTGTATATATTGAACAGATCCAGTGACAGCATCCATCTCTGCCTGACATCCATTTTTAATGTTGCTGATTCGTTCCTATTTGGCTGCTAATTCTTACAACTGCTATTTGTTGCCAGTACTGTATATGTTCTTTATTATCCTCAAGTCGTTACCATAAATGTTCATGCTTTTCTAATATTTTTATAATTTCCTCATGTTTCACCTTGTCGAATGCCTTGGTGTAATCTATAAAGCACACGTTCAGATCTGTCTTCACCTATATGGCTCTTTCTATTAATGTTCTTGTAATATACATATATAGCATTGTTTGTGCCATTACCTTTTACAAATCCACACTGTTCATCACTTGTTTTTTTAAATTTTATTTCTCGCTCTTCTCATGATAATTCTTAATAATATTTAGGTCACATGACTCATAAGTGACTGCTGAACATCTGCTTAAAACTTGCTTAACATATGCGGAACAGAGAAAGTGCATATGGCCGACACCGGTACCATTCGTGGAAAAGCTTTACGGGGATTCAAATAGCCTCAAACTGACTACTGCTTTCTTTGAAAACATTCAAGCAGACGTCTGAGAGTGTATAAATAAAAAGAAAAAGAAAAAAAAATAGTGTCATATTAAATTGTTTGAACACTTATGAGGTGACTGTTGTGGTGGTTCTTTTGCGAAAGCTGACAGTTTAATTTGTTATCCTTAATGAACGAGACAGCAGGCAGAGTGTGGTAGGTACGGCCAAATCTGTATCCCTTATACCGTTGATAGGCAGTTTTTGTTTTTAAATCTGCCAGATAAAAGTTTTAGTGCGAGATTACAAAATACTAGAAGAAGAGAAATGAAGACAGACATTTAAATTATGATGAGAACATGGAATGATCATGAAGTGATGGTACTCGACAAGAGAACATGGAATGATCATGAAGTGATGGTACTCGACAGGAGAACATGGAATGATCATGAAGTGATGGTATTCGACAGGAGGACTTGGCAATTATATTGTTGAAGGCATATGCTTCTCAGGAAGCTGAAGATTAATGAACGAATAAGTGAATTAGCCTTATGTGCTTGTTCTCCTTTTTTTAAGAGTAACACTCCACAAACTATGTCATCAGTTCAAAAGAGCTGTTATACGGTGGATCCCATCTCACTGCAACATCCCCAGACATGAAGAAGCTGACAGATTGACAAAGGAAGATTGAAAGCTAACCCAACTTCACACAAATTAACTTCCAGTTACTTAGTTCCAGTACTTTTACTATGGCTACCATTTCAGATGTAAACATGGAAGCTTTGCCTCAGGAGCTGATCTACGTTTTTTCTTGTTACTTTCTTAGCCGCTGGGTTTTCAATATTCTGGTTTAGCTTTTCCAGTAAATTTCCACCATGGTACAGTATTTCAATAGTTATAATTAGGGTACTTACTGTGTTTTATACGTCTTTGTATGGCATTAAACTTAACTGTTCACTTCCTCTGGGGTATCTTGTAGTTATCTCTATAAAAGTGGCAGAGAGAGCACTTTATATATATATATATATATAATATATATAGTGTCTTATATTTTTTCATATATATATATATATATATATATATATATATATATATATATATATATATATATATATATATATATATATATATATATATATATTATATATATATATATATACTGTTCAAAAAAAGAAACGCATAGCTACTGAAGGCACACACATAGCCATAATTTTGACATTCAATAACTTTTTTAATTTAATGAGTTAATTGTTCAAATTGCACACAAGAATACCTTAGGGTTCAACCAATCAATTGACAGTTGTTTTGCATCTGGGTCACGAGAGTTTTTTGGCATACGGGCTTTCCCGTTAGTATGGTGTGTGGCCTCCTCTTGCATCGATCAGCGACTGGCATCTCCTGGGCATGGATGCGATCAGACGTCTGATGTCGGCCTGTGGGATGGCTGCCCACTCTTCCTGGAGTGCCTGGAACAGATCACGACGATTGGCTGGAGCAACGTCTCGGCGACAAACACGTCTATGTAGCTCATCCCACAGGTACTCAATCGGACTCATGTCTGGAGACAGGGATGGCCAGGGAAGGGTGAGAATGTTGTTGGCAGTCAGGAACTGCGTGGTCAACCATGCACAATGGGGTCTGGCGTTGTCCTGTTGAAACACAGACCTTTGGGCAGCCAAAAGTGGAAGGACATGGGGTCGAAGAATTTCATTGACGTATCGTTGTGCATTCAAGCCTCCTTTAATGTGCACCAATTGACTCCTTCCGTTGTAACTGATCATTCCCCACACCATGGCACCTCCACCACCGTGCGGCGGAACTTCATCAACGCAATTTTGGGCAAAACGTTCATTTCACCTACGGTAGACGCTGCAACAAAAAGAAAGATTCGTCACTAAACCAGACACGTCTCCATTGATTGTCAGCTGCCCAGGGATGATGCTGGTTGGCCCAAAGAAGTCGATTTTGGCGATGGCGGCGCGTAAGGACAGACCCTCGGTGAGGTCGTTGTGCCCAAAGGGTCATGGTTGAAGGGTAGCTGATGTAAACCTGTCTCTGAGGTGAGGAAGCCGATTAAAGGATCCTTCGCTGATGTTATCTCTCGGGATCTCTC